>CANTAL010000249.1:0-355248 GCA_947650365.1 Chamaelirium japonicum
GTGTGAAAGAATTAGAATAGATTGTATGAATGAATTAGAATGGATCGTATGAATGAATTAGAATGGATCGTGCGAATGAATTAGAATTGATCGAACGAATGAATTAGCATGGATCGTGCTAATGAATTAGAATGGAACGTACGAATGATTTAGAATGGATCGTGTGAAAGAATTAGAATGGATTGTATGAATGAATTAGAATGAATTCGTACGATCCATTCGAATTCATTCGCACGATCCATTCTAATTCATTCATACGATCCATTCTAATCCATTCGTACGATCCATTCTAATTCATTAGTACGATCCATTCTAATTCATTCGTACGATCCATTCTAATTCATTCATACAATCCATTCTAATTCATTCGCACGAATGTATCCATTCTAATCCATTCGTACGATCCATTCTAATTCATTCGTAAGATCCATTCTAATTCATTCGTATGATCCATTCTAATTCATTCGTACGATCTATTCTAATTCATTCGTACGATCCATTCTAATTCATTCGCACAAATGTATCCATTCTAATTCATTCGTACAATCCATTCTATTTCAGTCGTACGATCCATTCTTACTCATTCATATGATTCATTCTAATTCATTCGTATGATCCATTCTAATTCATTCGTACGATCCATTCTAATTCATTCGTATGATCCATTCTAATTCATTCGCACGATCCATTCTAATTCATTCATACGATCCATTCTAATTCATTCATACGATCCATTCTAATTGATTCCTACAATCCATTCTAATTCATTCGCCCGATCCATTCTAATTCATTCATACGATCCATTCTATTCGAATGGATCATGCGATCCATTCGAATTCATTCGCACGATCCATTCTAATTGATTCATACGATCCATTCCAATTCATTCATTCAATGCATTCTAATTCTTTCACACGATCCATTCTAGTTCATTCGTACGATCCATTCTAATTCATTCGTACAATCCATTCTGTTTCATTTGTACGATACATTCTTACTCATTCGTATGATCCATTCTAATTCATTCGTACGATCCATTCTAATTCATTTGTACGATCCATTCTAATTCTTTCACATGATCCATTCTAATTCATTCGTAGGATCCATTCTAATTCATTCGTACAATCTATTCTAATTCATTCGTACGATCCATTCTAATTCATTCGTACGATCGTACAAATGAATTAGAATGGATCGTACGGAATTAATTAGAATGGATTGTATGAATGAATTATAATGGATACATTCGTGCGAATTAATTAGAATGGATCATACGAATGAGTAAGAATGGATCGTACGAACGAAATAGAATGGATTGTACGAATGAATTAGAATGGATCGTACAAATGAATTAGAATGGATCGTACGAATGAATTAGAATGGATCATACGAATGAATTAGAATGGATCGTGTGAAAGAATTAGAATGGATTGTATGAATGAATTGGAATAGATCGTATGAATGAATTAGAATGGATCGTACCAATGAATTAGAATGGATCGTACGAATAAACTAGAATGGATACATTCGTGCGAATGAATTAGAATGGATCGTACGAAGGAATTAGAATGGATCGTACGAATGAATTAGAATGGATCGTACGAATAAATTAGAATAGATCGTACGAATGAATTAGAATGGATCGTACGAAGGAATTAGAATGGATCGTACGAATGAATTAGAATGGATATATTCGTGCAAATGAATTAGAATGGATCGTATGAATATATTAGAATGGATCGTACGAATTAATTAGAATGGATTCGTACGAATGAATTAGAATGGATACATTCGTGCGAATGAATTAGAATGGATCGTACCAATGAGTAAGAATGGATCGTACGAATGAATAGAATGGATCGTGTGAATGAATTAGAATGGATACATTCGTGTGAATGAATTAGAATGGATCGTATGAATGAATTAGAATAGATTTTGTGAATGAATTAGAACTGATCGTACGAATGAATTAGAATGGATACATTCGTGCGAATGAATTAGAATGGATTGTATGAATGAATTAGAATGGATCCTATGAATGAAATAGAATGGATCGTACGAATAAATTAGAATGGATCGTACGAATGAATTAGAATGGATCTTACGAATGAAATAGAATAGATTGTACGAATGAATTAGAATGGATTCGTACGAATGAATTAGAATGGATAAATTCGTGCGAATGAATTAGAATGGATCGTACCAATGAGTAAGAATGGATCGTACGAATGAAATAGAATGGATTGTGCGAATGAATTAGAATGGATCGCACGAATGTATCCATTCTAATTCATTCGTACGATCCATTCTAATTCATTCGTACGATCCATTCTAATTCATTCGTATGTTCCATTCTAATTAATTCGTATGATCCATTCTAATTCATTCGTACGATCCATTTTAATTCATTCATACAATCCATTCTAATTCATTCATACGATCCATTCTAATTCACTCATACGATCCATTCTAATACATTCATACGATCCATTCTAATTCATTTGCACGAATATATCCATTCTAATTCATTCGTACGATCCATTCTAATTCATTCGTACGATCTATTCTAATTCATTCGTACGATCCATTCTAATTCCTTCGTACGATCCATTCTAATTCATTCGTATGATCCATTCTAATTCATTCGTACTATCTTTTCTAATTCATTCGTATGAATGGATACATTCGTGTGAATGAATTAGAATGGATCGTACGAATGAGTAAGAATGGATCATACGAATGAAATAGAATGGATTGTCTAATGAATTAGAATGGATCGTACGAATGAATTAGAATGGATCATACGAAGGAATTAGAATGGATCGTACGAATGAATTAGAATGGATCGTACGAATAAATTAGAATAGATCGTACGAATGAATTAGAATGGATCGTACGAAGGAATTAGAATGGATCGTACGAATGAATTAGAATGGATCGTGCTAATGAATTAGAATTGATCGAACGAATGAATTAGCATGGATCGTGCTAATGAATTAGAATGGAACGTACGAATGAATTAGAATGGATCCTGTGAAAGAATTAGAATGGATTGTATGAATGAATTAGAATGAATTCGTACGATCCATTCGAATTCATTCACATGATCTATTCTAATTCATTCATACGATCCATTCTAATTAATTCATACAATCCATTCTAATTCTTTCGCACGATCCATTCTAATACATTCGTAGGATCCATTCTAATTCATTCGTACAATCTATTCTATTTCATTCGTACGATCCATTCTTACTCATTCGTATGATCCATTCTAATTCATTCAGACGAATGTATCCATTCTAATTTATTCGTACGATCCATTCTAATTCATTCGTACAATCCATTCTAATTCATTCGTACGATCTATTCTAATTCATTCGTACGATCCATTCTAATTTCATTCGTACGATCCATTCTAATTCATTCGCTCGAATGTATCCATTCTAATCCATTCGTACGATCCATTGTAATCCATTCGTACGATCCATACTAATTCATTCGCATGAATGTAACCATTCTAATTCATTCATTTGATCCATTCTAATTCATTCGTACGATCCATTCTAATTCATTTGTCTGATCCATTCTAATTCATTCGCACGAATGTATCCATTCTAATTCATTCATACGATCCATTCTAATTCATTCGTACGATCCATTCTAATTTATTCGTAAGATCCATTCTAATTCATTCGTACGATCCATTCTAATTCATTCGTACGATCCATTCTAATTCATTCGCACGAATGTATCCATTCTAGTTCATTCGTACGATCCATTCTAATTCATTCGTACGATCCATTCTAATTCATTCGCACGATCCATTCTAATTGATTCGTACGATCAATTCTAATTCATTCGCACGAATGTATCCATTCTAATTCATTCGTACGATTCTGAATTAGAATGGATCGTACGAATGAATTAGAATGGATACCTTTGTGCATATGAATTAGAATGGATCGTACGAATGAATTAGAATGGATCATATTAATGAATTAGAATGGATCGTACGAATGAATTAGAATGGATTAGAATGGATCGTACGAATGGATTATAATGGATTAGAATGGATACATTCGAGCGAATGAATTAGAATGAATTAGAATGGATCGTACGAATGGATTAGAATTGATACATTCGAGCGAATGAATTAGAATGGATCGTACGAATGAAATTAGAGTGGATCGTACGAATGAATTAGATTAGATCGTACGAATGAATTAGAATGGATCGTACGAATGAATTAGAATGGATCGTGTGAAAGAATTAGAATGGATCGTACGAATGAATTAGAATGGATCGTGCAAATGAATTAGAATGGATCATGCTAATGAATTAGAATTGATCGAACGAATGAATTAGCATGGATCGCACGATCCATTCTAATTCATTCGTAAGATCCATTCTAATTCATTCGTACGATCCATTCTAATTCATTCGTACGATCCATTCTAATTCATTCGCACGAATGTATCCATTCTAGTTCATTCGTACGATCCATTCTAATTCATTCGTACGATCCATTCTAATTCGTTCGTACGATCTATTCAAATTCATTCATACAATCCATTCTAATTCTTTCACATGATTCATTCTAATTCATTCGTATGATCCATTCTAATTCATTCGCACAATCCATTCTATTTCATTTGTTCGATCAATACGAATGAATTAGAATTGATCGTACGAATCAATTAGAATGGATCGTGCGAATGAATTAGAATGGATTGTACGAATTAATTAGAATGGATCGTACGAATGAACTAGAATGGATACATTCGAGCGAATGAATTAGAATGGATCGTACGAATGAATTAGAATGGATCGTACGAATGAATTAGAATGGATCTTACGAATGAATTAGAATGGATCGTACGAATGAATTAGAATGGATACATTCGTGCGAATGAATTAGAATGGATCGGACGAATGAATTAGAATAGATCGTACGAATGAATTAGAATGGATCAAATGAATGAATTAGAATGGATCGTACGAATGAATCAGAATGTATCGTACGAAAGAATTAGAATGGATATATTCGTGCGATTGAATTAGAATGGATCGTACGAATGAATTAGAATGGATCAAATGAATGAATTACAATGGATCGTACCAATGAATTAGAATGAATCATATGAATGAATTAGAATAGATCGTACGAATGAATTAGAATGGATCGTACGAATAAATTAGAATGGATCGTGGGAATGAATTAGAATGGATCGTACGAATGAATTAGAATGCATCCACCGAATGAGTTAGAATGGATCATACGAATGAATTAGAATGGATTGTACGAATGAATTAGAATGGATTGTGCGAATGAACTAGAATGGATCGTATGAATGAATAAGAATGGATCGTACGAATGAATTAGAATGGATCGTGCGAATGAATAAGCATGAATCGTACGAATGTATTAGAATGGATCGTACAAATGAATTAGAATGAATTGTACGATCCATTCTAATTCATTCGTATGATCCATTCTAATTCATTCACACGAATGTATCCATTCTAGTTTATTCGTACGATCCATTCTAATTCATTCGTACGATCCATTATAATTCATTCGCACGATCCATTCTAATTCATTCGTACGATCCATTCTAATTCATTCGCACGAATGTATCCATTCTAGTTCATTCGTACGATCCATTCTAATTCATTCATACGATCCATTCTAATTCATTCGCACGAATATATCCATTCTAATTCTTTCGTACGATGCATTCTAATTCATTCGTACGATCCATTCTAATTCATTCATGTGATCCATTCTAATTCATTCGTACGATCCATTCTAATTCATTTGTCCGATCCATTCTAATTCATTCGCACGAATGTATCTATTCTAATTCATTCGTACGATCCATTCTAATTCATTCGTACGATCCATTCTAATTCATTCGTAAGATCCATTCTAATTCATTCGTACGATCCATTCTAATTTATTCGTATGATCCATTCTAATTCATTAGCACGATCCATGCTAATTCATTCGTTCGATCAATTCTAATTCATTAGCACGATCCATTCTAATTCATTCGTACGATCCATTCTAATTCATTCGCACGATCCATTCTAATTCATTCATAGGATCCATTCTAATTCATTCATACAATCCATTCTAATTCATTCGCACGAATATATCCATTCTAATTCATTCGTACGATCAGTTCTAATTCATTCACAAAATCTATTCTAATTCATTCATACGATCCATTCTAATTCATTCACACGAATGTATCCATTCTAATTCATTCATACGATCCATTCTAATTCATTCGTTCGATCCATTCTAATTCACTCATACGATCCATTCTAATACATTCATACGATCCATTCTAATTCATTCATACGATCCATTCTAATTCATTCGTATGATCCATTCTAATTCACTCATACGATCCATTCTAATACATTCATACGATCCATTCAAATTCATTTGCACGAATATATCCATTCTAATTCATTCGTACGATCCATTCTAATTCCTTCGTACGATCCATTCTAATTTATTCGTACGATCTATTCTAATTCATTCGCACGAATGTATCTATTCTAATTCATTCGTACGATCCATTCTAATTCATTCGCACGATCCATGCTAATTCATTGGTACGATCCATTCTAATTCTTTCACACGATCCATTCTAATTCAGTCGTACGATTCATTCTAATTCATTCGCATGATCCATTCTAATTCATTCGTACGATCCATTCTAATTCATTCATACGATCCATTCTAATTCATTCGTACGATCTATTCTATTTCATTCGTACGATCCATTCTTACTCATTCGTACAATCCATTCTAATTCATTCGTCCGATCCATTCTAATTTATTCGCACGAATGTATCCATTCTAATTCATTCGTTCGATCAATTCTAATTCATTAGCATGATCCATTCTAATTCATTCGTATGATCCATTCTAATTCATTCACACGATCCATTCTAATTCATTCATAAGATCCATTCTAATTCATTCGTACGATCCATTCTAATTCATTCGTACGATCCATTCTAATTCATTCGCACGAATGTAACCATTCTAGTTCATTCGTACGATCCATTCTAATTCATTCATACAATCCATTCTAATTCATTCGCACGAATGTATCCATTCTAATTCATTCGTACGATCAGTTCTAATTCATTCGTGCGAATGAATTAGAATGGATCCACCGAATGAGTTAGAATGGATCATACGAATGAATTAGAATGGATTGTACGAATGAATTAGAATGGATTGTGCGAATGAATTAGAATGGATCGTATGAATGAATAAGAATGGATCGTACGAATGAATTAGAATGGATCGTACGAATGAATTAGAATGGATACATTCGTGTGAATGAATTAGAATGGATCGTATAAATGAAATAGAATCGATTGTACAAATGAATTAGAATGGATTCGTACGAATGAATTAGAATGGATACATTCGTGCGAATGAATTAGAATGGATCGTACGAATGAGTAAGAATGGATCGTACGAATGAAATAGAATAGATTGTACGAATGAATTAGAATAGATCCTACGAATGAATTAGAATAGATCGTGTGAAAGAATTAGAATGGATTGTATGAATGAATTAGAATGAATTTGTACGATCCATTCGAATTCATTCGCACGATCCATTCTAATTCATTCATACGATCCATTCAAATTCATTCATAAAATCCATTCTAATTCTTTCACACGATCCATTCTAATTCATTTGTAGGATCCATTCTAATTCATTCGTATAATCCATTCTATTTCATTCGTACGATCCATTTTTACTCATTCGTATGATCCATTCTAATTCATTCAAACGAATGTATCCATTCTAATTTATTCGTACGATCCATTCTAATTCATTCGTACGATCCATTCTAATTCATTCGTACGATCCATTCTAATTCATTTGTCCGATCCATTCTAATTCATTCGCACGAATGTATCCATTCTAATTCATTCGTACGATCCATTCTAACTCATTCGTACGATCCATTCTAATTCATTCGCAAGATCCATTCTAATTCATTCGTACGATCCATCCTAATTTATTCGTACGATCCATTCTAATTCATTCGCACGAATGTATCCATTCTAGTTCATTCGTACGATCCATTCTAATTCATTCGTACGATCCATTCTAATTCATTCGCACGATCCATTCTAATTCATTCGTACGATCCATTCTAATTCATTCATACGATCCATTCTAATTCATTTGTACGATCTATTCTAATTCATTCGTACGATCCATTCTAATTCATTCGCACGAATGTATCCATTCTAATTCATTCGTACGATCCATTCTAATTCATTCGTACGATCCATTCTAATTAATTCGTACGATCCATTCTAATTCATTCGTATGATCCATTCTAATTCATTCGTACGATCCATTCTTACTCATTCGTACGATCCATTCTAATTCCTTCGTACGATCCATTCTAATTCCTTCGTACGATCCATTCTAATTCATTCGCACGATCCATTCTAATTCTTTCATACAATCCATTCTAATTCTTTCGTGCGAATGAATTAGAATGGATACCTTTGTGCATATGAATTAGAATGGATCGTACGATTGAATTAGAATGGATCATATTAATGAATTAGAATGGATCGTACGAATAAATTAGAATGGATACATTCGTGCGAATGAATTAGAATGGATCGTGCGAATCAATTAGACTGGATCGTGCGAATGAATAAGAATAGATCATACGAATGAATTAGAATGGATCGTACAAATTAATTAGAATGGATACATTCGTGCGAATGAATTAGAATGGATTGTATGAATGAATTAGAGTAGATCGTACGAATGAATTAGAATGGATCATACGAATTAATTAGAATGGATCATACGAATGAATTAGAATGGATCGTACGAATGAATTACAATGGATCGTACGAAAGAATTAGAATGGATCGTCCGAATGAATTAGAATGGATCGTACGAATGAATTAGAATGGATACATTTGTGCGAATGAAATAGAATGGATTGTATGAATGAATTAGAATGGATCGTATGAATGAATTAGAATGGATCGTGCGAATGAATTAGAATGGATCGTACGAATGAATTAGAATGGATTGTGTGAAAGAATTAGAATGGATCGTACGAATGAATTATAATGGATTGTGCGAATGAATTAGAATGGTTCGTACGAATGAATTAGAATGGATCGTATGAATGAATTAGAATGGATAGTACGAATGTATTAGAATGGATCGTGCGAATGAATTAGAATGGATCGTACGAATGAATTAGAATGGATCATACGAATGAACTAGAATGGATACATTCGTGCGAATGAATTAGAATGGATCGTACGAATGAATTAGAATGGATCGTACGAATGAATTAGAATGGATCTTACGAATGAATTAGAATGGATCGTACAAATGAATTAGAATTGATCGTACGAATGAATTAGAATGGATACATTCGTGCGAATGAATTAGAATGGATCGGACGAATGAATTAGAATGGATCGTACGAATGAATTAGAATGGATCGTACGAATGAATTAGAATGGATCGTACCAATAAATTAGAATGGATACATTCATCCGAATGAATTAGAATGGATCATACGAATGAGTAAGAATGGATCGTACGAATGAAATAGAATAGATTGTACGAATGAATTAGAATGGATTCATATGAATGAATTAGAATGGATACATTCGTGCGAATGAATTAGAATGGATCGTACCAATGAGTAAGAATGGATCGTACGAATGAAATAGAATGGATTGTGCGAATGAATTAGAATGGATCGTACGAATGAATTAGAATGGATCGTGTTGGGATTGTATGAATGAATTAGAATAGATCGTAATGGATACATTCGTGCGAATGAATTAGAATGGATCGTATGTACGAATGAATTAGAATGGATACATTCGTGCGAATGAATTAGAATGGATCGTATGTACGAATGAATTAGAATGGATACATTCGTGCGAATGAATTAGAATGGATCGAACGAATGAATTAGAATGGATCGTGCGAATGAATTAGAATGGATTGTACGAATGAATTAGAATAGATCGTACGAATGGATTAGAATGGATCCTACGAATAGATTAGAATGGATACCTTTGTGCATATGAATTAGAATGGATCGTACGAATGAATTAGAATGGATTATATGAATGAATTAGAATGGATCGTGTGAATGAATTCGAATGGATCGTACGAATTCATTCTAATTCATTCATACAATCCATTCTAATTCTTTCACACGATTCATTCTAATTCATTCGTACGTTCCATTCTAATTCATTAGCACGATCCATGCTAATTCATTCGTTCGAACAATTCTAATTCATTAGCACGATCCATTCTAATTCATTCGTACGATCCATTCTAATTCATTCGCACGATCCATTCTAATTCATTCATAGTATCCATTCTAATTCATTCATACGATCTATTCTAATTCTTTAGCACGAATGTATCCATTCTAATTCATTCGCACGAATGTATCCATTCTAATTCATTCGTACGTTCCATTCTAATTCATTCGTATGATCCATTCAAATTCATTCATACGATCTATTCTAATTCATTCATACAATCCATTCTAATTCTTTCACACGATCCATTCTAATTCATTCGTACGATCCATTCTAATTCATTCGCACAGTCCATTCTATTTCATTCGTACGATCCATTCTTACTCATTGGTACGATCCATTCTAATTCATTCGCACGAATGTATCCATTCTAATTCATTCGTACAATCTATTCAATTCATTCGTACGATCCATTCTTACTCATTCGTATGATCCATTCTAATTCATTCGGACGAATGTATCCATTCTAATTTATTCGTATGATCCATTCTAATTCATTCGTACGATCCATTTTAATTCATTCGTCCGATCCATTCTAATTCATTCGCACGAATGTATCCATTCTAATTCATTCGTACGGTCCATTCTAATTCATTTGCACAATCCATTCTATTTCATTCGTACGATCTTTTCTTACTCATTCGTATGATCCATTATGGATACATTCGTGCGAATGAATTAGAATGGATCATACGAATGAGTAAGAATGGATCGTACAAATGAAATAGAATGGATTGTGCGAATGAATTAGAATGGATCGTACGAATGAATTAGAATGGATCGTGTGAAAGAATTAGAATGGATTGTATGAATGAATTAGAATGGATCATACGAATGAATTAGAATGGTTCGTATGAGTGAATTAGAATGGATACGAAGGAATTAGAATGGATCGTACGAAGGAATTAGAATGGATCGTACGAAGAATTAGAATGGATCGTACGAAGTAATTAGAATGGATCGTACGAAGGAATTAGAATGGATCGTACGAATGAATTAGAATGGATATATTCGTGCAAATGAATTAGAATGGATCGTATGAATAAATTAGAATGGATCGTATGAGTGAATTAGAACGGATAGTACGAATGAAGTAGAATGGATCGTATGAATGAATTAGAATGGATACATTCGTGTGAATGAATTAGAATGGATCGTATGAATGAATTATAATAGATTGTGCGAATGAATTAGAATGGATCGTACGAATGAATTAGAATGGATACATTCGTGTGAATAAATTAGAATGGATTATATGAATGAATTAGAATGGATCGTACGAATGAATTAGAATGGATCGTACGAATGAATTAGAATAGATTGCGCGAATGAATTAGAATGGATCGTACGAATGAATTAGAATGGATCGTACGAAGGAATTAGAATGGATCGTACGAATGAATTAGAATGGATCGTACGATTGAATTAGAATGGATCATACGAATGAGTAAGAATGGATCGTTTGAATGAATTAGATTGGATCATACGATCCATTCTAATTCATTAGCATTGATCGTGCTATTGAATTAGAATGGAATATATGAATGAATTAGAATGGATCGTAGAATGGATCGTACGAATGAATTAGAATTGATCGTACGAATGAATTAGAATAGATCATAGGAATGAATTAGAATGGATCGTGCAAATGAATTAGAAAGGATGCATTCGTGCGAATGAATTAGAATGGATCGTGCGAATGAATTAGAATGGATCGTACGAATGAATTAGAATAGATATATGTGAACGAATAAATTAGAATGGATCATACGAATGAATTAGAATGGATCGTACGAATGAATTAGAATGGATAGTGCGAATGAATTAGAATCGATCGTACGAATGAATTAGAATTGATCGTACGAATGAATTAAATCGTACGAATGAATTAGAATGGATCGTACAAATGAATTAAAATGGATACATTCGAGCGAATGAATTTGAATAGATCGTAGGAATGAATTAGAATGGATCGTACGAAGGAATTAGAATGGATACATTTGTGAGAATGAATTAGAATGGATCGTACGAATGAATTAGAATGCATCGTATGAAAGAATTAGAATGGATATATTCGTGCGAATGAATTAGAATGGATCGTACGAATGAATTAGACTGGATCTTACGAATGAATTTGAATGGATACATTTGTGCGAATGAATCTAAATGGATTGTATGAATGAATTACAATGGATCGTACGAATGAATTAGAATGGATCGTACGAATGAATTAGAATAGCTCATACGAATGAATTAGAATGAATCGTATGAATGAATTAGAATGGTTACATTCGTGCGAATGAATTAGAATAGATCGTACGAAAGAATTAGAATGGATTGTACGAATAAATTAGAATGGATCGTGGGAATGAATTAGAATGGATCTTACGAATGAATTAGAATGGATCGTACGAATGAATTAGAATGGATCGTACGAATGAATTAGAATGGATACATTCGTGCGAATGAATTAGAATGGATCGGACGAATGAATTAGAATGGATCGTACGAATAAATTAGAATGGATCAAATAAATGAATTAGAATGGTTACATTCATGCGAGTGAATTAGAATGGATCGTACGAATGAATTAGAATGGATCATACGAAGGAATTGGAATGGATCGTACGAAGGAATTAGAATGGATCGTACGAATGAATTAGAATGGATCGTACGAATGAATTAAAACGGATCGTATGAATGAATTAGAAATGGATCGTACGAATGAATTAGAATGGATCGTGCGAATGAATTAGAATGGATCGTACGAATGAATTAGAATGGATATATTCGTGCAAATGAATTAGAATGGATTGTATGAATGAATTAGAATGGATCGTATGAGTGAATTAGAACGGATAGTACGAATGAAGTAGAATGGATCGTACGAATGAATTAGAATAGATTGCGCGAATGAATTAGAATGGATCATACGAATGAATTAGAATGGATCGTATGAAGGAATTAGAATAGATCGTACGAATAAATTAGAATGGATCGTACGAATGAATTAGAATGGATTGTACAAAGAAATTAGAATGGATCGTACGAATGAATTAGAATGGATCGTACGATTGAATTAGAATGGATCATACGAGTGAGTAAGAATGGATCGTATGAATGAATTAGATTGGATCGTACGATCCATTCTAATTCATTAGCATGGATCGTGCTAATATATTAGAATGGAATATACGAATGAATTAGAATGGATCGTAGAATGGATCGTACGAATGAATTAGAATGAAATAGAATGGATCGTACGAATGAATTAGAATAGATCATAGGAATGAATTAGAATGGATCGTGCAAATGAATTAGAATGGATACATTCATGCGAATGAATTAGAATGGATCGTGTGAATGAATTAGAATGGATCGTACGAATGAATTAGAATGGATATATTTGAACGAATAAATTAGAATGGATCATACGAATGAATTAGAATGGATCGTACGAATGAATTAGAATGGATAGTGCGAATGAATTAGAATCGATCGTACGAATGAATTAGAATGGATCGTACAAATGAATTAGAATGGATCATACGAATGAGTAAGAATGGATCGTACGAATGAGTTAGAATGGATCGTACGAATGAATTAGAATGGATCGTACGAATAAATTAGAATGGATACATTCGTCCGAATGAATTAGAATTGATCATACGAATGAGTAAGAATGGATCGTACGAATGAAATAGAATAGATTGTACGAATGAATTAGAATGGATCCTAGTACGATCCATTCTAATTCATTCGTACGATCCATTCTAATTCATTCATACAATCCATTCTAATTCTTTCACACGATCCATTCTAATTCATTCGTACGATCCATTCTAATTCACTCGTGCAATCCATTATATTTCATTCGTATGATCCATTCTTACTCATTCGTATGATTCATTCTAATTCATTCACACGAATGTATCCATTCGTACGAATGAATTAGAATAGATTGTACGAATGAATTCGAATGCATTGTAAGAAGGAATTAGAATGGATCGTACGAATGAATTAGAATAGATTGTACGAATGAATTAGAATAGATCGTACGAATGAATTAGAATGGATCGAACGAAGGAATTAGAATGGATCGTACGAATGAATTAGAATGGATCGTGTGAAATAATTAGAATGGATTGTATGAATAAATTAGAATAGATCGTATGAATGAATTAGAATGGATCGTACAAATGAATTAGAATGGATCATACGAATGAATTAGAATGGATACATTCGTGCGATTAAATTAGAATGGATACATTCGTGCGAAAGAATTAGAATAGATTGTATGAATGAATTAGAATGGATCCTATGAATGAATTAGAATGGATCGTACGAATGAATTAGAATGGATCGTGCTAATGAATTAGAATTGATCGAACGAATGAATTAGTATGGATCGTGCTAATGAATTAGAATGGAACGTACGAATGAATTAGAATGGATCGTGTGAAAGAATTAGAATGGATTGTATGAATGAATTAGAATGAATTCGTATGATCCATTCGAATTCATTCGCACGATCCATTCTAATTCATTCATACGATCCATTCTAATTCATTCGTACGATCCATTCTAATTCATTCGCACAAATGTATCCATTCTAATTCATTCGTACGATCCATTCTAATTCATTCGCACGATCCATTCTAATTCATTCGTACGATCCATTCTAATTCATTCGCACGATCCATTCTAATTCATTCGTACGATCCATTCTAATTCATTCATACAATCCATTCTAATTCATTCGTACGATCCATTCTAATTCATTCGCACAAATGTATCCATTCGAATTCATTCGTACGATCCATTCTAATTTATTCGCACGATCCATTCTAATTCATTCGTACGATCCATTCTAATTCTTTCACACGATCCATTCTAATTCATTCGTACGATCCATTCTAATTCATTCGCCCGATCCATTCTAATTCATTCGTACGATCCATTCTAATTCATTCGCACGAATGTAACCATTCTAGTTCATTCGTACGATCTATTCTAATTCATTCGTACGATCCATTCTAATTCATTCGCACGATCCATTCTAATTCATTCGTATGATCCATTCTAATTCATTCATACGATCCATTCTAATTCATTCGTACGATCCATTCTAATTCATTCGCACAAATGTATCCATTCTAATTCATTCGTACGATCCATTCTAACTCATTCGCACGATCCATTCTAATTCATTCGTACGATCCATTCTAATTCATTCGCACGATCTGTTCTTATTCATTCGCACAATCCATTCTAATTCATTCGCACGAATATATCCATTCTAATTCATTCGTACGATCCATTCTAATTCATTCGTACAATCCATTCTAATTCATTCGTATGATCCATTCTAATTAATTCGTATGATCCATTCTAATTCATTCATACGATCCATTCTAATTCATTCATACAATCCATTCTAATTCATTCGCACGAATGTATCCATTCTAATTAATTCATACGATCCATTCTAATTCATTCGTATGATCTATTCTTATTCATTCGCACGATCCAGTCTAATTGATTCGCACGATCCATTCTAATTCATTCGCACGAATGTATCCATTCTAATTCATTCGTACGATCCATTCTAATTCATTAATATGATCCATTCTAATTTATTCGTACGATCCATTCTAATTCATTCGCACGAATGTATCCATTCTAGTTCATTCGTATGATCCATTCTATTTCATTCGTACGATCCATTCTAATTTATTCGCACGATCCATTCTAATTCATTCGTACGATCCATTCTAATTCATTCATACGATCCATTCTAATTCATTCGTACGATCCATTCTAATTCATTCGCACAAATGTATCCATTCTAATTCATTCGTACGATCCATTCTAATTCATTCGCACGATCCGTTCTAATTCATTCGTACGATCCATTCTAATTCTTTCACACGATCCATTCTAATTCATTCGTACGATCCATTCTAATTCATTCGCACGATCCATTCTAATTCATTCATCCGATCCATTCTAATTCATTCGTACGATCCATTCTAATTCATTCGTACGATCCATTCTAATTCATTCGCACGAATGTATCCATTCTAGTTCATTCGTACGATCCATTCTAGTTCATTCGTACGATCCATTCTAATTCATTCGTACGATCCATTCTAATTAATTCGTATGATCCATTCTAATTCATTCGTACGATCCATTCTAATTCATTCATACAATCCATTCTAATTCATTCGCACGAATGTATCAATTCTAATTAATTCGTACGATCCATTCTAATTCATTCGTATGATCCATTCTTATTCATTCGCACGATCCAGTCTAATGAATTCACACGATCCATTCTAATTCATTCGCACGAATGTATCCATTCTAATTCATTCGTACGATCCATTCTAATTCATTAATATGATCCATTCTAATTCATTCGTACGATCCATTCTAATTCATATGCACAAAGGTATCCATTCTAATCCATTCGTAGGATCCATTCTAATCCATTCGTACGATCCATTCTAATTCATTCGTATGATCCATTCTAATTCATTCGCTCGAATGTATCCATTCTAATCCATTCGTACGATCCATTCTAATCCATTCGTACCATCCATTCTAATTCATTCGCACAAATGTATCCATTCTAATTCATTCGTACGATCCATTCTAATTCATTCGCACGATCCATTCTAATTCATTCGCACGATCCATTCTAATTCATTCGTACGATCCATTCTAATTCATTCGTACGATCCATTCTAATTCATTCGCACGATCCATTCTAATTCATTCGTACAATCTATTTATTTCATTCGTACGATCCATTCTTACTCATTCGTATGATCCATTCTAATTCATTAGGACGAATGTATCCATTCTAATTTATTTGAACGATCCATTCTAATTCATTCGTACAATCCATTCTAATTCATTCGTACGATCCATTCTAATTCATTCGTCCGATCCACTCTAATTCATTCGCACGAATGTATCCATTCTAATTCATTCGTACGGTCCATTCTAATTCATTCGCACAATCCATTCTATTTCATTCGTACGATCCATTCTTACTCATTCGTATGATCCATTATGGATACATTCGTGCGAATGAATTAGAATGGATCATATGAATGAGTAAGAATGGATCGTACGAATGAAATAGAATGGATTGTGCGAATGAATTAGAATGGATCGTACGAATGAATTAGAATGGATCGTGTGAAAGAATTAGAATGGATTATATGAATGAATTAGAATAGATCGTAAGAATGAATTAGAATGGATCGTACGAATGAATTAGAATGGATCGTACGAATGAACTAGAATGGATACATTCGTGCGAATGAATTAGAATGGATCGTACGAATGAATTAGAATGGATCGTACGAATGAATTAGAATGGATCTTATGAATGAATTAGAATGGATCGTAAGAATGCACGATCCATGCTAATTCATTCATCCGATCAATTCTAATTCATTAGCACGATCCATTCTAATTCATTCGTACGATCCATTCTAATTCATTCGCACGATCCATTCTAATTCTTTCACACGATCCATTCTAATTCATTCGTATGATCGATTCTAATTCATTCGTACGATCTATTCTAATTCATTCGTACGATCCATTCTAATTCATTCGAACGATCCATTCTAATTCCTTCGTACGATCCATTCTAATTCATTCATACAATCCATTCTAATTCTTTCACATGATCCATTCTAATTCATTCGTACGATCCATTCTAATTCATTCGTGCAATCCATTCTATTTCATTCGTACGATCCTTTCTTACTCATTCGTACGATCCATTCTAATTCATTCGCACGAATGTATCCATTCGTACGAATGAATTAGAATAGATTGTACGAATGATTTAGAATGGATCGTACGAATGAATTAGAATGGATCGTATGAATGAATTAGAATGGATCGTACGAATGAATTAGAATGGATCGTGCGAATGAATTAGAATGGATCGTACGAATGAATTAGAATGGATCGTACGAATAAACTAGAATGGATACATTCGTGTGAATGAATTAGAATGGATCGTACGAATGAATTAGAATGGATCGTACGAATGAATTAGAATGGATTGTACGAATGAATTAGAATGGATCATACGAATGAATTAGAATGGATCATACGAATGAGTAAGAATGGATCGTACGAATGAAATAGAATGGATTGTACGAATGAATTAGAATGGATCGTACGAATGAATTAGAATGGATCGTGTGAAAGAATTAGAATGGATTGTATGAATGAATTAGAATGAATCATATGAATGAATTAGAATGGATCGTGTGAATGAATTCGAATGGATCGTACGAATGAATTAGAATGGATCGTAGGAATGAATTAGAATGGATACATTCGTGCGAATGAATTAGAATGGATACATTCATGCGAAAGAATTAGAATAGATCGTATGAATGAATTAGAATGGATCCTATGAATGAATTAGAATGGATCGTGCGAATGAATTAGAATGGATCGTACGAATGAATTAGAATGGATCGTGCTAATGAATTAGAATTGATCGAATGAATGAATTAGCATGGATCGTGCTAATGAATTAGAATGGATCGTACGAATGGATCCATTCGAATTCATTCGCACGATCCATTCTAATTCATTCATACGATCCATTCTAATTCATTCATACAATCCATTCTAATTCTTTCACATGATCCAATCTAATTCATTCGTAGGATCCATTCTAATTCATTCGTACAATCTATTCTATTTCATTCGTACGATCCATTCTTACTCATTCGTATGATCCATTCTAATTCATTCGGACGAATGTATCCATTCTAATTTATTCGTACGATCCATTCTAATTCATTCGTACGATCCATTCTAATTCATTCGTACGATCCATTCTGACTCATTCGTATGATCCATTCTAATTCATTCGAACGATCCATTCTAATTGATTCGTACGAAATGTATTAGAATGGATTGTATGAATGAATTAGAATGGATACATTCGTGCGAATGAATTAGAATGGATCATACGAATGAGTAAGAATGGATCGTACGAATGAAATAGAATTAGAATGCATTGTATGAATGAATTAGAATGGATCGTGTGAAAGAATTAGAATGCATTGTATGAATGAATTAGAATGGATCGTATGAATGAATTAGAATGGATCGTGCGAATGAATTCGAATGGATCGCATGATCCATTCGAATAGAATGGATCGTATGAATGAATTAGAATGGATCGGGTGAATGAATTAGAATGGATCGTATGAATGAATTAGAATGGATCGTATGAATGAATTAGAATGGATCGTGCGAATGAATTAGAATGGATCGTACGAATGAATTAGAATGGATCATACAGATGAATTAGAATGGATCATATGAATGAATTAGAATGGATCGTACGAATGAATAAGAATGGTTCGTGCTAATGAATTAGAATTGATCGAACAAATGAATTAGCATGGATCGTGCTAATGAATTTGTGCAAATGAATTAGAATGGATACATTAGAATCGATACATTTGTGCAAATGAATTAGAATGGATCGTACGAATGAATTAGAATGGATCGTATGAATGAATTATAATGGATCATATGAATGAATTAGAATGGATCGTATGAATGAATTAGAATGGATCGTACGAATGAATAAGAATGGTTCGTGCTAATGAATTAGAATTGATCGAACAAATGAATTAGCATGGATCGTGCTAATTAATTATAATGGATCATACGAATGAATTAGAATGGATCGTGCGAATGAATTAGAATGGATCGTACGAATAAATTAGAATCGATACATTTGTGCAAATGAATTAGAATGGATCGTACGAATGAATTAGAATGGATCGTATGAATGAATTAGAATGGATCATGCGAATGAATTCGAATGGATCGTACGAATTCATTCTAATTCATTCATACAATCCATTCTAATTGTTTCACACGATCCATTCTAATTCATTCATACGTTCCATTCTAATTCATTAGCACGATCCATGCTAATTCATTCGTTCGATTAATTCTAATTCATTAGCACGATCCATTCTAATTCATTCGTACGATCCATTCTAATTCATTCGCACGATCCATTCTAATTCATTCATAGGATCCATTCTAATTCATTCATACGATCTATTCTAATTCTTTCGCACGAATGTATCCATTCTAATTCATTCGCATGAATGTATCCATTCTAATTCATTCGTACGATCCATTCTAATTCATTCGTACAAACCATTCTAATTCATTCGTACGATCCATTCTAATTCATTCATACGATCTATTCTAATTCATTCATACAATCCATTCTAATTCTTTCACATGATAAATTCTAATTCATTCGTACGATCCATTCTAATTCATTCGCACAATCCATTCTATTTCATTCGTACGATCCATTCTTACTCATTGGTACGATCCATTCTAATTCATTCGCACGAATGTATCCATTCTAATTCATTCGTACGAATCCATTCTAATTCATTCGTACAATTTATTCTATTTCATTTGTACGATCCATTCTTACTCATTCGTATGATCCATTCTAATTCATTCGGACGAATGTATCCATTCTAATTTATTCGTACGATCCATTCTAATTCATTCGTACGATCCATTCTAATTCATTCGTACGATCCATTCTAATTCATTCGTCCGATCCATTCTAATTCATTCGCACGAATGTATCCATTCTAATTCATTCGTACGATCCATTCTAATTCATTCGTACGATCCATTCTAATTCATTCGTAAGATCCATTCTAATTCATTCATGCGATCCATTCTAATTCATTCGCACGATCCATTCTAATAAATTAGAATGTTTCGTACGAATGAATTAGAATGGATCGTACGAATGAATTAGAATGGATCTTACGAATGAATTAGAATGGATCGTACAAATGAATTAGAATGGATCTTACGAATGAATTAGAATGGATCGTACGAATAAATTAGAATGGATCGTACGAATGAATTAGAATGGATACATTCGTGCGAATGAATTAGAATGGATCGGACGAATGAATTAGAATGGATCGTACGAATGAATTAGAATGGATCAAATGAATGAATTAGAATGGTTACAATCATGTGAATGAATTAGAATGGATCGTACGAATGGATTAGAATGGATCGTACGAATGGATTAGAATGGATACATTCGAGCGAATGAATTAGAATGGATCGTACGAATGAATTAGAATGGATCGAACGAATGGATTAGAATGGATCCTACGAATGGATTAGTATGGATACCTTTGTGCATATGAATTAGAATGGATCGTACGAATGAATTAGAATGGATCATATTAATGAATTAGAATGGATCGTACGAATGAATTAGAATGGATAAATTCGTGCACGATCCATTCTAATTCATTCGCACGAATGTATCCATTCTAATTCATTCGTACGATCCATTCTAATTCATTAATATGATCCATTCTATTTCATTCGTACGATCCATTCTTACTCATTCGTATGATCCCTTCTAATTCATTCGCACGAATGTATCCATTCTAAATCATTCGTACAATCCATTCTAATTCATTCGTACGATCCATTCTAAATCATTCGTACAATCCATTCTATTTCATTCGTACGATCAATTCTAATTCATTAGCACGATCCATTCTAATTCATTCGTACGATCCATTCAAATTCATTCGCACGATCCATTCTAATTCATCCGTACAATTCATTCTATTTGATTCGTCCGATCGATTCTTACTCATTCGTATGATCCATTCTAATTCATTCGCACGAATGTATCCATTCTAATCCATTCGTACGATCCATTCTAATCTATTCGTACGATCCATTCTAATTCATTCGCATAAATGTAACCATTCTAATTCATTCATTTGATCCATTCTAATTCATTCGTACGATCCATTCTAATTCATTCGTCCGATCCATTCTAATTCATTCGCACGAATGTATCCATTCTGAACCATTCATACGATCCATTCTAATTTTTTCGTACGATCCATTCTAATTCATTCGCACGAATGTATGCATTCTAATTCATTCGTACGATCCATTCTAATTCATTCATACGATCCATTCTAATTCATTCGTAAGAACCATTCTAATTCATTCGTACGATCCATTCTAATTCATTCGTGCGAATGAATTAGAATGGATCGTACCAATGAGTAAGAATGGATCGTACGAATGAAATAGAATGGATTGTGGGAATGAATTAGAATGGATCGTACGAATGAATTAGAATGGATCGTGTGAAAGAATTAGAATGGATTGTATGAATGAATTAGAATAGATCGTACGAATGAATTAGAATGGATCGTACGAATGAATTAGAATGGATGGATACATTCATGCGAATGAATTAGAATGGATACATTCGTGCGAAAGAATTAGAATAGATCGTATTAATGAATTAGAATGGATCCTATGAATGAATTAGAATGGATCGTGCGAATGAATTAGAATGGATCGTACGAATGAATTAGAATAGATCGTACGAATGAATTAGAATGGATCGTACGAAGGAATTAGAATGGATCGTACGAATGAATTAGAATGGATATATTTGTGCAAATGAATTAGAATGGATCGTATGAATGTATTAGAATGGATCGTATGAGTGAATTAGAATGGATCGTACGAATGAATTAGAATGGATTGAATGAATGAATTAGAATGGATCGTACGAATGAATTAGAATCGATCATACGAATTAATTAGAATGGATCATACGAATGAATTAGAATGGATCGTACGAATGAATTAGAATGGATACATTCGTGCGAATGAATTAGAATGGATTGTGAGAATGAATAAGAACAGATCGTGCGAATGAATTAGAATGGATGTACGAATGAATTAGAATGGATCGTGCGAATGAATTAGAATGGATCGTACAAATGAATTAGAATGGATACATTTGTGCGAATGAATTAGAATGGATCGTACGAATGAATGAGAATGGATCGTATGAATGAATTAGAATGGATCGTACGAATGAATTAGAATGGATCATGCGAATGAATTAGAATGGATCGTACGAATGAATTAGAATGGATCGTGTGAAAGAATTAGAATGGATCGTACGAATGAAATAGAATGGATTGTACGAATGAATTAGAATGGATCGTACGAATGAATTAGAATGGATTGTGTGAGAGAATTAGAATGGATTGTATGAATGAATTAGAATGGATCATATGAATGAATTAGAATGGATCGTGCGAATGAATTCCAATGGATCGTACGTATGAATTAGAATGGATCGTAGGAATGAATTAGAATGGATACATTCGTGCGAATGAATTAGAATGGATACATTCATACGAAAGAATTAGAATAGATCGTATGAATGAATTAGAATGGATCCTATGAATGAATTAGAATGGATCGTGCGAATGAATTAGAATGGATCGTACGAATGAATTAGAATGGATCGTGCTAATGAATTAGAATTGATCGAATGAATGAATTAGCATGGATCGTGCTAATGAATTAGAATGGATCGTACGAATGGATCCATTCGAATTCATTCGCACGATCCATTCTAATTCATTCATACGATCTATTCTAATTCATTCATACAATCCATTCTAATTCTTTCACACGATCCAATCTAATTCATTCGTAGGATCCATTCTAATTCATTCGTACAATCTATTCTATTTCATTCGTACGATCCATTCTTACTCATTCGTATGATCCATTCTAATTCATTCGGACGAATGTATCCATTCTAATTTATTCGTACGATCCATTCTAATTCATTCGTACGATCCATTCTAATTCATTCGTACGATCCATTCTTACTCATTCGTATGATCCATTCTAATTCATTCGTATGAAATGTATTAGAATGGATTGTATGAATGAATTAGAATAGATACATTCGTGCGAATGAATTAGAATGGATCATACGAATGAGTAAGAATGGATCATACGAATGAAATAGAATGGATTGTACAAATGAATTAGAATGGATCGTACAAATAAATTAGAATGGATCGTACGAATGAATTAGAATGGATCATACGAATGAGTAAGAATGGATCGTACAAATGAAATAGAATGGATTGTATGAATGAATTAGAATGGATCGTGTGAAAGAATTAGAATGCATTATATGAATGAATTAGAATGGATCGTATGAATGAATTAGAATGGATCGTGCGAATGAATTCGAATGGATCGCATGATCCATTCGAATAGAATGGATCGTATGAATGAATTAGAATGGATCGGGTGAATGAATTAGAATGGATCGTATGAATGAATTAGAATGGATCGTATGAATGAATTAGAATGGATCGTGCGAATGAATTAGAATGGATCGTACGAATGAATTAGAATGGATCATACAAATGAATTAGAATGGATCATATGAATAAGTAAGAATGGATCGTACGAATGAAATAGAATGGATTGTACGAATGAATTAGAATGGATACATTCGTGCGAATGAATTAGAATGGATCGTACGAATGAATAAGAATGGTTCGTGCTAATGAATTAGAATTGATCGAACGAATGAATTAGCATGGATCGTGCTAATGAATTAGAATGGATCGTACGAATGAATTAGAATGGATCGTGCGAATGAATTAGAATGGATCGTACGAATAAATTAGAATCGATACATTTGTGCAAATGAATTAGAATGGATCGAACGAATGAATTAGAATGGATCGTATGAATGAATTAGAATGGATCATGCGAATGAATTCGAATGGATCGTACGAATTCATTCTAATTCATTCATACAATCCATTCTAATTCTTTCACACGATCTATTCTAATTCATTCATACGTTCCATTCTAATTCATTAGCACGATCCATGCTAATTCATTCGTTCGATCAATTCTAATTCATTAGCACGATGCATTCTAATTCATTCGTACGATCCATTCTAATTCATTCGCACGATCCATTCTAATTCATTCACAGGATCCATTCTAATTCATTCATATGATCTATTCTAATTCTTTCGCACGAATGTATCCATTCTAATTCATTCGCATGAATGTATCCATTCTAATTCATTCGTACGATCCATTCTAATTCATTCGTACAATCCATTCTAATTCATTCGTACGATCCATTCTAATTCATTCATACGATCTATTCTAATTCATTCATACAATCCATTCTAATTCTTTCACATGATAAATTCTAATTCATTCGTACGATCCATTCTAATTCATTCGCACAATCCATTCTATTTCATTCGTACGATCCATTCTTACTCATTGGTACGATCCATTCTAATTCATTCGCACGAATGTATCCATTCTAATTCATTCGTACGAATCCATTCTAATTCATTCGTACAATTTATTCTATTTCATTTGTACGATCCATTCTTACTCATTCGTATGATCCATTCTAATTCATTCGGACGAATGTATCCATTCTAATTTATTCGTACGATCCATTCTAATTCATTCGTACGATCCATTCTAATTCATTCGTACGATCCATTCTAATTCATTCGTCCGATCCATTCTAATTCATTCGCACGAATGTATCCATTCTAATTCATTCGTACGATCCATTCTAATTCATTCGTACGATCCATTCTAATTCATTCGTAAGATCCATTCTAATTCATTCGTACGATCCATTCTAATTCATTCATGCGATCCATTCTAATTCATTCGCACGATCCATTCTAATGAATTAGAATGTTTCGTATGAATGAATTAGAATGGATCGTACGAATGAATTAGAATGGATCTTACGAATGAATTAGAATGGATCGTACGAATGAATTAGAATGGATCGTACGAATGAATTAGAATGGATCTTACGAATGAATTAGAATGGATCGTACGAATAAATTAGAATGGATCGTACGAATGAATTAGAATGGATACATTCATGCGAATGAATTAGAATGGATCGGACGAATGAATTAGAATGGATCGTACGAATGAATTAGAATGGATCAAATGAATGAATTAGAATGGTTACAATCATGTGAATGAATTAGAATGGATCGTACGAATGGATTAGAATGGATACATTCGAGCGAATGAATTAGAATGGATCGTACGAATGAATTAGAATGGATCGAACGAATGGATTAGAATGGATCCTACGAATGGATTAGTATGGATACCTTTGTGCATATGAATTAGAATGGATCGTACGAATGAATTAGAATGGATCATATTAATGAATTAGAATGGATCGTACGAATGAATTAGAATGGATACATTCGTGCACGATCCATTCTAATTCATTCGCACGAATGTATCCATTCTAATTCATTCGTACGATCCATTCTAATTCATTAATATGATCCATTCTATTTCATTCGTACGATCCATTCTTACTCATTCGTATGATCCCTTCTAATTCATTCGCACGAATGTATCCATTCTAAATCATTCGTACAATCCATTCTAATTCATTCGTACGATCCATTCTAAATCATTCGTACAATCCATTCTATTTCATTCATACGATCAATTCTAATTCATTAGCACGATCCATTCTAATTCATTCGTACGATCCATTCAAATTCATTCGCACGATCCATTCTAATTCATTCGTACAATTCATTCTATTTGATTCGTCCGATCGATTCTTACTCATTCGTATGATCCATTCTAATTCATTCGCACGAATGTATTCATTCTAATCCATTCGTACGATCCATTCTAATCTATTCGTACGATCCATTCTAATTCATTCGCATAAATGTAACCATTCTAATTCATTCATTTGATCCATTCTAATTCATTCGTACGATCCATTCTAATTCATTCGTCCGATCCATTCTAATTCATTCGCACGAATGTATCCATTCTAAACCATTCATACGATCCATTCTAATTTTTTCGTACGATCCATTCTAATTCATTCGCACGAATGTATCCATTCTAATTCATTCGTACGATCCATTCTAATTCATTCATACGATCCATTCTAATTCATTCGTAAGAACCATTCTAATTCATTCGTACGATCCATTCTAATTCATTCGTGCGAATGAATTAGAATGGATCGTACCAATGAGTAAGAATGGATCGTACGAATGAAATAGAATGGATTGTGGGAATGAATTAGAATGGATCGTACGAATGAATTAGAATGGATCGTGTGAAAGAATTAGAATGGATTGTATGAATGAATTAGAATAGATCGTACGAATGAATTATAATGGATCGTACGAATGAATTAGAATGGATGGATACATTCGTGCGAATGAATTAGAATGGATACATTCGTGCGAAAGAATTAGAATAGATCGTATTAATAAATTAGAATGGATCCTATGAATGAATTAGAATGGATCATGCGAATGAATTAGAATGGATCGTACAAATGAATTAGAATAGATCGTACGAATGAATTAGAATGGATCGTACGAAGGAATTAGAATGGATCGTACGAATGAATTAGAATGGATATATTTGTGCAAATGAATTAGAATGGATCGTATGAATGTATTAGAATGGATCGTATGAGTGAATTAGAAAGGATCGTACGAATGAATTAGAATGGATTGTATGAATGAATTAGAATGGATCGTACGAATGAATTAGAATCGATCATACGAATTAATTAGAATGGATCATATGAATGAATTAGAATGGATCGTATGAATGAATTAGAATGGATACATTCGTGCGAATGAATTAGAATGGATTGTGAGAATGAATAAGAACAGATCGTGTGAATGAATTAGAATGGATGTACGAATGAATTAGAATGGATCGTGCGAATGAATTAGAATGGATCATACAAATGAATTAGAATGGATACATTTGTGCGAATGAATTAGAATGGATCGTACGAACGAATGAGAATGGATCGTATGAATGAATTAGAATGGATCGTACGAATGAATTAGAATGGATCGTGCGAATGAATTAGAATGGATCATACGAATGAATTAGAATGGATCGTGTGAAAGAATTAGAATGGATCGTACGAATGAATTAGAATGGATCGTGCGAATGAATTAGAATGGATCGTACGAATGAATTAGAATGGATCGTGCTAATGAATTAGAATTGATCGAACGAATGAATTAGCATGGATTGTGCTAATGAATTAGAATGGATCGTACGAATGAATTAGAATGGATCGTGCGAATGAATTAGAATGGATCGTATGAATGAATTAGAATGGATACATTTGTGCGAATGAATTAGAATGGATCGTACGAATGAATTAGAATGGATCCTATGAATGAAGTAGAATGGATCGTGCGAATGAATTCGAATGGATCGTACGAATTCATTCTAATTCATTCATACAATCCATTCTAATTCTTTCACACGATCCATTCTAATTCATTCGTACGTTCCATTCTAATTCATTAGCACGATCCATGCTAATTTATTCGTTCGATCAATTCTAATTCATTAGCACTATCCATTCTAATTCATTCATACGATCGATTCTAATTCATTTGCACGAATAAATTAGAATGAATTAGAATGGATCATACGAATGAGTAAGAATGGATCGTACGAATGAAATAGAATAGATTGTACGAATAAATTAGAATGGATTCGTACGAATGAATTAGAATGGATACATTCCTGCGAATGAATTAGAATGGATCGTATGAATGACGATCCATTCTAATTCATTCGTACGATCCATTCTAATTCATTCGCACAAATATATCCATTCTAATTCATTCGTACGATCCATTCTAATTCATTCGTAAGATCCATTCTAATTCATTCGTACGATCCATTCTAATTCATTCGTACGATCCATTCTAATTCATTCGTACGATCCATTCTAATTCATTCATACGATCTATTCTAATTCATTCATACAATCCATTCTAATTCTTTCACACGATCCATTCTAATTCATTCGTACGATCCATTCTAATTCATTCGCACAATCCATTCTATTTCATTCGTACGATCCATTCTTACTCATTGGTACGATTCATTCTAATTCATTCGCACGAATGTATCTATTCTAATTCATTCGTACGAATCCATTCTAATTTATTCGTACAATCTATTCTATTTCATTCGTACGATCCATTCTTACTCATTCGTATGATCCATTCTAATTCATTCGGACGAATGTATCCATTCTAATTTATTCCTACGATCCATTCTAATTCATTCATACAATCCATTCTAATTCATTCGCACGAATGTATCCATTCTAATTCATTCGTACGATCCATTCTATTTCATTCGTACGATCCATTCAAATTCATTCGCACGATCCATTCTAATTCATTCGCACGATCCATTCTAATTCATTCGTACGATCCATTCTAATTCATTCATACGATCCATTCTAATTCATTCGTACGATCCATTCTAATTCATTCGTATGATCCATTCTAATTCATTCGCACGAATGTATCCATTCTAATTAATTCATACGATCCATTCTAATTCATTCGTATTATCTATTCTTATTCATTCGCACGATCCAGTCTAATTGATTCGCACGATCCAGTCTAATTGGATACATTCATTCGCACGAATGTATCCATTCTAAGTCATTCGTACGATCCATTCTAATTCATTAATATGATCCATTCTAATTCATTCGTACGATCCATTCTAATTCATATGCACAAAGGTATCCATTCTAATTCATTCGCATGAAAGAATTAGAATAGATTGTATGAAAGAATTAGAATGGATCGTGCGATTGAATTAGAATGGATCGTACAAAGAAATTAGAATGGATCGTACGAAGGAATTAGAATGGATCGTACGAATGAGTAAGAATGGATCGTACGAATGAATTAGAATGGATCATACGAATGAATTAGAATGGATCATACGAATTAATTAGAATGGATCGTACGAATGAATTAGAATGGATCGTACGAATGAATTAGAATGGATACATTCGTGCGAATGAATTAGAATGGATCGTACGAATGAATTAGAATGGATCGTATGAATGAATTAGAATGGATACATTTGTGCGAATGAATTAGAATGGATCGTACGAATGAATTAGAATGGATCGTATGAATGAATTAGAATGGATCGTACGAATGAATTAGAATGGATCGTGCGAATGAATTAGAATGGATCGTACGAATGAATTAGAATGGATCGTACGAATGAACTAGAATGGATACATTCGTGCGAATGAATTAGAATGGATCGTACGAATGAATTAGAATGGATCGTACGAATGAATTAGAATGGATACATTCGTGCGAATGAATTAGAATGGATACATTCGTGCGAATGAATTAGAATGGATCATACGAATGAATTAGAATGGATCGTACGAATGAATTAGAATGGATCGTACGAATGAATTAGAATGGATCGTACGAATAAATTAGAATGGATAGATTCGTCCGAATGAATTAGAATGGATCATACGAATGAGTAAGAATGGATCGTACGATGAAATAGAATAGATTGTTCGAATGAATTAGAATGGATCCTACGAATGAATTAGAATGGATCATGTGAAAGAATTAGAATGGATTGTATGAATGAATTAGAATGGATCGTATGAATGAATTAGAATGGATCGTGCGAATGAATTCGAATGGATCGTACGAATTCATTCTATTTCATTCGTACGAGCCATTCTAATTCATATGCACAAAGGTATCCATTCTAATTCATTCGTACGATCCATTCTAATTCAGGATCGTACGAATGAATTAGAATGGATACATTCGTGCGAAAGAATTAGAATTGATCATACGAATGAGTAAGAATGGATCGGACGAATGAATTAGAATGGATCGTACGAATGAATTAGAGTGGATCAAATGAATGAATTAGAATGGTTACATTCATGCGAATGAATTAGAATGGATCGTACGAATGAAGTAGAATGGATCGTAAGAATGAATTAGAATGGATATATTCGTGCGAATGAATTAGAATGGATCGTACGAATGAATTAGAATGGATACATTCGTGCGAATAAATTAGAATGGATTGTATGAATGAATTAGAATGGATCATACGAATGAATTAGAATGGATCGTACGAATGAATTAGAATAGATTGCGCGAATGAATTAGAATGGATCGTGCGAATGAAATAGAATAGACACAAATGAATTAGAATGGATCATACGAATGAATTAGAATGACGATCCATTCTTACTCATTCGTATGATCCATTCTAATTTATTCGCACGAATGTATCCATTCTAATTCATTCGTACGTCTAATTCATTCGTATGGTCCATTCTAATTCATTCGCACAATCCATTCTATTTCATTCGTACGGTCCATTCTTACTCATTCGTATGATCCATTATGGATACATTCGTGCGAATGAATTAGAATGGATCATACGAATGAGTAAGAATGGATCGTACGAATGAAATAGAATGGATTGTGCGAATGAATTAGAATGGATCGTACGAATGAATTAGAATGGATCGTGTGAAAGAATTAGAATGGATTGTATGAATGAATTAGAATAGATCGTATGAATGAATTAGAATGGATCGTACGAATGAATTAGAATGGATCGTACGAATGAATTAGAATGGATTGTACGAATAAATTAGAATGGATCTTACGAATGAATTAGAATGGATCGTACGAATGAATTAGAATGGATATATTTGTGCGAATGAATTAGAATGGATCGTACGAATGAATTAGAATGGATCGTCATTCATACGATCCATTCTAATTCATTCGCACGAATGTATCCATTCTAATTCATTCATACGATCCATTCTACTTCATTCGTACTATCCGTTCTAATGCACTCATACGATCCATTCTAATTCATTCATACGATCCATTCTAATTCATTTGCACGAATATATCCATTCTAATTCATTCGTACGATCCATTCTAATTCCTTCGTACGATCCAATCTAATTCCTTCGTATGATCCATTCTAATTCCTTCGTACGATCCATTCTAATTCCTTCGTATCCATTCTAATTCACTCATACGATCCATTCTAATTCATTCATACGATCTATTATAATTCATTCATACAATCCATTCTAATTCTTTCACACGATCCATTCTAATTCATTCGTAGGATCCATTCTAATTCATTCGTACAATCTATTCTATTTCATTCGTACGATCCATTCCTACTCATTCGTATGATCCATTCTAATTCATTCGGACGAATATATCCATTCTAATTTATTCGTACGATCCATTCTAATTCATTCGTACGATCCATTCTAATTCATTCGTACGATCCATTCTAATTCATTCGTCCGATCCATTCTAATTCATTCGCACGAATGTATCCATTCTAATTCATTCGTACGATCCATTCTAATTCATTCGTAAGATCCATTCTAATTCATTCGTACGATCCAATCTAATTCATTCGTACGATCCATTCTAATTCATTCGCACGAATGTATCCATTCTAGTTCATTCGTACGATCCATTCTAATTCATTCGTACGATCCATTCTAATTCATTCGCACGATCCATTCTAATTCATTCGTCGATCCATTCTAATTCATTCATACGATCCATTCTAATTCATTCGCACGAATGTATCCATTATGAATGAATTAGAATGGATCGTGCGAATGGATTCGAATGGATCACATGATCCATTCGAATAGAATGGATCGTATGAATGAATTAGAATGGATCGGGCGAATGAATTAGAATGGATTGTAGGAATGAATTAGAATGGATCGTATGAATGAATTAGAATGGATCGTATGAATGAATTAGAATGGATCGTGCGAATGAATTAGAATGGATCGTACGAATGAATTAGAATGGATCGTACGAATGAATTAGAATGGATCGAGCGAATGAATTAGAATGGATCATACGAATGAATAAGAATGGATCGGACGAATTAAATAGAATGGATCGTACGAATGAATTAGAATGGATCAAATGAATGAATTAGAATGAATTAGAATGAAATAGAATGGATCGTACGAATGAATTAGAATGGATTGTACGAATGAATTAGAATAGATCGTACGAATGAATTAGAATGGATCGTACGAAGGAATTAGAATGGATCGTACGAATGAATTAGAATGGATATATTCGTGCAAATGAATTAGAATGGATCGTATGAATGTATTAGAATGGATCGTATGAGTGAATTAGAATGGAACGAATGAATTAGAATGGATCGTATGAATGAATTAGAATGGATACATTCGTGTGAATGAATTAGAATGGATCGTATGAATGAATTAGAATAGAATTTGTGAATGAATTAGAACTGATTGTACGAATGAATTAGAATGGATAAATTCGTGCGAATGAATTAGAATGGATTGTATGAATGAATTAGAATGGATCGTAGGAATGAATTAGAATGGATCGTATGAGTGAATTAGAATGGATATGAAGGAATTAGAATGGATCGTACGAAGGAATTAGAATGGATCATACGAATGAAATAGAATGGATCGTACGAAGGAATTAGAATGGATCTTATGAAGGAATTAGAATAGATCGTACGAAGGAATTAGAATGGATCGTACGAATGAATTAGAATGGATATATTCGTGCAAATGAATTAGAATGGATCGTATGAATGAATTAGAATGGATCGTATGAGTGAATTAGAACGGATAGTACGAATGAAGTAGAATGGATCGTATGAATGAATTAGAATGGATACATTCGTGCGAATGAATTAGAATGGATCGTATTAATGAATTAGAATAGATTGTGCAAATGAATTAGAATGGATCGTACGAATGAATTAGAATGGATACATTCGTGCGAATGAATTAGAATGGATCGTACGAATGAATTAGAATGGATCGTAGGAATGAATTAGAATAGATTGCGTGAATGAATTAGAATGGATCGTACGAATGAATTAGAATGGATCATACGAAGGAATTAGAATGGATCGTACGAATGAATTAGAATGGATCATACGAATGAATTAAAATGGATCGTACGAAGGAATTAGAATGGATCGTACGAATGAATTAGAATGGATCGTACGATTGAATTAGAATGGATCATACGAATGAGTAAGAATGGATCGTATGAATGAATTAGATTGGATCGTATGATCCATTCTAATTCATTAGCATGGATCGTGTTAATGAATTAGAATGGAATATACGAATGAATTAGAATGGATCGTAGAATGGATCATACGAATGAATTAGAATAAATTAGAATGGATCGTACGAATGAATTAGAATAGATCATAGGAATGAATTAGAATGGATCGTGCAAATGAATTAGAATGGATACATTCGTGCGAATGAATTACAATGGATCGTGCGAATGAATTGGAATGGATCGTACGAATGAATTAGAATGGATATATTTGAACAAATAAATTAGAATGGATTATACGAATGAATTAGAATGGATAGTGCGAATGAATTAGAATCGATCGTACGAATGAATTAGAATGGATCGTACGAATGAATTAGAATAGATCATACGAATGAGTAAGAATGGATCATACGAATGAATTAGAATGGATCATACGAATGAATTAGAATGGATCGTACGAATAAATTAGAATGGATACATTCGTCTGAATGAATTAGAATGGATCATACGAATGAGTAAGAATGTATCCATTCTAATTCTTTCACACGATCCATTCTAATTCATTCGTACGATCCATTCTAATTCATTCGTGCAATCCATTCTATTTCATTCGTACGATCCATTCTTACTCATTTGTACGATCCATTCTAATTCATTCGTATGATCCATTCTAATTCATTCATACGATCTATTCTAATTCATTCATACAAACCATTCTAATTCTTTCACACGATCCATTCTAATTCATTCGTACGATCTATTCTAATTCCTTCGTAAGATCCATTCTAATTCATTCGTACGATCTATTCTAATTTATTCGTACGATCCATTCTAATTCATTCGTACGATCCATTCAAATTCCTTCGTACGATCCATTCTAATTCATTCGTACGATCCATTCTAATTCATTCGTACAATCTATTCTAATTCATTCGTACGAATGGATACATTCGTGTGAATGAATTAGAATGGATCGTACGAATGAGTAAGAATGGATCGTACGAATGAAATAGAATGGATTGCACGAATGAATTAGAATGGATCGTACGAATGAATTAGAATGGATCGTGTGAAAGAATTAGAATGGATACATTCTTACTCATTCGTATGATCCATTCTAATTCATTCAGACGAATGTATCCATTCTAATTTATTCGTACGATCCAATCTAATTCATTCGTATGATCCATTCTAATTCATTCGTATGATCCATTCTTACTCATTCGTATGATCCATTCTAATTCATTCGTACGATCCATTCTAATCCATTCGTACGATCCATTCTAATTCATTCGCATGAATGTAACCATTCTAATTCATTCATTTGATCCATTCTAATTCATTCGTACGATCCATTCTAATTCATTCGTCCGATCCATTCTAATTCATTCGCACGAATGTATCCATTCTAATTCATTCATACGATCCATTCTAATTCATTCGTACGGTCCATTCTAATTCATTCGCACAATCCATTCTAATTCATTCGTATGATCCATTCTATTTCATTCTAATTCTTTCACACGATCCATTCTAATCCATTCTAATCCACTCTAATTCTTTCACATGATCCATTCTAATTCATTCGTACGTTCCAATCTAATTCATTAGCACGATCCATGCTAATTCATTCGTTCGATCAATTCTAATTCATTAGCACGATCCATTCTAATTCATTCGTACGATCCATTCTAATTCATTCGTACGATCCATTCTAATTCATTCGCACGATCCATTCTAATTTATTCATAGGATCTATTCTAATTCATTCATACGATCTATTCTATTTCTTTCGCACGAATGTATCCATTCTAATTCATTCACACGAATGTATCCATTCTAATTCATTCGTACGATCGATTCTAATTCATTCGTACGATCCATTCTAATTCATTCGTACGATCCATTCTAATTCATTCATACGATCTATTCTAATTCATTCATACAATCCATTCTAATTCTTTCACACGATCCATTCTAATTCATTCGTACAATCCATTCTAATTAATTCGCACAATCCATTCTATTTCATTCGTACGATCCATTCTTACTCATTGGTACGATCCATTCTAATTTATTCGCACGAATGTATCCATTCTAATTCATTCGTACGAATCCATTCTAATTCATGCGTACAATCTATTCTATTTCATTCGTACGATCCATTCTTACTCATTCGTATGATCCATTCTAATTCATTCGGACGAATGTATCTATTCTAATTTATTCGTACGATCCATTCTAATTCATTCGTACGATCCATTCTAATTCATTCGTACGATCCATTCTAATTCATTCGCACGAATGTATCCATTCTAATTCATTCGTACGATCCATTCTAATTCATTCGTATGATCCATTCTAATTCATTCGTAAGATCCATTCTAATTCATTCGTACGATCCATTCTAATTCATTCGCACAAATGTATCTATTCTAGTTCATTCGTATGATCCATTCTAATTCATTCATACGATACATTCTAATTCATTCGCACGATCCATTCTAATTCATTCGTACGATCCATTCTAATTCATTCATACGATCCATTCTAATTCATTCGTACGATCCATTTTAATTCATTCGCACAAATGTATCCATTCTAATTCATTCGTACGATCCATTCTAATTCATTCGCACGATCTATTCTAATTCATTCGTACGATCCATTCTAATTAATTCGTACAATTCAATCTAATTCATTCATACAATCCATTCTAATTCATTCGCACGAATGTATCCATTCTAATTCATTCGTACGATCAGTTCTAATTCATTCACAAAACCTATTCTAATTCATTCATACGATCCATTCTAATTCATTCACACGAATGTATCCATTCTAATTCATTCATACGATCCATTCTAATTCATTCGTATGATCCATTCTAATTCACTCATACGATCCATTCTAATACATTCATACGATCCATTCTAATTCATTTGCACGAATATATCCATTCTAATTCATTCGTACGATCCATTCTAATTCCTTCGTACGATCCATTCTAATTCATTCGTACGATCTATTCTATTTCATTCGTACGATCCATTCTTACTCATTCGTACGATCCATTCTAATTCATTCGTCCGATCCATTCTAATTCATTCGCACGAATGTATCCATTCTAATTCATTCGTTCGATCAATTCTAATTCATTAGCACGATCCATTCTAATTCATTCGTACGATCCATTCTAATTCATTCACACGATCTATTCTAATTCATTCATAGGATCCATTCTAATTTATTCATACGATCTATTCTAATTCTTTCGCACGAATGTATCCATTCTAATTCATTCGCATGAATGTATCCATTCTAATTCATTCGTACGATCCATTCTAATTCATTCGTATGATCCATTCTAATTCATTCGTACGATCCATTCTAATTCATTCATATGATCCATTCTAATTCATTCGTACGATCCATTCTAATTCATTCGCACGAATGTATCCATTCTAGTTCATTCGTATGATCTATTCTAATTCATTCTCATGGATCGTGCATTCGTACGATCCATTCTAATTCATTCGTTCGATCCATTCTAATTCATTCGTACGATCCATTCTAATTCATTCGTATGATCCATTCTAATTCATTCGCACGAATGTATCCATTCTAGTTCATTCGTACGATCCATTCTAATTCATTCGTACGATCCATTCTAATTCATTCATACGATCTATTCTAATTCATTCATACAATCCATTCTAATTCTTTCACACGATCCATTCTAATTCATTCGTACGATCCATTCTAATTCATTCGCACAATCCATTCTATTTCATTCGTACGATCCATTCTTACTCATTGGTACGATCCATTCTAATTCATTCGCACGAATGTATCCATTCTAATTCATTCGTACGAATCTATTCTAATTTATTCGTATTATCTATTCTATTTCATTTGTACGATCCATTCTTACTCATTCGTATGATCCATTCTAATTCATTCGGACGAATGTATCCATTCTAATTTATTCGTACGATCCATTCTAATTCATTCGCACGAATGTATCCATTCTAATTCATTCGTACGATCCATTCTAATTCATTCGTACGATCCATTCTAATTTATTCGTAAGATCCATTCTAATTCATTCGTACGATCCATTATAATTCATTCGTATGATTTATTCTAATTTATTCGCACGAATGTATCCATAATGGATCATACGAATGAGTAAGAATGGATCGTACGAATGAAATAGAATAGATTGTGCGAATGAATTAGAATGGACCGTACGAATGAATTAGAATGGATACATTCGTGCGAATGAATTAGAATGGATCGGACGAATGAATTAGAATGGATCGTACGAATGAATTAGAATGGATCGTACGAATGAATTAGAATGGATCGTACGAATAAATTAGAATGGATACATTCGTCCGAATGAATTAGAATGGATCATACGAATGAGTAAGAATGGATCGTACGAATGAAATCGAATAGATTGTACGAATGAATTAGAATGGATCCTGCGAATCAATTAGAATAGATCGTGTGAAAGAATTAGAATGGATTGTATGAATGAATTAGAATGAATTCGTACGATCCATTCGAATTCATTCGCACGATCCATTCTAATTCATTCATACGATCCATTCTAATTCATTCATACAATCCATTCTAATTCTTTCACACGATCCATTCTAATTCATTCGTAGGATCCATTCTAATTCATTCGTACAATCTATTCTATTTCATTCGTACGATCCATTCTTACTCATTCGTATGATCCATTCTAATTCATTCGGACGAATGTATCCATTCTAATTTATTCGTACGATCCATTCTAATTCATTCGTACGATCCATTATAATTCATTCGTACGATCCATTCTAATTCATTCGTCCGATCCATTCTAATTCATTCGTACAAATGTATCCATTCTAATTCATTCGTACGATCCATTCTAATTCATTCTTACGATCCATTCTAATTCATTCGTAAGATCCATTCTAATTCAATCGTACGATCCATTCTAATTCATTCGTACGATCCATTCTAATTCATTCGCACGAATGTATCCATTCTAGTTCATTCGTACGATCCATTCTAATTCATTCGTACGATCCATTCTAATTCATTCATACGATCTATTCTAATTCATTCATACAATCCATTCTAATTCTTTCACACGATCCATTCTAATTCATTCGTACGATCCATTCTAATTCATTCGCACAATCCATTCTATTTCATTCGTACGATCCATTCTTACTCATTCGTATGATCCATTCTAATTCATTCGCACGAATGTATCCATAATGGATCATACGAATGAGTAAGAATGGATTGTACGAATGAAATAGAATGGATTGTGCGAATGAATTAGAATGGATCGTACGAATGAATTAGAATGAATACATTCGTGCGAATGAATTAGAATGGATCGGACGAATCAATTAGAATGGATCGTACGAATGAATTAGAATGGATCGTACGAATGAATTAGAATGGATCGTACGAATGAATTAGAATGGATCGTACGAATGAATTAGAATGGATACATTCGTCCGAATGAATTAGAATGGATCATACGAATGAGTAAGAATGGATCGTACGAATGAAATAGAATAGATTGTACGAATGAATTAGAATAGATCGTGTGAAAGAATTAGAATGGATTGTATGAATGAATTAGAATGAATTCGTACGATCCATTCGAATTCATTCGCACGATCCATTCTAATTCATTCATACGATCCATTCTAATTCATTCATACAATCCATTCTAATTCTTTCACACGATCCATTCTAATTCATTTGTAGGATCCATTTCAATTCATTCGTACAATCTATTCTATTTCATTCGTACGATCCATTCTTACTCATTCGTATGATCCATTCTAATTCATTCGGACGAATGTATCCATTTTAATTTATTCGTACGATCCATTCTAATTCATTCGTATGATCCATTATAATTCATTCGTACGATCCATTCTAATTCATTCGTCCGATCCATTCTAATTCATTCGCACGAATGTATCCATTCTAATTCATTCGTACGATCCATTCTAATGCATTTGTACGATCCATTCTAATTCATTCGTACGATCCATTCTAATTCATTCGTACGATCCATTCTAATTCATTCGCACGAATGTATCCATTCTAGTTCATTCGTACGATCCATTCTAATTCATTCGTACGATTCATTCTAACTCATTCGCACGATCCATTCTAATTCATTCGTACGATCCATTCTAATTCATTCGTACGATCCATTCTAATTCATTCGCACAAATGTATCCATTCTAATTCATTCGTACGATCCATTCTAATTCATTCGCACGATCCATTCTAATTCATTCGTACGATCCATTCTTATTCATTCGCACGATCTGTTTTTATTCATTCGCACAATCCATTCTAATTCTTTCGCACGAATGTATCCATTCTAATTTATTCGTACGATCCATTCTAATTCATTCGTACGATCCATTCTAATTCATTCATATGATCCATTCTTATTAATTTGTATGATCCATTCTAATTCATTCGTACGATCCATTCTAATTCATTCATACAATCCATTCTAATTCATTCGCACGATCCATGCTAATTCATTCGTTCGATCAATTCTAATTCATTAGCACGATCCATTCTAATTCATTCGTACAATCCATTCTAATTCATTCGCACGATCCATTCTAATTCATTCATAGGATCCATTCTAATTCATTCATATGATCTATTCTAATTCTTTCGCACGAATGTATCCATTCTAATTCATTCGCATGAATGTATCCATTCTAATTCATTCGTACGATCCATTCTAATTCATTCGTACAATCCATTCTAATTCATTCGTACGATCCATTCTAATTCATTCATACGATCTATTCTAATTCATTCATACAATCCATTCTAATTCTTTCACATGATAAATTCTAATTCATTCGTACGATCCATTCTAATTCATTCGCACAATCCATTCTATTTCATTCGTACGATCCATTCTTACTCATTGGTACGATCCATTCTAATTCATTCGCACGAATGTATCCATTCTAATTCATTCGTACGAATCCATTCTAATTTATTCGTACAATCTATTCTATTTCATTTGTACAATCCATTCTTACTCATTCGTATGATCCATTCTAATTCATTCGGACGAATGTATCCATTCTAATTTATTCGTACGATCCATTCTAATTCATTCGTACGATCCATTCTAATTCATTCGTACGATCCATTCTAATTCATTCGTCCGATCCATTCTAGTTCATTCGCACGAATGTATCCATTCTAATTCATTCGTACGTTCCATTCTAATTCATTCGTACGATCCATTCTAATTCATTCGTAAGATCCATTCTAATTCATTCGTACGATCCATTCTAATTCATTCATGCGATCCATTCTAATTCATTCGCACGATCCATTCTAATGAATTAGAATGTTTCGTACGAATGAATTAGAATGGATCGTACGAATGAATTAGAATGGATCTTACGAATGAATTAGAATGGATCGTACGAATGAATTAGAATGGATCGTACGAATGAATTAGAATGCATCTTACGAATGAATTAGAATGGATTGTATGAATAAATTAGAATGGATCGTACGAATGAATTAGAATGGATACATTCGTGCGAATGAATTAGAATGGATCGGACGAATGAATTAGAATGGATCGTACGAATGAATTAGAATGGATCAAATGAATGAATTAGAATGGTTACAATCATGTGAATGAATTAGAATGGATCGTACGAATGGATTAGAATGGATCGTACGAATGGATTAGAATGGATACATTCGAGCGAATGAATTAGAATGGATCGTACGAATGAATTAGAATGGATCGAACGAATGGATTAGAATGGATCCTACGAATGGATTAGTATGGATACCTTTGTGCATATGAATTAGAATGGATCGTACGAATGAATTAGAATGGATCATATTAATGAATTAGAATGGATCGTACGAATGAATTAGAATGGATACATTCGTGCACGATCCATTCTAATTCATTCGCACGAATGTATCCATTCTAATTCATTCGTACGATCCATTCTTACTCATTCGTATGATCCCTTCTAATTAATTCGCACGAATGTATCCCTTCTAAATCATTCGTACAATCCATTCTAATTCATTCGTACGATCCATTCTAAATCATTCGTACAATCCATTCTATTTCATTCGTACGATCAATTCTAATTCATTAGCACGATCCATTCTAATTCATTCGTACGATCCATTCAAATTCATTCGCACGATCCATTCTAATTCATTCGTACAATTCATTCTATTTGATTCGTCCGATTGATTCTTACTCATTCGTATGATCCATTCTAATTCATTCGCACGAATGTATCCATTCTAATCCATTCGTACGATCCATTCTAATCTATTCGTACGATCCATTCTAATTCATTCGCATAAATGTAACCATTCTAATTCATTCATTTGATCTATTCTAATTCATTCGTACGATCCATTCTAATTCATTCGTCCGATCCATTCTAATTCATTCGCACGAATGTATCCATTCTAAACCATTCATACGATCCATTCTAATTTTTTCGTACGAGTCATTCTAATTCATTCGCACGAATGTATCCATTCTAATTCATTCGTACGATCCATTCTAATTCATTCATACGATCCATTCTAATTCATTCGTAAGAACCATTCTAATTCATTCGTACGATCCATTCTAATTCATTCGTGCGAATGAATTAGAATGGATCGTACCAATGAGTAAGAATGGATCGTACGAATGAAATAGAATGGATTGTGGGAATGAATTAGAATGGATCGTATGAATGAATTAGAATGGATCGTGTGAAAGAATTAGAATGGATTGTATGAATGAATTAGAATAGATCGTTTGAATGAATTAGAATGGATCGTACGAATGAATTAGAATGGATCGTACGAATGAATTAGAATGGATGGATACATTCGTGCGAATGAATTAGAATGGATACATTCGTGCAAAAGAATTAGAATAGATCGTATTAATGAATTAGAATGGATCCTATGAATGAATTAGAATGGATCGTGAGAATGAATTAGAATGGATCGTACGTATGAATTAGAATAGATCGTACGAATGAATTAGAATGGATCGTACGAAGGAATTAGAATGGATCGTACGAATGAATTAGAATGGATATATTTGTGCAAATGAATTAGAATGGATCGTATGAATGTATTAGAATGGATCGTATGAGTGAATTAGAATGGATCGTACGAATGAATTAGAATGGATTGTATGAATGAATTAGAATGGATCGTACGAATGAATTAGAATTGATCATACGAATTAATTAGAATGGATCATACGAATGAATTAGAATGGATCGTACGAATGAATTAGAATGGATACATTCGTGCGAATGAATTAGAATGGATTGTGAGAATGAATAAGAACAGATCGTGCGAATGAATTAGAATGGATGTACGAATGAATTAGAATGGATCGTGCGAATGAATTAGAATGGATCGTACAAATGAATTAGAATGGATACATTTGTGCGAATGAATTAGAATGGATCGTACGAATGAATGAGAATGGATCGTATGAATGAATTAGAATGGATCGTACGAATGAATTAGAATGGATCGTGCGAATGAATTAGAATGGATCGTACGAATGAATTAGAATGGATCGTGTGAAAGAATTAGAATGGATCGTACGAATGAATTAGAATGGATCGTGCGAATGAATTAGAATGGATCGTACGAATGAATTAGAATGGATCGTGCTAATGAATTAGAATTGATCGAACGAATGAATTAGCATGGATTGTGCTAATGAATTAGAATGGATCGTACGAATGAATTAGAATGGATCGTGCGAATGAATTAGAATGGATCGTACCAATGAATTAGAATGGATACATTTGTGCGAATGAATTAGAATGGATCGTACGAATGAATTAGAATGGATCCTATGAATGAAGTAGAATGGATCGTGCGAATGAATTCGAATGGATCGTGAGAATTCATTCTAATTCATTCATACAATCCATTCTAATTCTTTCACACGATCCATTCTAATTCATTCGTACGTTCCATTCTAATTCATTAGCACGATCCATGCTAATTTATTCGTTCGATCAATTCTAATTCATTAGCACGATCCATTCTAATTCATTCATACGATCGATTCTAATTCATTTGCACGAATAAATTAGAATGAATTAGAATGGATCATACGAATGAGTAAGAATGGATCGTACGAATGAAATAGAATAGATTGTACGAATAAATTAGAATGGATTCGTAGGAATGAATTAGAATGGATACATTCGTGCGAATGAATTAGAATGGATCGTATGAATGACGATCCATTCTAATTCATTCGTACGATCCATTCTAATTCATTCGCACAAATATATCCATTCTAATTCATTCGTACGATCCATTCTAATTCATTCGTACGATCCATTCTAATTCATTTGTACGATCCATTCTAATTCATTCGTACGATCGATTCTAATTCATTCATACGATCTATTCTAATTCATTCATACAATCCATTCTAATTCTTTCACACGATCCATTCTAATTCATTCGTACGATCCATTCTAATTCATTCGCACAATCCATTCTAATTTATTCGTACAATCTATTCTATTTCATTCGTACGACCCATTCTTACTTATTCGTATGATCCATTCTAATTCATTCGGACGAATGTATCCATTCTAATTTATTCCTACGATCCATTCTAATTCATTCGGACGATCCATTCTAATTCATTCGCACGAATGTATCCATTCTAATTCATTCGTACGATCCATTCTAATTCATTCGTACGATCCATTCTAATTTATTCGTAAGATCCATTCTAATTCATTCGTACGATCCATTATAATTCATTCATACGATACATTCTGATTCATTCGCACGATTGTATCCATTCTAGTTCATTCGTACGATCCATTCTAATTCATTCGTACGATCCATTCTAATTCATTCGCACGATCCATTCTAATTCATTCGTAAGATCCATTCTAATTCATTCGTACGATCCATTCTAATTCATTCGCACAAATGTATCCATTCTAATTCATTCGTACGATCCATTCTAAATCATTCGTACGATCCATTCTAATTCATTCGTACGATCCATTCTAATTCATTCGTATGATCCATTCTAATTAATTCGTATGATCTATTCTAATTCATTCGTACGATCCATTCTAATTCATTCATACAATCCATTCTAATTCATTCGCACGAATGTATCCATTCTAATTAATTCGTACGATCCATTCTAATTCATTCGTATTATCTATTCTTATTCATTCGCACGATCCAGTCTAATTGGATACATTCATTCGCACGAATGTATCCATTCTAAGTCATTCGTACGATCCATTCTAATTCATTAATATGATCCATTCTAATTCATTCGTACGATCCATTCTAATTCATATGCACAAAGGTATCCATTCTAATTCATTCGCATGAAAGAATTAGAATAGATTGTATGAAAGAATTAGAATGGATCGTGCGAATGAATTAGAATGGATCGTACAAAGAAATTAGAATGGATCGTACGAAGGAATTAGAATGGATCGTACGAATGAGTAAGAATGGATCGTACGAATGAATTAGAAAGGATCATACGAATGAATTAGAATGGATCATACGAATTAATTAGAATGGATCGTACGAATGAATTAGAATGGATCGTACGAATGAATTAGAATGGATACATTCGTGCGAATGAATTAGAATGGATCGTACGAATGAATTAGAATGGATCGTATGAATGAATTAGAATGGATACATTTGTGCGAATGAATTAGAATGGATCGTACGAATGAATTAGAATGGATCGTATGAATGAATTAGAATGGATCGTACGAATGAATTAGAATGGATCGTACGAATGAATTAGAATGGATCGTACGAATGAACTAGAATGGATACATTCGTGCGAATGAATTAGAATGGATCGTATGAATGAATTACAATGGATCGTACGAATGAATTAGAATGGATCGTACGAATGAATTAGAATGGATACATTCGTGCGAATGAATTAGAATGGATCGGACAAATGAATTAGAATGGATCATACGAATGAATTAGAATGGATCGTACGAATGAATTAGAATGGATCGTACGAATGAATTAGAATGGATCGTACGAATAAATTAGAATGGATAGATTCGTCCGAATGAATTAGAATGGATCATACGAATGAGTAAGAATGGATCGTACGATGAAATAGAATAGATTGTACGAATGAATTACAATGGATCCTACGAATGAATTAGAATGGATCATGTGAAAGAATTAGAATGGATTGTATGAATGAATTAGAATGGATCGTATTAATGAATTAGAATGGATCATGCGAATGAATTCGAATGGATCGTACGAATTCATTCTATTTCATTCGTACGAGCCATTCTAATTCATATGCACAAAGGTATCCATTCTAATTCATTCGTACGATCCATTCTAATTCAGGATCGTACGAATGAATTAGAATGGATACATTCGTGCGAAAGAATTAGAATTGATCATACGAATGAGTAAGAATGGATCGGACGAATGAATTAGAATGGATCGTACGAATGAATTAGAGTGGATCAAATGAATGAATTAGAATGGTTACATTCATGCGAATGAATTAGAATGGATCGTACGAATGAAGTAGAATGGATCGTAAGAATGAATTAGAATGGATATATTCGTGCGAATGAATTAGAATGGATCGTACGAATGAATTAGAATGGATACATTCGTGCGAATAAATTAGAATGGATTGTATGAATGAATTAGAATGGATCGTACGAATAAATTAGAATGGATCGTACGAATGAATTAGAATAGATTGCGCGAATGAATTAGAATGGATCGTGCGAATGAAATAGAATAGATACAAATGAATTAGAATGGATCATACGAATGAATTAGAATGACGATCCATTCTTACTCATTCGTATGATCCATTCTAATTTATTCGCACGAATGTATCCATTCTAATTCATTCGTACGTCTAATTCATTCGTATGGTCCATTCTAATTCATTCGCACAATCCATTCTATTTCATTCGTACGGTCCATTCTTACTCATTCGTATGATCCATTATGGATACATTCGTGCGAATGAATTAGAATGGATCATACGAATGAGTAAGAATGGATCGTACGAATGAAATAGAATGGATTGTGCGAATGAATTAGAATGGATCGTACGAATGAATTAGAATGGATCGTGTGAAAGAATTAGAATGGATTGTATGAATGAATTAGAATAGATCGTATGAATGAATTAGAATGGATCGTACGAATGAATTAGAATGGATCGTATGAATGAATTAGAATGGATCGTACGAATGAATTAGACTGGATCTTACGAATGAATTAGAATGGATCGTACGAATGAATTAGAATGGATATATTTGTGCGAATGAATTAGAATGGATCGTACGAATGAATTAGAATGGATCGTCATTCATACGATCCATTCTAATTCATCGCACGAATGTATCCATTCTAATTCATTCATACGATCCATTCTACTTCATTCGTACTATCCGTTCTAATTCACTCATACGATCCATTCTAATTCATTCATACGATCCATTCTAATTCATTTGCACGAATATATCCATTCTAATTCATTCGTACGATCCATTCTAATTCCTTCGCACGATCCATTCTAATTCCTTCGTATGATCCATTCTAATTCCTTCGTACGATCCATTCTAATTCCTTCGTATCCATTCTAATTCACTCATACGATCCATTCTAATTTATTCATACGATCTATTATAATTCATTCATACAATCCATTCTAATTCTTTCACACGATCCATTCTAATTCATTCGTAGGATCCATTCTAATTCATTCGTACAATCTATTCTATTTCATTCGTACGATCCATTCTTACTCATTCGTATGATCCATTCTAATTCATTCGGACGAATGTATCCATTCTAATTTATTCGTACGATCCATTCTAATTCATTCGTACGATCCATTCTAATTCATTCGTACGATCCATTCTAATTCATTCGTCCGATCCATTCTAATTCATTCGCACGAATGTATCCATTCTAATTCATTCGTACGATCCATTCTAATTCATTCGTAAGATCCATTCTAATTCATTCGTACGATCCAATCTAATTCATTCGTACGATCCATTCTAATTCATTCGCACGAATGTATCCATTCTAGTTCATTCGTACGATCCATTCTAATTCATTCGTACGATCCATTCTAATTCATTCACACGATCCATTCTAATTCATTCGTCGATCCATTCTAATTCATTCATACGATCCATTCTAATTCATTCGCACGAATGTATCCATTATGAATGAATTAGAATGGATCGTGTGAATGAATTCGAATGGATCACATGATCCATTCGATTAGAATGGATCGTATGAATGAATTAGAATGGATCGGGCGAATGAATTAGAATGGATTGTAGGAATGAATTAGAATGGATCGTATGAATGAATTATAATGGATCGTATGAATGAATTAGAATGGATCGTGCGAATGAATTAGAATGGATCGTACGAATGAATTAGAATGGATCGTACGAATGAATTAGAATGGATCATACGAATGAATTAGAATGGATCGAGCGAATGAATTAGAATGGATCATACGAATGAATAAGAATGGATCGGACGAATGAAATAGAATGGATCGTACGAATGAATTAGAATGGATCAAATGAATGAATTAGAATGAATTAGAATGAAATAGAATGGATCGTACGAATGAATTAGAATCGATTGTACGAATGAATTAGAATAGATCGTACGAATGAATTAGAATGGATCGTACGAAGGAATTAGAATGGATCGTACGAATGAATTAGAATGGATATATTCGTGCAAATGAATTAGAATGGATCGTATGAATGTATTAGAATGGATCGTATGAGTGAATTAGAATGGAACGAATGAATTAGAATGGATCGTATGAATGAATTAGAATGGATACATTCGTGTGAATGAATTAGAATGGATCGTATGAATGAATTAGAATAGAATTTGTGAATGAATTAGAACTGATTGTACGAATGAATTAGAATGGATAAATTCGTGCGAATGAATTAGAATGGATTGTATGAATGAATTAGAATGGATCGTAGGAATGAATTAGAATGGATCGTATGAGTGAATTAGAATGGATATGAAGGAATTAGAATGGATCGTACGAAGGAATTAGAATGGATCATACGAATGAAATAGAATGGATCGTACGAAGGAATTAGAATGGATCTTATGAAGGAATTAGAATGGATCGTACGAAGGAATTAGAATGGATCGTACGAATGAATTAGAATGGATATATTCGTGCAAATGAATTAGAATGGATCGTATGAATGAATTAGAATGGATCGTATGAGTGAATTAGAACGGATAGTACGAATGAAGTAGAATGGATCGTATGAATGAATTAGAATGGATACATTCGTGCGAATGAATTAGAATGGATCGTATTAATGAATTAGAATAGATTGTGCGAATGAATTAGAATGGATCGTACGAATGAATTAGAATGGATACATTCGTGCGAATGAATTAGAATGGATCGTACGAATGAATTAGAATAGATTGCGTGAATGAATTAGAATGGATCGTACGAATGAATTAGAATGGATCGCATGAAGGAATTAGAATGGATCGTACGAATGAATTAGAATGGATCATACGAATGAATTAAAATGGATCGTACGAAGGAATTAGAATGGATCGTACGAATGAATTAGAATGGATCGTACGATTGAATTAGAATGGATCATACGAATGAGTAAGAATGGATCGTATGAATGAATTAGATTGGATCGTACGATCCATTCTAATTCATTAGCATGGATCGTGTTAATGAATTAGAATGGAATATACGAATGAATTAGAATGGATCGTAGAATGGATCATACGAATGAATTAGAATAAATTAGAATGGATCGTACGAATGAATTAGAATAGATCATAGGAATGAATTAGAATGGATCGTGCAAATGAATTAGAATGGATACATTCGTGCGAATGAATTACAATGGATCGTGCGAATGAATTAGAATGGATCGTACGAATGAATTAGAATGGATATATTTGAACGAATAAATTAGAATGGATTATACGAATGAATTAGAATGGATAGTGCGAATGAATTAGAATCGATCGTACGAATGAATTAGAATGGATCGTACGAATGAATTAGAGTGGATCATACGAATGAGTAAGAATGGATCATACGAATGAATTAGAATGGATCATACGAATGAATTAGAATGGATCGTACGAATAAATTAGAATGGATACATTCGTCTGAATGAATTAGAATGGATCATACGAATGAGTAAGAATGTATCCATTCTAATTCTTTCACACGATCCATTCTAATTCATTCGTACGATCCATTCTAATTCATTCGTGCAATCCATTCTATTTCATTCGTACGATCCATTCTTACTCATTTGTACGATCCATTCTAATTCATTCGTACGATCCATTCTAATTCATTCATACGATCTATTCTAATTCATTCATACAATCCATTCTAATTCTTTCACACGATCCATTCTAATTCATTCGTACGATCTATTCTAATTCCTTCGTAAGATCCATTCTAATTCATTCGTACGATCTATTCTAATTTATTCGTACGATCCATTCTAATTCATTCGTACGATCCATTCAAATTCCTTCGTACGATCCATTCTAATTCATTCGTACGATCCATTCTAATTCATTCGTACAATCTATTCTAATTCATTCGTACGAATGGATACATTCGTGTGAATGAATTAGAATGGATCGTACGAATGAGTAAGAATGGATCGTACGAATGAAATAGAATGGATTGCACGAATGAATTAGAATGGATCGTACGAATGAATTAGAATGGATCGTACGAAGGAATTAGAATGGATCGTACGAATGAATTAGAATGGATCGTACGAATGAATTAGAATAGATCGTACGAATAAATTAGAATGGATCATACGAAGGAATTAGAATGGATTGTACGAATGAATTAGAATGGATATATTCGTGCAAATGAATTAGAATGGATCGTATGAATGTATTAGAATAGATCGTATGAGTGAATTAGAATGGATCGTGCGAATGAATTAGAATGGATCGTATGAATGAATTAGAATGGATACATTCGTGTGAATGAATTAGAATGGATCGTATGAATCAATTAGAATAGATTTTGTGAATGAATTAGAACTGATCGTACGAATGAATTAGAATGGATACATTCGTGCCAATGAATTAGAATGGATTGTATGAATGAATTAGAAAGGATCCTATGAATGAATTAGAATGGATCGTACGAATGAATTAGAATGGATACATTCGTGCGAATGAATTAGAATTGATCGTACGAATGAATTAGAATGGATCGTGTGAATGAATTAGAATGGATCGTACGAATGAATTAGAATGGATACATTCGTGCGAATGAATTAGAATGGATACATTCGTGCGAAAGAATTAGAATAGATCGTATGAATGAATTAGAATGGATCCTATGAATGAATTAGAATGGATCGTGCGAATGAATTAGAATGGATCGTACGAATGAATTAGAATGGATCATACTAATGAATTTGAATTGATCGAACGAATGAATTAGCATGGATCGTGCTAATGAATTAGAATGGATCTGTTTTTATTCATTCGCACGATCTGTTTTTATTCATTCGCACAATCCATTCTAATTCATTCGCACGAATGTATCCATTCTAATTCATTCGTACGATCCATTCTAATTCATTCGTACGATCCATTCTAATTCATTCATATGATCCATTCTAATTAATTTGTATGATCCATTCTAATTCATTCGTACGATCCATTCTAATTCATTCATACAATCCATTCTAATTCATTCGCACGAATGTATCCATTCTAATTAATTCGTACGATCCATTCTAATTCATTCGTATGATCCATTCTAATTCATTCGCATAATCCATTCTATTTCATTCGTACGATCCATTCTTACTCATTGGTACGATCCATTCTAATTCATTCGCACGAATGTATCCATTCTAATTCATTCGTACGAATCCATTCTAATTCATTCGTACAATCTATTCTATTTCATTCGTAAGATCCATTCTTACTCATTCGTATGATCCATTCTAATTCATTCGGATGAATGTATCCATTCTAATTTATTCGTACGATCCATTCTAATTCATTCGTACGATCCATTCTAATTCATTCGTACGATCCATTTTAATTCATTCGTCCGATCCATTCTAATTCATTCGCACGAATGTATCCATTCTAATTCATTCGTGCGGTCCATTCTAATTCATTCGCACAATCCATTCTATTTCATTCGTACGATCCATTCTTACTCATTCGTATGATCCATTATGGATACATTCGTGCGAATGAATTAGAATGGATCATACGAATGAGAAAGAATGGATCGTACGAATGAAATAGAATGGATCGTACGAATGAATTAGAATGGATCGTGTGAAAGAATTAGAATGGATTGTATGAATGAATTAGAATAGATCGTATGAATGAATTAGAATTGATTGTACGAATGAATTAGAATAGATCGTACGAATGAATTAGAATGGATCGTACGAATGAGTAAGAATGGATTGTGCGAATGAATTAGAATGGATCGTACGAATGAATTAGAATGGATCGTGTGAAAGAATTAGAATAGATTGTATGAATGAATTAGAATAGATCGAATGAATGAATTAGAATGGATCGTACGAATGAATTAGAATAGATCGTACGAATGAATTAGAATGGATCGTACGAATAAATCAGAATGGATACATTCGTCCGAATGAATTAGAATGGATCATACGAATGAGTAAGAATGGATCGTACGAATGAAATAGAATAGATTGTACGAATGAATTAGAATGGATCCTATGAATGAATTAGAATAGATCGTGTGAAAGAATTAGAATGGATTGTATGAATGAATTAGAATGAATTCGTACGATCCATTCGAATTCATTCGCACGATCCATTCTAATTCATTCATACGATCCATTCTAATTCATTCATACAATCCATTCTAATTCTTTCACACGATCCATTCTAATTCATTCGTAGGATCCTTTCTAATTTATTCGTACAATCTATTCTATTTCATTCGTACGATCCATTCTTACTCATTCGTATGATCCATTCTAATTCATTCGGACGAATGTATCCATTCTAATTTATTCGTACGATCCATTCTAATTCATTCGTTCGATCTATTCTAATTCATTCATACGATCCATTCTAATTCATTCATACGATCCACTCTAATTCATTCGTACGATCCATTCTAATTCATTCATACAATCCATTCTAGTTCATTCGTATGATCCATTCTAATTCATTCGTACGATCCATTTTAATTCATTCGCACGATCCATTCAAATTCATTCGTACGATCCATTCTAATTCTTTCACACGATCCATTCTAATTCATTCATACGATCCATTCTAATTCATTCGTACGATCTATTCTAATTCATTCGTATGATCCATTCTAATTCATTCGTACGATCCATTCTAATTGCTTCGTACGATCCATTCTAATTCATTCATACAATCCATTCTAATTCTTTCACACGATCCATTCTAATTCATTCGTACGATCCATTCTAATTCATTCGTGCAATCTATTCTATTTCATTCGTACGATCTATTCTTACTCATTCGTACGATCCATTCTAATTCATTCACACGAATGTATCCATTCATACGAATGAATTAGAATAGATTGTACGAATGAATTTGAATGTATCGTACGAATGAATTAGAATGGATCGTACGAAGGAATTAGAATGGATCGTACAAATGAATTAGAATGGATCGTACGAATGAATTAGAATAGATCGTACGAATGAATTAGAATGGATCGTACGAAAGAATTAGAATGGATAGTACGAATGAATTAGAATGGATATATTCGTGCAAATGAATTAGAATAGATCGTATGAATGTATTAGAATGTCACACGATCCATTCTAATTCATTCGTACGATCCATTCTAATTCATTCGTACGATCCATTCTAATTAATTCGTTTGATCCATTCTAATTCATTCGTACGATCCATTCTAATTCATTCATACAATCCATTCTAATTCATTCGCACGAATGTATCCATTCTAATTATTTCGTACGATCCATTCTAATTCATTCGTATGATCCATTCTAATTCATTCGCACAATCTATTCTATTTCATTCATACGATCCATTCTTACTCATTGGTACGATCCATTCTAATTCATTCACACGAATATATCCATTCTAATTCATTCGTACGAATCCATTCTAATTCATTCGTATAATCTATTCAATTTCATTCGTACGGTCCATTCTTACTCATTCGTATGATCCATTCTAATTCATTCGGACGAATGTATCCATTCTAATTTATTCGTACGATCCATTCTGATTCATTCGTACGATCCATTCTAATTCATTCGTACGATCCATTCTAATTCATTCGTCCGATCCAATCTAATTCATTCGCACGAATGTATCCATTCTAATTCATTCGTACGATCCATTCTAATTCATTCGTACGATCCATTCAAATTCATTCGTACGATCCATTCTAATTCATTCGTACGAATGTATCCATTCTAGTTCATTCATACGATCTATTCTAATTCATTCGCATGGATCGTGCATTTGTACGATCCATTCTAATTCATTCGTAAGATCCATTCTTATTCATTCGTACGATCCATTCTAATTCATTCGTACGATCCATTCTAATTCATTCGCACGAATGTATCCATTCTAGTTCATTCGTACGATCCATTCTAATTCATTCGTACGATCCATTCATACGATCCATTCTAATTCATTCGTACGATCCATTCTAATTCATTCGTACGAATGGATACATTCGTGTGAATGAATTAGAATGGATCGTATGCATGAGTAAGAATGGATCGTACGAATGAAATAGAATGGATTGCACGAATGAATTAGAATGGATCGTACGAATGAATTAGAATGGATCGTGTGAAAGAATTAGAATGGATTGTATGAATGAATTAGAATGGATCGTACGAAGGAATTAGAATGGATCGTACGAATGAATTAGAATGGATCGTACGAATGAATTAGAATAGATCGTCCGAATGAATTAGAATGGATCGTACGAATGAATTAGAATGGATCGTGTGAAAGAATTAGAATGGATCGTACGAATGAATTAGAATGGATCGTGCGAATGAATTAGAATGGATCGTATGAATGAATTAGAATGGATCGTGCTAATGAATTAGAATTGATCGAACGAATGAATTAGCATGGATCGTGCATTCGTACGATCCATTCTAATTCATTCATAAGATCCATTCTAATTCATTCGTACGATCCATTCTAATTCATTCGTACGATCCATTCTAATTCATTCGCACGAATGTATCCATTCTAGTTCATTCGTACGATCCATTCTAATTCATTTGTACGATCCATTCTAATTCATTCATACGATCTATTCTAATTCATTCATACAATCCAATCTAATTCTTTCGTACGATCCATTCTAATTCATTCGCACAATCAATTCTATTTCATTCGTACGATCCATTCTTACTCGTTCGTATGATCCATTCTAATTCATTCGCACGAATGTATCCGTAATGGATCATACGAATGAGTAAGAATGGATCGTACGAATGAAATAGAATGGATTGTGCGAATGAATTAGAATGGACCGTACGAATGAATTAGAATGGATAGATTCGTGCGAATGAATTAGAATGGATCGGATGAATGAATTAGAATGGATCGTACGAATGAATTAGAATGGATCGTACGAATGAATTAGAATGGATCGTACGAATAAATTAGAATGGATACATTCGTCTGAATGAATTAGAATGGATCATACGAATGAGTAAGAATGGATCGTACGAATTAAATAGAATAGATTGTACGAATGAATTAGAATGGATCCTACGAATGAATTAGAATAGATCGTGTGAAAGAATTAGAATGGATTGTATGAATGAATTAGAATGAATTCGTACGATCCATTCGAATTCATTCGCACAATCCATTCTAATTCATTCATACGATCCATTCTAGTTCATTCATACAATCCACTCTAATTCTTTCACACGATCCATTCTAATTCATTCGTAGGATCCATTCTAATTCATTCGTACAATCTATTCTATTTCATTCGTACGATCCATTCTTACTCATTCGTATGATCCATTCTAATTCATTCGGACGAATGTATCCATTCTAATTTATTCGTACGATCCATTCTAAATCATTCGTACGATCCATTCTAATTCATACGTACGATCCATTCTAATTCATTCGTCCGATCCATTCTAATTCATTCGCACGAATGTATCCATTCTAATTCATTCGTAGGATCCATTCTAATTCATTCGTACGATCCATTCTAATTCATTCGTAAGATCCATTCTAACTCATTCATACAATCCATTCTAATTCATTCGTATGATCCATTTTAATTCATTCGTACGATCCATTCTAATTCATTCTAATTCATTCGTACGATCCATTCGTACGATACATTCGTGCGAATGAATTAGAATGGATCATACGAATGAGTAATAATGGATCGTACGAATGAAATAGAATGGATTGTACGAATGAATTAGAATGGATCGTACAAATGAATTAGAATGGATCGTACGAATGAATTGGAATGGATCATACGAATGAATTAGAATGGATCGTGTGAAAGAATTAGAATGGATTGTATGAATGAATTAGAATAGATCGTATGAATGAATTAGAATGGATCGTACGAATGAATTAGAATGGATCATACGAATGAACTAGAATGGATACATTCGTGCGAATGAATTAGAATGGATCGTACGAAGGAATTAGAATGGATCGTACGAATGAATTAGAATGGATCGTACGAATGAATTAGAATAGATCGTACGAATGAATTAGGATGGATCGTACGAAGGAATTACAATGGATCGTACGAATGAATTAGAATGGATATATTCGTTCAAATGAATTAGAATGGATCGTATGAATGTATTTGAATGGATCGTACGAATGAATTAGAATGGATTCGTACGAATGAATTAGAATGGATACATTCGTGCGAATAAATTAGAATGGATCATACGAATGAATTAGAATGGATCGTACGAATTAATTAGAATGGATATATTCGTGCAAATGAATTAGAATGGATCGTATGAATGTATTAGAATGGATCGTATGAGTGAATTAGATAGGATCGTACGAATGAATTAGAATGGATCGTACGAATGAATTAGAATGGATACATTCGTGCGAATGAATTAGAATGGATACATTCGTGCGAAAGAATTAGAATAGATCGTATGAATGAATTAGAATGGATCCTATGAATGAATTAGAATGGATCGTGTGAATGAATTAGAATGGATCGTACAAATGAATTAGAATAGATCAGACGAATGAATTAGAATGTATCGTACGAATGAATTAGAATAGATATATTCGTGCAAATGAATTAGAATGGATCGTATGAATGTATTAGAATGGATCGTGCGAATGAATTAGAATGGATCGTACGAATGAATTAGAATGGATCGTACGAATGAATTAGATTGGATCTTACGAATGAATTAGAATGGATCGTACGAATGAATTAGAATGGATCCTACGAATGAATTAGAATGGATACATTCGTGCGAATGAATTAGAATGGATCGGACGAATGAATTAGAATGGATCGGACGAATGAATTAGAATGGATCGTACAAATGAATTAGAATGGATCGTACGAATAAATTAGAATGGATACATTCGTCCGAATGAATTAGAATGGATCATACGAATGAGTAAGAATGGATCGTACGAATGAAATAGAATAGATTGTACGAATGAATTAGAATGGATCCTACGAATGAATTAGAATGGATCGTGTCAAAGAATTAGAATGGATTGTATGAATGAATTAGAATGGATCGTATGAATGAATTAGAATGGATCGTGCGAATGAATTCGAATGGATCGTACGAATTCATTCTAATTCATTCATGCAATCCATTCTAATTCTTTCACACGATCTATTCTAATTCATTCGTAGCATCCATTCTAATTCATTCGTACAATCTATTCTATTTCATTCGTACGATCCATTCTTACTCATTCGTATGATCCATTCTAATTCATTGGACGAATGTATCCATTCTAATTTATTCGTACGATCCATTCTAATTCATTCGTCCGATCCATTCTAATTCATTCGCACGAATGTATCCATTCTAATTCATTCGTACGGTCCATTCTAATTCATTCGCACAATCCATTCTATTTCATTCGTACGATCCATTCTTACTCATTCGTATGATCCATTATGGATACATTCGTGCGAATGAATTAGAATGGATCATACGAATGAGTAAGAATGGATCGTACGATTGAAATAGAATGGATTGTGCGAATGAATTAGAATGGATCGTACGAATGAATTAGAATGGATCGTGTGAAAGAATTAGAATGGATTGTATGAATAAATTAGAATAGATCGTATGAATGAATTAGAATGGATCGTACGAATGAATTAGAATGGATCGTACGAATAAACTAGAATGGATACATTCGTGCGAATGAATTAGAATGGATCGTACGAATGAATTAGAATTGATCGTACGAATGAAATAGAATGGATCTTACGAATGAATTAGAATGGATCGTACGAATGGACGATCCATGCTAATTCATTCGTTCGATCAATTCTAATTCATTAGCACGATCCATTCTAATTCATTCGTACGATCCATTCTAATTCATTCGCACGATCCATTCTAATTCATTCGTACGATCCATTCTAATTCTTTCACACGATCCATTCTAATTCATTCGTACGATCCATTCTAATTCATTCGTACGATCTATTCTAATTCATTCGTATGATCTATTCTAATTCATTCGTATAATCCATTCTAATTCTTTCACACGATCCATTCTAATTCATTCGTACGATCCATTCTAATTCATTCGTGCAATCCATTCTATTTCATTAGTACGATCCATTCTTACTCAATCGTACAATCCATTCTAATTCATTCACAATAATGTATCCATTCGTACGAATGAATTAGAATAGATTGTACGAATGAATTAGAATGGATCGTACAAATGAATTAGAATGGATCGTATGAATGAATTAGAATGGATCGTACGAATGAATTAGAATGGATCGTGCGAATGAATTAGAATGGATCGTACGAATGAATTAGAATGGATCGTACGAATGAACTAGAATAGATACATTCGTGCGAATGAATCAGAATGGATCGTAAGAATGAATTAGAATGGATCATACGAATGAATTAGAATGGATCGTACGAATGAATTAGAATGGATCATACGAATGAATTAGAATGGATCATACGAATGAGTAAGAATGGATCGTACGAATGAAATAGAATGGATTGTACGAATGAATTAGAATGGATCGTACGAATGAATTAGAATGGATCGTGTGAAAGAATTAGAATGGATTGTATGAATAAATTAGAATGGATCATATGAATGAATTAGAATGGATCGTGCGAATGAATTCGAATGGATCGTACGAATGAATTAGAATGGATCGTACGAATGAATTATAATGGATACATTCGTGCGAATGAATTAGAATGGATACATTCATGAGAAAGAATTAGAATAGATCGTATAAATGAATTAGAATGGATCCTATGAATGAATTAGAATGGATCGTGCGAATGAATTAGAATGGATCGTACGAATGAATTAGAATGGATCGTGCTAATGAATTAGAATTGATCGAACAAATGAATTAGCATGGATCGTGCTAATGAATTAGAATGGAACGTACGAATGAATTAGAATGGATCGTGTGAAAGAATTAGAATGGATTGTATGAATGAATTAGAATAAATTCGTACGATCCATTCGAATTCATTCGCACGATCCATTCTAATTCATTCATCCGATCCATTCTAATTCATTCATACAATCCATTCTAATTCTTTCACACGATCCATTCTAATTCATTCGTAGGATCCATTCTAATTCATTCGTACAATCTATTATATTTCATTCGTACGATCCATTCTTACTCATTCATATGATCTATTCTAATTCATTCGGACGAATGTATCCATTCTAATTTATTCGTACGATCCATTCTAATTCATTCGTACGATCCATTCTAATTCATTCGTACGATCCATTCTTACTCATTTGTATGATCCATTCTAATTCATTCGTACAATCCATTCTAATTCATTCGCACAATCTATTCTAATTCATTCGTACGATCCATTCTAATTCATTCGTACGATCGTACGAATGAATTAGAATGGATCGTACAGAATGAATTAGAATGGATTGTATGAATGAATTAGAATGGATACATTCGTGCGAATGAATTAGAATGGATCATACGAATGAGTAAGAATGGATCGTACGAATGAAATAGAATGGATTGTACGAATGAATTAGAATGGAACGTACAAATGAATTAGAATGGATCGTACGAATGAATTAGAATGGATCATACGAATGAGTAAGAATGGATCGTACAAATGAAATAGAATGGATTATACGAATGAATTAGAATGGATCGTACGAATGAATTAGAATAGATCGCATGAAAGAATTAGAATGCATTGTATGAATGAATTAGAATGGATCGTATGAATGAATTAGAATGGATCGTGCGAATGAATTCGAATGGATCGCATGATCCATTCGAATAGAATGGATCGTTTGAATGAATTAGAATGGATCGGGCGAATGAATTAGAATGGATTGTAGGAATGAATTAGAATGGATCGTATGAATGAATTAGAATGGATCGTATGAATGAATTAGAATAGATCGTGCGAATGAATTAGAATGGATCGTACGAATGAATTAGAATGGATCGTACGAATGAATTAGAATGGATCATACGAATGAATTAGAATGGATCATACGAATGAGTAAGAATGGATCGTACGAATAAAATAGAATGGATACATTCGTGCGAATGAATTAGAATGGATCGTACGAATAAATTAGAATGGATCATACGAATGAATTAGAATGGATCGTACGAATGAATTAGAATGGATCTTACGAATGAATTAGAATGGATCGTACAAATGAATTACAATGGATCGTACGAATGAATTAGAATGGATACATTCGTGCGAATGAATTAGAATGGATCGGACGAATGAATTAGAATGGATCGTACGAATGAATTAGAATGGATCGTACGAATGAATTAGAATGGATCGTACGAATAAATTAGAATGGATACATTCGTCCGAATTAATTAGAATGGATCATACGAATGAGTAAGAATGGATCGTACGAATGAAATAGAATAGATTGTACGAATGAATTAGAATGGATTCGTACGAATGAATTAGAATGGATACATTCGTGCGAATGAATTAGAATGGATCGTACCAATGAGTAAGAATGGATTGTACGAATGAAATAGAATGGATTGTGCGAATGAATTAGAATGGATCGTACGAATGAATTAGAATGGATCCTATGAATGAATTAGAATGGATCGTGCGAATGAATTAGAATGGATCGTACGAATGAATTAGAATGGATCGTGCTAATGAATTAGAATTGATCGAACGAATGAATTAGAATGGATACATTCGTGCGAATGAATTAGAATGGATCAGACGAATGAATTAGAATGGATCGCATGAATGAGTAAGAATGGATCGTACGAATGAAATAGAATAGATCGTACGAATGAATTAGAATGGATCTTGCGAAGGAATTAGAATGGATACATTCGTGTGAATGAATTTGAATGGATCGTATGAATGAATTAGAATAGATTTTGTAAATGAATTAGAACTGATCGTACGAATGAATTAGAATGGATACATTCGTGCAAATGAATTAGAATGGATTGTATGAATGAATTAGAATGGATCCTATGAATGAATTAGAATGGATCGTGCGAATGAATTAGAATGGATCGTACGAATGAATTAGAATGGATCGTGCTAATGAATTAGAATTGATCGAACGAATGAATTAGCATGGATCGTGCTAATGAATTTGAATGGAACGTACGAATGAGTTAGAATGGGTCGTGTGAAAGAATTAGAATGGATTGTATGAATGAATTAGAATGAATTCGTACGATCCATTCGAATTCATTCGCACGATCCATTCTAATTCATTCATACGATCCATTCTAATTCATTCATACAATCCATTCTAATTCTTTCACACGATCTATTCTAATTCATTCGTAGGATCCATTCTAATTCATTCGTACAATCTATTCTATTTCATTCATATGATCCATTCTTACTCATTTGTATGATCCATTCTAATTCATTCGGACGAATGTATCCATTCTAATTTATCCGTACGATCCATTCTAATTCATTCGTACGATCCATTCTAATTCATTCGTACGATCCATTCTAATACATTCGTCCGGTCCATTCTAATTCATTCACACGAATGTATCCAATCTAATTCATTTGTACGATCCATTCTAATTCATTCGTACGATCCATTCTAATTCATTCGCACGAATGTATCCATTCTAGTTCATTCGTACGATCCATTCTAATTCATTCATACAATCCATTCTAATTCATTCGCACGAATGTATCCATTCTAATTCATTCGTACGATCAGTTCTAATTCATTCACAAAATCTATTCTAATTCATTCATACGATCCAATCTAATTCATTCACACGAATGTATCCATTCTAATTCATTCATACGATCCATTCTAATTCATTCGTACGATCCATTCTAATTCACTCATACGATCCATTCTAATACATTCATACGATCCATTCTAATTCATTTGCTTGAATATATCCATTCTATTTCATTCCTACGATCCATTCTAATTCCTTCGTGCGATCCATTCTAATTCATTCGTACGATCTATTCTAATTCATTCGTACGATCCATTCTAATTCATTCGTACGATCCATTCTAATTCATTCGTACGATCCATTCTAATTCATTCATACAATCCATTCTAATTCTTTCACACGATCCATTCTAATTCATTCGTACGATCCATTCTAATTCATTCGTGCAATCCATTCTATTTAATTCGTACGATCCATTCTTACTCATTCGTACGATCCATTCTAATTCATTCACACGAATGTATCCATTCGTACGAATGAATTAGACTAGATTATACGAATGAATTAGAATGGATCGTACGAATGAATTAGAATGGATCGTACGAAGGAATTAGAATGGATCGTACGAATGAATTAGAATGGATCGTACGAATGAATTAGAATAGATCGTACGAATAAATTAGAATGGATCATACGAAGGAATTAGAATGGATTGTACGAATGAATTAGAATGGATATATTCGTGCAAATGAATTAGAATGGATCGTATGAATGTATTAGAATAGATCGTATGAGTGAATTAGAATGGATCGTGCGAATGAATTAGAATGGATCGTATGAATGAATTAGAATGGATACATTCGTGTGAATGAATTAGAATGGATCGTATGAATCAATTAGAATAGATTTTGTGAATGAATTAGAACTGATCGTACGAATGAATTAGAATGGATACATTCGTGCCAATGAATTAGAATGGATTGTATGAATGAATTAGAATGGATCCTATGAATGAATTAGAATGGATCGTACGAATGAATTAGAATGGATACATTCGTGCGAATGAATTAGAATTGATCGTACGAATGAATTAGAATGGATCGTGTGAATGAATTAGAATGGATCGTACGAATGAATTAGAATGGATACATTCGTGCGAATGAATTAGAATGGATACATTCGTGCGAAAGAATTAGAATAGATCGTATTAATGAATTAGAATGGATCCTATGAATGAATTAGAATGGATCGTGCGAATGAATTAGAATGGATCGTACGAATGAATTAGAATGGATCATACTAATGAATTTGAATTGATCGAACGAATGAATTAGCATGGATCGTGCTAATGAATTAGAATGGATCGTACGAATGAATTAGAATGGATCAAATGAATGAATTAGAATGGTTACATTCATGCGAATGAATTATAATGGATCGTACGAATGGATTAGAATGGATCATACAAATGGATTAGAATGGATACATTCGAGCGAATGAATTAGAATGGATCGTACGAATGAATTAGAATGGATCGTACGAATAAATTAGAATGGATACATTCGTCCGAATGAATTAGAATGGATCATACGAATGAGTAAGAATGGATCGTACGAATGAAATAGAATAGATTGTACGAATGAATTAGAATGGATCGTACGAATGAATTAGAATAGATTGCGCGAATGAATTAGAATGGATCGTGCGAATGAAATAGAATGGATACAAATGAATTAGAATAGATCATACGAATGAATTAGAATGACGATCCATTCTTACTCATTCGTATGATCCATTCTAATTTATTCGCACGAATGTATCCATTCTAATTTATTCGTACATCTAATTTATTCGTACAGTCCATTCTAATTCATTCGCATAATCCATTCTATTTCATTCGTACGATCCATTCCTACTCATTCGTGAATTAGAATGGATCGTACGAATGAATTAGAATGGATCGTGTGAAAGAATTAGAATGGATTGTATGAATGAATTAAAATAGATCCTATGAATGAATTAGAATGGATCGTACGAATGAATTAGAATGGATCGTACGAATGAATTAGAATGGATACATTCGTGCGAATGAATTAGAATGGATACATTCGTGCGAAAGAATTAGAATAGATCGTATGAATAAATTAGAATGGATCCTATGAATGAATTAGAATGGATCGTGCGAATGAAATAGAATGGATCGTACGAATGAATTAGAATGGATCGTGCTAATGAATTAGAATTGATCGAACGAATGAATTAGCATGGATCGTGCTAATGAATTAGAATGGATCGTACGAATGAATTAGAATGGATCATGCGAATGAATTAGAATGGATTGTACAAATGAATTAGAATGGATACATTTGTGCGAATGAATTAGAATGGATCGTACGAATGAATTAGAATGGATCGTATGAATGAATTAGAATGGATCGTGCGAATGAATTCGAATGGATCGTACGAATTCATTCTAATTCATTCATACAATCCATTCTAATTCTTTCACACGATCCATTCTAATTCATTCGTACGTTCCATTCTAATTCATTAGCATGATCCATGCTAATTCATTCGTTCGATCAATTCTAATTCATTAGCACGATCCATTCTAATTCATTCGTACGATCCATTCTAATTCATTCGCACGATCCATTCTAATTCATTCATAGGATCCATTCTAATTCATTCATACGATCTATTCTAATTCTTTCGCACGAATGTATCCATTCTAATTCATTCGCACGAATGTATCCATTCTAATTCATTCGTACGATCCATTCTAATTCATTCGTACGATCCATTCTAATTCATTCATACGATCTATTCTAATTCATTCATACAATCCATTCTAATTCTTTCACACGATCCATTCTAATTCATTCGTACGATCCATTCTAATTCCTTCGTATGATCCATTCTAATTCATTCGTACAATCTATTCTAATTCATTCGTACGATCCATTCTAATTCATTCGTACGATCCATTCTAATTCCTTCGTACGATCCATTCTAATTCATTCGTACGATCCATTCTAATTCATTCGCACAATCTATTCTAATTCATTCGTACGAATGGATACATTCGTGTGAATGAATTAGAATGGATCGTACGAATGAGTAAGAATGGATCGTACGAATGATATATAATGGATTGCACGAATGAATTAGAATGGATCGTACGAATGAATTAGAATGGATCGTGTGAAAGAATTAGAATGGATTGAATGAATGAATTAGAATGGATCGTACGAATGAATTAGAATGGATCGTACAAGGATCCATTCTAATTCATTCGTACAATCTACTCTATTTCATTCGTACGATCCATTCTTACTCATTCGTATGATCCATTCTAATTCATTCGGACGAATGTTTCCATTCTAATTTATTCGTACGATCCATTATAATTCATTCGTACGATCCATTCTAATTCATTAGTACGATCCATTCTAATTCATTCGTACGATCCATTCTTACTCATTCGTATGATCCATTCTAATTCATTCGTACAATCCATTCTAATTCATTCGTACGATCGATTCTAATTCATTCGCACTATCCATTCTAATTCGCTCATACGATCCATTCTAATTCATTCGTATGATCCATTATAATTCATTCATACAATCCATTCTAATTCATTCGCACGAATGTATCCATTCTAATTCATTCATACGATCAATTCTAATTCATTCACAAAATCTATTCTAATTCATTCATACGATCCATTCTAATTCATTCACACGAATGTATCCATTCTAATTCATTCATACGATCCATTCTAATTCATTCGTACGATCCATTCTAATTCACTCATACGATCCATTCCAATACATTCATACGATCCATTCTAATTCATTTGCATGAATATATCCATTCTAATTCATTCGTACGATCCATTCTAATTCCTTCGTACGATCCATTCTAATACATTCGTACGATCTATTCTATTTCATTCGTACGATCCATTCTTACTCATTCGTACGATCCATTCTAATTCATTCGTCCGATCCATTCTAATTCATTCGCACGAATGTTTCCATTCTAATTCATTCGTTCGATCAATTCTAATTCATTAGCACGATCCATTCTAATTCATTCGTACGATCCATTCTAATTCATTCGCACGATCCATTCTAATTCATTCATAGGATCCATTCTAATTCATTCATACGATTTATTCTAATTCTTTCGCACGAATGTATCCATTCTAATTCATTCGCACGAATATATCCATTCTAATTTATTCGTACGATCCATTCTAATTCAATCGTACGATCCATTCTAATTCATTCGTACAATCAATTCTAATTCATTCATACGATACAATCTAATTCGTTCGTACGATCCATTCTAATTCATTCACACGAATGTATCCATTCTAGTTCATTCGTACGATCTATTCTAATTCATTCGCATGGATCGTGCATTCGTACGATCCATTCTAATTCATTCGTAAGATCCATTCTAATTGATTCGTACGATCCATTCTAATTCATTCATACGATCCATTCTAATTCATTCGCACGAATGTAACCATTCTAGTTCATTCGTACGATCCATTGCAATTCATTCGTACGATCCATTCTAATTCATTCATACGATCTATTCTAATTCATTCATACAATCCATTCTAATTCTTTCACACGATCCATTCTAATTCATTCGTACGATCCATTCTAATTCATTCGCACAATCCATTCTATTTCATTCGTATGATCCTTTCTTACTCATTCGTATGATCCATTCTAATTCATTCGCACGAATGTATCCATAATGGATCGTACGAATGAGTAAGAATGGATCGTACGAATGAAATAGAATGGATTGTGCGAATGAATTAGAATGGACCGTACGAATGAATTAGAATGGATACATTCGTGCGAATGAATTAGAATGGATCGGACGAATGAATTAGAATGGATCGTACGAATGAATTAGAATGGATCAAATGAATGAATTAGAATGGATCGTGTGAATGAATTAGAATGGATCGGACGAATGAATTAGAATGGATCGTATGAATGAATTAGAATGGATCGTACGAATGAATTAGAATGGATCGTGTGAATGAATTAGAATGGATCGGACGAATGAATTAGAATGGATCGTATGAATGAATTAGAATAGATCGTGTGAATGAATTAGAATGGATCGTATGAATGAATTAGAATGGATCGTACGAATGAATTAGAATGGATCGTGTGAATGAATTAGATTGGATCGGACGAATGAATTAGAATAGATCGTACGAATGAATTAGAATGGATCCCACGAATGAATTAGAATAGATCGTGTGAAAGAATTAGATTGGATTGTATGAATGAATTAGAATGAATTCGTACGATCCATTCGAATTCATTCGCATGATCCATTCTAATTCATTCATACGATCCATTCTAATTCATTCATACAATCCATTCTAATTCTTTCACACGACCATTCTAATTCATTCGTAGGATCCATTCTATTTCATTCGTACAATCTATTCTATTTCATTCGTACGATCCATTCTTACTCATTCGTATGATCCATTCTAATTCATTCGGACAAATGTATCCATTCTAATTTATTCGTACAATCCATTCTAATTCATTCGTACGATCCATTCTAATTCATTCGTACGATCCATTCTAATTCATTCGTCCGATCCATTCTAATTCATTCGCACGAATGTATCCATTCTAATTCATTCGTACGATCCATTCTAATTCATTCGTACGATCCATTCTAATTCATTCGTAAGATCCATTCTAATTCATTCGTACGATCCATTCTAATTCATTCGTACGATCCATTCTAATTCATTCGCACGAATGTATCCATTCTAGTTCATTCGTACGATCCATTCTAATTCATTCGTATGATCCATTCTAATTCATTCGCACGATCCATTCTAATTCATTCATACGATCCATTCTAATTCAGTCATACGATCCATTCTAATTCATTCGTATGATCCATTCTAATTCATTCACACAAATGTATCCATTCTAATTCATTTGTACGATCCATTCTAATTCATTCGCATGATCCATTCTAATTCATTTGTACGATCCATTCTAATTCATTCGCACGATCTGTTCTTATTCATTCGCACAATCCATTCTAATTCATTCGCACGAATGTATCCATTCTAATTCATTCGTACGATCCATTCTAATTCATTCGTACGATCCATTCTAATTCATTCGTACGATCCATTCTAATTAATTCATATGATCCATTCTAATTCATTCGTACGATCCATTCTAATTCATTCATACAATCCATTCTAATTCATTCGCACGAATGTATCCATTCTAATTAATTCGTACGATCCATTCTAATTCATTCGTATGATCCATTCTAATTCATTCGCACAATCCATTCTATTTCATTCGTACGATCCATTCTTACTCATTGGTACGATCCATTCTAATTCATTCGCACGAATGTATCCATTATAATTCATTCGTACGAATCCATTCTAATTCATTCGTACAATCTATTCTATTTCATTCGTACGATCCATTCTTACTCATTCGAGATACATTCGTGCAAATAAATCTAAATGGATTGTATGAATGAATTACAATGGATCGTACGAATGAATTAGAATGGATCGTACGAATGAATTAGAATAGCTCATACGAATGAATTAGAATGAATCGTATGAATGAATTAGAATGGTTACATTCGTGCGAATGAATTAGAATAGATCGTACGAATGAATTAGAATGGATCGTACGAATAAATTAGAATGGATCGTGGGAATGAATTAGAATGGATCGTACGAATGAATTAGAATGGATCCACCGAATGAGTTAGAATGGATCATACGAATGAATTAGAATGGATTGTACGAATGAATTAGAATGGATTGTGCGAATGAATTAGAATGGATCCTACGAATAAATTAGAATGGATCGTGGGAATCAATTAGAATGGATCGTACGAATGAATTAGAATGGATACATTCGTGCAAATGAATTAGAATGGATTGTGCGAATGAATAAGAACAGATCATGCGAATGAATTAGAATAGATCGTACGAATGAATTAGAATGGATCATACGAAGGAATTAGAATGGATCGTACGAATGAATTAGAATGGATCGTACGAAGGAATTAGAATGGATCTTACGAATGAATTAGATTGGATCGTACGAATGAATTAGAATGGATCATACGAATGAATTAGAATGGATACATTCGTGCAAATGAATTAGAATGAATCGGACGAATGAATTAGAATGGATCGTACGAATGAATTAGAATGGATCGTACGAATGAAATAGAATGGATTGTGCGAATGAATTAGAATGGACCGTATGAATGAATTAGACGTACGAATGAATTAGAATGGATACATTTGTGCGAATAAATTAGAATGGATCATACGAATAAGTAAGAATGGATCGTCATTCTAATTCATTCGTATGATCCATTCTAATTCATTTGTATCCATTCTATTTTATTCGCACGATCTATTATAATTCATTCGCGCAATCTATTCTAATTCATTCGTATGATCCATTCTAATTCATTCGTATGATCCATTCTAATTTATTCGTACGATCCATTCTAATTCATTCATACAATCCATTCTAATTTATTCGCACGAATGTATCCATTCTAATTCATTCGTACGATCCATTCTAATTCATTCGCACAATCTATTCTAATCCATTCGTACGATCCATTCTTACTCATTCGTATGATCCATTCTAATTCATTCGTATGATCCATTCTAATTCATTCGTACGATCCATTCTAATTCATTCGTACGATCCATTCTAATTCATTCGCACGATCCATTCTAATTCATTCGTACGATCCATTCTAATTCATTCGCACGATCCATTCTAATTCATTCATACGATCCATTCTAATTCATTCGCCTGATCCATTCTAATTCATTCATACGATCCATTCTATTCGAATGGATCATGCGATCCATTCAAATTCATTCGCACGATCCATTCTAATTCATTCATACGATCCATTCTAATTCATTCATACAATGCATTCTAATTCTTTCACACGATCCATTCTAATTCATTCGTACAATCCATTCTAATTCATTCGTACAATCCATTCTATTTCATTTGTACGATCCATTCTTACTCATTCGTATGATCCATTCTAATTCATTCGTACGATCCATTCAAATTCATTTGTACGATCCATTCTAATTCAATCATACAATCCATTCTATTTCATTCGTACGATCCATTCTTACTCATTCATATGATCCATTCTAATTCATTCGCACGAATGTATCCATTCTAATTCATTCATACAATCCATTCTAATTCATTCCGTACGATCCATTCTAATTCATTCGTACGATCGTAGGAATGAATTAGAATGGATCGTACGAATGAATTAGAATAGATTGTGTGAATGAATTAGAATGGATCGTACGAATGAATTAGAATGGATCATACGAAATAATTAGAATGGATCATACGAATGAGTAAGAATGGATCGTACGAATGAATTAGAATGGATCGTACGAATAAATTAGAATGGATACATTCGTCCGAATGAATTAGAATGAATCATACGAATGAGTAAGAATGGATCGTACGAATGAAATAGAATAGATCGTACGAATGAATTAGAATGGAATATACGAATGAATTAGAATGGATCGTACGAATGAATTAGAATGGATCGTATGAATGAATTAGAATGGATCGTACGAATGAATTAGAATGGATCGTGCGAATGAATTCGAATGGATCGTACGATCCATTCTAATTTATTCATACAATCCATTCTAATTCATTCGCACGAATGTATCCATTCTAATCCATTCGTACGATCCATTCTAATTCATTCGTACGATCAATTTTAATTCATTCGCACAAATATATCCATTCTAATTCATTCGTATGATCCATTCTAATTCATTCGTACGATCCATTCTAATTCATTCGTACGATCCATTCTAATTAATTCGTATGATCCATTCTAATTCATTCGTATGATCCATTCTAATTCATTCGTACGATCCATTCTAATTCATTCGTACGATCCATTCTAATTCATTCGTATGATCCATTCTAATTAATTCGTATGATCCATTCTAATTCATTCGTACGATCCATTCTTATTCATTCGTACGATCCATTCTAATTCATTCGCACGATCCATTCTATTTCATTCGTACGATCCATTCTTACTCATTGGTATGATCCATTCTAATTCATTCGCACGAATGTATCCATTCTAATTCATTCATACGAATCCATTCTAATTCATTCGTACAATCCATTCTATTTTATTCGTACGATCCATTCTTACTCATTCGTATGATCCATTCTAATTCATTCGCACGAATGTATCCATTCTAAATCATTCGTACGATCCATTCTAATTCATTCTCATAAAATCCATTCTATTTCATTCGTACGATCAATTTTAATTCATTAGCACGATCCATTCTAATTCATTCGTACGATCCATTCAAATTAATTCGCACGATCCATTCTAATTCATTCGTACAATCCATTCTATTTCATTCGTACGATCCATTCTTACTCATTCGTATGATCCATTCTAATTCATTCGCACGAATGTATCCATTCTAATCCATTTGTACGATCCATTCTAATTCATTCGCATGAATGTAAACATTCTAATTCATTTATTTGATCCATTCTAATTCATTCGTACGATCCATTCTAATTCATTCGTCCGATCAATTCTAATTCATTCGCACGAATGTATCCATTCGTACGATCCATTCTAATTCATTCGTACGATCCATTCTAATTCATTCGTACGATCCATTCTAATTCATTCGCACGATCCATTCTAATTCATTCGTACGATCCATTCTAATTCATTCACACGAATGTATCCATTCTAATTCATTCATACGATCCATTCTAATTCATTCGTACGATCCATTCTAATTCACTCATACGATCCATTCTAATACATTCATACGATCCATTCTAATTCATTTGCACGAATATATCCTTTCTAATTCATTCGTACGATCCATTCTAATTCCTTCGTACGATCCATTCTAATTCATTCGTACGATCTATTCTATTTCATTCGTACGATCCATTCTTACTCATTCGTACGATCCATTCTAATTCATTCGTCCGATCCATTCTAATTCATTCGCACGATCCATTCTAATTCATTCATAGGATCCATTCTAATTCATTCATACGATCTATTCTAATTCTTTCGCACGAATGTATCCATTCTAATTCATTCGCACGAATGTATCCATTCTAATTCATTCGTACGATCCATTCTAATTCATTCATACGATCTATTCTAATTCATTCATACAATCCATTCTAATTCTTTCACACGATCCATTCTAATTCATTCGTACGATCCATTCTAATTTATTCGCACGAATGTATCCATTCTAATTCATTCGTACGATCCATTCTTATTCATTCGCACAATCTATTCTAATTCATTCATACGATCCATTCTAATTCATTCGACTGAATATATCTATTCTAATTCATTCATACGATCCATTCTACTTCATTCGTACTATCCGTTCTAATTCACTCATACGATCCATTCTAATTCATTCATACGATCCATTCTAATTCATTTGCACAAAGGTATCCATTCTAATTCATTCGTACGATCCATTCGAATTCATTCACACGATCCATTCTAATTCATTCGTACGATCCATTCTAATTCATTCGCACGATCCATTCTAATTCATTCGTACATTCTATTCTATTTCATTCGTACGATCCATTATTACTCATTCGTATGATCCATTCTAATTCATTCGGACGAATGTATCCATTCTAATTTATTCGTACAATCCATTCTAATTCATTCGTACGATCCATTTTAATTCATTCGCTCGAATGTATCCATTCTAATCCATTCGTACGATCCATTCTAATTCATTCGCATGAATGTAACCATTCTAATTCATTCATTTGATCCATTCTAATTCATTCGTATGATCCATTCTTATTCATTAGCACGATCCATGCTAATTCATTCGTTCGATCAATTCTAATTCATTAGCACGATCCATTCTAATTCATTCATACGATCCATTCTAATTCATTCGCACGATCCATTCTAATTCATTCATAGGATCCATTCTAATTCATTCATACGATCTATTCTAATTCTTTCGCACGAATATATCCATTCTAATTCATTCGCACGAATGTATCCATTCTAATTCATTCGTACGATCCATTCTAATTCATTCGCACGATCCATTCTAATCATTCGTACGATCCATTCTAATTCATTCACACGAATGTATCCATTCTAATTCATTCGTACGATCCATTCTAATTCATTCATAGGATCCATTCTAATTCATTCATACAATCCTTTCTAATTCATTCGCACGAATGTATCCATTCTAATTCATTCGTACGATCAGTTCTAATTCATTCACAAAATCTATTCTAATTCATTCATACGATCCATTCTAATTCATTCACATGAATGTATCCATTCTAATTCATTCATACGATCCATTCTAATTCATTCGTACGATCCATTCTAATTCACTCATACGATCCATTCTAATACATTCATACGTTCCATTCTAATTCATTTGCACGAATATATCCATTCTAATTCATTCGTACGATCCATTCTAATTCCTTCGTACGATCCATTCTAATTCATTCGTACGATCTATTCTAATTCATTCGTACGATCCATTCTAATTCATTCGTACGATCCATTCTAATTCCTTCGTACGATCCATTCTAATTCATTCGTACGATCCATGCTAATTCATTCGTACAATCTATTCTAATTCATTCGTACGAATGGATACATTCGTGTGAATGAATTAGAATGGATCGTACGAATGAGTAAGAATGGATCGTACGAATGAAATAGAATGGATTGCACGAATGAATTAGAATGGATCGTACGAATGAATTAGAATGGATCGTGTGAAAGAATTAGAATGGATTGTATGAATGAATTAGAATGGATCGTACGAAGGAATTAGAATGGATCGTACGAATGAATTAGAATGGATCGTACGAATGAATTAGAATAGATCGTACGAATGAATTAGAATGGATCGTACGAAGGAATTAGAATGGATCGTACGAATGAATTAGAATGGATCGTATGAATGAATTAGAATGGATACATTCGTGTGAATGAATTAGAATGGATCGTATGAATGAATTAGAATAGATATTGTGAATGAATTAGAACTGATCGTACGAATGAATTAGAATGGATACATTCGTGCGAATGAATTAGAATGGATTGTATGAATGAATTAGAATGGATCCTATGAATGAATTAGAATGGATCGTACGAATGAATTAGAATGGATACATTCGTGCGAATGAATTAGAATTGATCGTATGAATGAATTAGAATGGATCGTGCGAATGAATTAGAATGGATACATTCGTGCGAATGAATTAGAATGGATACATTCGTGCGAAAGAATTAGAAAAGATCGTATGAATGAATTAGAATGGATCCTATGAATGAATGAGAATGGATCGTGCGAATGAATTAGAATGGATCGTACGAATGAATTATAATGGATCGTGCTAATGAATTAGAATTGATTGAACGAATGAATTAGCATGGATCGTGCTAATGAATTAGAATGGATCGTACGAATGAATTAGAATGGATCAAATGAATGAATTAGAATGGTTACATTCATGTGAATGAATTAGAATTAATCGTACGAATGGATTAGAATGGATCGTACGAATGGATTGGAATGGATACATTCGAGCGAATGAATTAGAATGGATCGTACGAATGAATTAGAATGGATCGTACGAATAAATTAGAAAGGATACATTCATCCGAATGAATTAGAATGGATCATACGAATGAGTAAGAATGGATCGTACGAATGAAATTGAATAGATTGTACGAATGAATTAGAATGGATCCTACGAATGAATTAGAATGGATCGTGTGAAAGAATTAGAATGGATTGTATGAATGAATTAGAATGTATCGTATGAATGAATTAGAATGGATCGTGCGAATGAATTCGAATGGATCGTACGAATTCATTCTAATTCATTCATACAATCCATTCTAATTCTTTCACACGATCCATTCTAATTAATTCGTACGTTCCATTCTAATACATTAGCACGATCCATGCTAATTCATTCGTTCGATCAATTCTAATTCATTAGCACGATCCATTCTAATTCATTCGTACGATCCATTCTAATTCATTCGCACTATCCATTCTAATTCATTCATAGGATCCATTCTAATTCATTCATACGATCTATTCTAATTCTTTCGCACGAATGTATCCATTCTAATTCATTCGCACGAACGTATCCATTCTAATTCATTCGTACGATCCATTCTAATTCATTCATACGATCTATTCTAATTCATTCATACAATCCATTCTAATTCTTTCACACGATCCATTCTAATTCATTCGTACGATTCATTCTAATTTATTCGCACGAACGTATCCATTCTAATTCATTCGTATGATCCATTCTAATTCATTCGCACAATCTATTCTAATTCATTCATACGATCCATTCTAATTTATTCGCATGAATGTATCTATTCTAATTCATTGATACGATCCATTCTACTTCATTCGTACTATCCGTTCTAATTCACTCATACGATCCATTCTAATTCATTCATACGATCCATTCTAATTCATTTGCACAAAGGTATCCATTCTAATTCATTCGTACGATCCATTCGAATTCATTCACACGATCCATTCTAATTCATTCGTACGATCCATTCTAATTCATTCGCACGATCCATTCTAATTCATTCGTACATTCTATTCTATTTCATTCGTACGATCCATTATTACTCATTCGTATGATCCATTCTAATTCATTCGGACGAATGTATCCATTCTAATTTATTCGTACAATCCATTCTAATTCATTCGTACGATCCATTTTAATTCATTCGCTCGAATGTATCCATTCTAATCCATTTGTACGATCCATTCTAATTCATTCGCATGAATGTAACCATTCTAATTCATTCATTTGATCCATTCTAATTCATTCGTATGATCCATTCTAATTCATTAGCACGATCCATGCTAATTCATTCGTTCGATCAATTCTAATTCATTAGCACGATCCATTCTAATTCATTCATACGATCCATTCTAATTCATTCGCACGATCCATTCTAATTCATTCATAGGATCCATTCTAATTCATTCATACGATCTATTCTAATTCTTTCGCACGAATGTATCCATTCTAATTCATTCGCACGAATGTATCCATTCTAATTCATTCGTACGATCCATTCTAATTCATTCGCACGATCCATTCTAATCATTCGTACGATCCATTCTAATTCATTCGCACGAATGTATCCATTCTAATTCATTCGTACGATCCATTCTAATTCATTCATAGGATCCATTCTAATTCATTCATACCATCCATTCTAATTCATTCGCACGAATGTATCCATTCTAATTCATTCGTACGATCAGTTCTAATTCATTCACAAAATCTATTCTAATTCATTCATACGATCCATTCTAATTCATTCACATGAATGTATCCATTCTAATTCATTCATACGATCCATTCTAATTCATTCGTACGATCCATTCTAATTCACTCATACGATCCATTCTAATACATTCATACGTTCCATTCTAATTCATTTGCACGAATAGATCCATTCTAATTCATTCGTACGATCCATTCTAATTCCTTCGTACGATCCATTCTAATTCATTCGTACGATCTATTCTAATTCATTCGTACGATCCATTCTAATTCATTCGTACGATCCATTCTAATTCCTTCGTACGATCCATTCTAATTCATTCGTACGATCCATGCTAATTCATTCGTACAATCTATTCTAATTCATTCGTACGAATGGATACATTCGTGTGAATGAATTAGAATGGATCGTACGAACGAATGAGTAAGAATGGATCGTACGAATGAAATAGAATGGATTGCACGAATGAATTAGAATGGATCGTACGAATGAATTAGAATGGATCGTGTGAAAGAATTAGAATGGATTGTATGAATGAATTAGAATGGATCGTACGAAGGAATTAGAATGGATCGTACGAATGAATTAGAATGGATCGTACGAATGAATTAGAATAGATCGTACGAATGAATTAGAATGGATCGTACGAAGGAATTAGAATGGATCGTACGAATGAATTAGAATGGATCGTATGAATGAATTAGAATGGATACATTCGTGTGAATGAATTAGAATGGATCGTATGAATGAATTAGAATAGATATTGTGAATGAATTAGAACTGATCGTACGAATGAATTAGAATGGATACATTCGTGCGAATGAATTAGAATGGATTGTATGAATGAATTAGAATGGATCCTATGAATGAATTAGAATGGATCGTACGAATGAATTAGAATGGATACATTCGTGCGAATGAATTAGAATTGATCGTACGAATGAATTAGAATGGATCGTGCGAATGAATTAGAATGGATACATTCGTGCGAATGAATTAGAATGGATACATTTGTGCGAAAGAATTAGAAAAGATCGTATGAATGAATTAGAATGGATCCTATGAATGAATGAGAATGGATCGTGCGAATGAATTAGAATGGATCGTACGAATGAATTATAATGGATCGTGCTAATGAATTAGAATTGATTGAACGAATGAATTAGCATGGATCGTGCTAATGAATTAGAATGGATCGTACGAATGAATTAGAATGGATCAAATGAATGAATTAGAATGGTTACAATCATGTGAATGAATTAGAATTAATCGTACGAATGGATTAGAATGGATCGTACGAATGGATTGGAATGGATACATTCGAGCGAATGAATTAGAATGGATCGTACGAATGAATTAGAATGGATCGTACGAATAAATTAGAATGGATACATTCGTCCGAATGAATTAGAATGGATCATACGAATGAGTAAGAATGGATCGTACGAATGAAATAGAATAGATTGTACGAATGAATTAGAATGGATCCTACGAATGAATTAGAATGGATCGTGTGAAAGAATTAGAATGGATTGTATGAATGAATTAGAATGGATCGTATGAATGAATTAGAATGGATCGTGCGAATGAATTCGAATGGATCGTACGAATTCATTCTAATTCATTCATACAATCCATTCTAATTCTTTCACACGATCCATTCTAATTAATTCGTACGTTCCATTCTAATTCATTAGCACGATCCATGCTAATTCATTCATTCGATCAATTCTAATTCATTAGCACGATCCATTCTAATTCATTCGTACGATCCATTCTAATTCATTCGCACGATCCATTCTAATTCATTCATAGGATCCATTCTAATTCATTCCTACGATCTATTCTAATTCTTTCGCACGAATGTATCCATTCTAATTCATTCGCACGAATGTATCCATTCTAATTCATTCGTACGATCCATTCTAATTCATTCATACGATCTATTCTAATTCATTCATACAATCCATTCTAATTCTTTCACACGATCCATTCTAATTCATTCGTACGATCCATTCTAATTTATTCGCACGAATGTATCCATTCTAATTCATTCGTACGATCCATTCTAATTCATTCGCACAATCTATTCTAATTCATTCATACGATCCATTCTAATTCATTCGCATGAATGTATCTATTCTAATTCATTCATACGATCCATTCTACTTCATTCGTACTATCCGTTCTAATTCACTCATACGATCCATTCTAATTCATTCATACGATCCATTCTAATTCATTTACACAAAGGTATCTATTCTAATTCATTCGTACGATCCATTCGAATTCATTCACACGATCCATTCTAATTCATTCGTACGATCCATTCTAATTCATTCGCACGATCCATTCTAATTCATTCGTACATTCTATTCTATTTCATTTGTACGATCCATTATTACTCATTCGTATGATCCATTCTAATTCATTCGGACGAATGTATCCATTCTAATTTATTCGTACAATCCATTCTAATTCATTCGTACGATCCATTTTAATTCATTCGCTCGAATGTATCCATTCTAATCCATTCGTACGATCCATTCTAATTCATTCGCATGAATGTAACCATTCTAATTCATTCATTTGATCCATTCTAATTCATTCGTATGATCCATTCTAATTCATTAGCACGATCCATGCTAATTCATTCGTTCGATCAATTCTAATTCATTAGCACGATCCATTCTAATTCATTCATACGATCCATTCTAATTCATTCGCACGATCCATTCTAATTCATTCATAGGATCCATTCTAATTCATTCATACGATCTATTCTAATTCTTTCGCACGAATGTATCCATTCTAATTCATTCGCACGAATGTATCCATTCTAATTCATTCGTACGATCCATTCTAATTCATTCGCACGATCCATTCTAATCATTCGTACGATCCATTCTAATTCATTCGCACGAATGTATCCATTCTAATTCATTCGTACGATCCATTCTAATTCATTCATAGGATCCATTCTAATTCATTCATACAATCCATTCTAATTCATTCGCACGAATGTATCCATTCTAATTCATTCGTACGATCAGTTCTAATTCATTCACAAAATCTATTCTAATTCATTCATATGATCCATTCTAATTCATTCACATGAATGGATCCATTCTAATTCATTCATACGATCGATTCTAATTCATTCGTACGATCCATTCTAATTCACTCATACGATCCATTCTAATACATTCATACGTTCCATTCTAATTCATTTGCACGAATATATCCATTCTAATTCATTCGTACGATCCATTCTAATTCCTTCGTACGATCCATTCTAATTCATTCGTACGATCTATTCTAATTCATTCGTACGATCCATTCTAATTCATTCGTACGATCCATTCTAATTCCTTCGTACGATCCATTCTAATTCATTCGTACGATCCATGCTAATTCATTCGTACAATCTATTCTAATTCATTCGTACGAATGGATATATTCGTGTGAATGAATTAGAATGGATTGTACGAATGAGTAAGAATGGATCGTACGAATGAAATAGAATGGATTGCACGAATGAATTAGAATGGATCGTACGAATGAATTAGAATGGATCGTGTGAAAGAATTAGAATGGATTGTATGAATGAATTAGAGTGGATCGTACGAAGGAATTAGAATGGATCGTATGAATGAATTAGAATGGATCGTACGAATGAATTAGAATAGATCGTACGAATGAATTAGAATGGATCGTACGAAGGAATTAGAATGGATCGTACGAATGAATTAGAATGGATCGTATGAATGAATTAGAATGGATACATTCGTGTGAATGAATTAGAATGGATCGTATGAATGAATTAGAATAGATATTGTGAATGAATTAGAACTGATCGTACGAATGAATTAGAATGGATACATTCGTGCGAATGAATTAGAATGGATTGCATGAATGAATTAGAATGAATCCTATGAATGAATTAGAATGGATCGTACGAATGAATTAGAATGGATACATTCGTGCGAATGAATTAGAATTGATCGTACGAATGAATTAGAATGGATCGTGCGAATGAATTAGAATGGATACATTCGTGCGAATGAATTAGAATGGATACATTCGTGCGAAAGAATTAGAAAAGATCGTATGAATGAATTAGAATGGATCCTATGAATGAATGAGAATGGATCGTGCGAATGAATTAGAATGGATCGTACGAATGAATTATAATGGATCGTGCTAATGAATTAGAATTGATTGAACGAATGAATTAGCATGGATCGTGCTAATGAATTAGAATGGATCGTACGAATGAATTAGAATGGATCAAATGAATGAATTAGAATGGTTACATTCATGTGAATGAATTAGAATTAATCGTACGAATGGATTAGAATGGATCGTACGAATGGATTGGAATGGATACATTCGAGCGAATGAATTAGAATGGATCGTACGAATGAATTAGAATGGATCGTACGAATAAATTAGAATGGATACATTCGTCCGAATGAATTAGAATGGATCATACGAATGAGTAAGAATGGATCGTACGAATGAAATTGAATAGATTGTACGAATGAATTAGAATGGATCCTACGAATGAATTAGAATGGATCGTGTGAAAGAATTAGAATGGATTGTATGAATGAATTAGAATGGATCGTATGAATGAATTAGAATGGATCGTGCGAATGAATTCGAATGGATCGTACGAATTCATTCTAATTCATTCATACAATCCATTCTGATTCTTTCACACGATCCATTCTAATTAATTCGTACGTTCCATTCTAATTCATTAGCACGATCCATGCTAATTCATTCGTTCGACCAATTCTAATTCATTAGCACGATCCATTCTAATTCATTCGTACGATCTATTCTAATTCATTCGCACGATCCATTCTAATTCATTCATAGGATCCATTCTAATTCATTCATACGATCTATTCTAATTCTTTCGCCAGAATGTATCCATTCTAATTCATTCGCACGAATGTATCCATTCTAATTCATTCGTACGATCCATTCTAATTCATTCGCACGATCCATTCTAATTCATTCGTACGATCAATTCTAATTCATTCGCATGAATGTATCTATTCTAATTCATTCGTATGATCCATTCAAATTCATTCATAGGATCCATTCTAATTCATTCATACAATCCATTCTAATTCATTCGCACGAATGTATCCATTCTAATTCATTCGTACGATCAGTTCTAATTCATTCACAAAATCTATTCTAATTCATTCATACGATCCATTCTAATTCATTCACACGAATGTATCCATTCTAATTCATTCATACGATCTATTCTAATTCATTCGTACGATCCATTCTAATTCCTTCGTACGATCCCTTCTAATTCATTCGTACGATCCATTCTAATTCATTCGTACAATCCATTCTAATTTCTTCGTACGATCCATTCAAATTCATTCGTACGATCCATTCTAATTCATTCATACAATCCATTCTAATTCTTTCACACGATCCATTCTAATTCATTCGTACGATCTATTCTAATTCATTAGCATGATCCATGCTAATTCATTCGTTCGATCAATTCTATTTCATTATCACGATCCATTCTAATTCATTCATACGATCCATTCTAATTCATTCGCACGATCCATTCTAATTCATTCATAGGATCCATTCTAATTCATTCATACGATCTATTCTAATTCTTTCGCACGAATGTATCCATTCTAATTCATTCGCACGAATGTATCCATTCTGATTCATTCGTACGAATGAATTAGAATGGATCGTACGAATGAATTAGAATAGATCGTACGAATGAATTAGAATGGATCGTACGAAGGAATTAGAATGGATCGTACGAAGGAATTAGAATGGATATATTCGTGCAAATGAATTAGAATGGATCGTATGAATGTATTAGAATGGATCGTATGAGTGAATTAGAATGGATCGTACGAATGAATTAGAATGGATTGTATGAATGAATTAGAATGGATCGTACGAATGAATTAGAATGGATCATACGAATTAATTAGAATGGATCATACGAATGAATTAGAATGGATCGTACGAATGAATTAGAATGGATTGTGCTAATGAATTAGAATAGATCGTACGAATGAATTAGAATGGATCGTACGAATGAATTAGAATGGATCGTACGAATGAATTAGAATGGATATATTCGTGCAAATGAATTAGAATGGATCGTATGAATGTATTAGAATGGATCGTATGAGTGAATTAAAATGGATCGTGTGAAAGAATTAGAATGGATCGTATGAATGAATTAGAATGGATCGTGCGAATGAATTCAAGTGGATCGTACGAATTTATTCTAATTCATTCATACAATCCATTCTAATTCTTTCACACGATCTATTCTGATCCATTCTACGATCCATTCTAATTTATTCGCACAATCCATTCTATTTCATTCGTACGATCCATTCTTACTCATTCGTATGATCCATTCTAATTCATTCGCACGAATGTATCCATAATGGATCATACGAATGAGTAAGAATGGATCGTACGATTGAATTAGAATAGATCGTACGAATGAATTAGAATGAATTAGAATGAATCGTACGAATGAATTAGAATAGATCATAGGAATGAATTAGAATGGATCGTGCAAATGAATTAGAATGGATACGTTCGTTAGAATGGATCGTACGAATGAATTAGAATGGATCATACGAATGAATTAGAATGGATCGTACGAATGAATTAGAATGGATACATTTGTGCGAATGAATTAGAATGGATCGTACGAATGGATTAGAATGGATCGTACGAATGGATTAGAATGGATACATTCGTGCGAATGAATTAGAATGGATTGTATGAATGAATTAGAATGGATCGTACGATCCATTCGAATTCATTCGCACGATCCATTCTAATTCATTTGTACGATCCATTCTAATTCATTCATACGATCCATTCTAATTCATTCGTACGATCCATTCTAATTCATTCGTATATTCCATTCTAATTCATTCATACGGTCTATTCTATTTCATTCGTACGATCCGTTCTTACTCATTCGTATGATCCATTCTAATTCATTCGGACGAATGTATCCATTTTAATTTATTCGTACGATCCATTCTAATTCATTCGTATGATCCATTCTAATTCATTCGTACGATCCATTCTTACTCATTCGTATGATCCATTCTAATTCATTCGTACGATCCATTCTAATTCATTCGTACGATCCATTCTAATTCATTCGCACAATCTATTCTAATTCATTCGTACGATCCATTCTAATTCATTCGCACAATCTATTCTATTTCATTCGTACGATCCATTCTAATTCCTTCGTATGACCCCTTCTAATTCATTCGTATGATCTATTCTAATTCATTCGTACGATCCATTCTAATTCATTCGTACGATCCATTCTAATTCCTTCATACGATCCATTCTAATTCATTCGTATGATCCATTCTAATTCATTCATACAATCCATTCTAATTCTTTTACACGATCCATTCTAATTCATTCGTACGATCCATTCTAATTCATTAGCATGATCCATGCTAATTCATTCGTTCGATCAATTCTAATTCATTAGCACGATCCATTCTAATTCATTCGTACGATCCATTCTAATTCATTCGCATGATCCATTCTAATTCATTCATAGGATCCATTCTAATTCATTCATCCGATCTATTCTAATTCTTTCGCACGAATGTATCCATTCTAATTCATTCGCACGAATGTATCCATTCTGATTCATTCGTACGAATGAATTTGAATGGATCGTACGAATGAATTAGAATAGATCGTACGAATGAATTAGAATGGATCGTACGAAGGAATTAGAATGGATCGTACGAATGAATTAGAATGGATATATTCGTGCAAATGAATTAGAATGGATCGTATGAATGTATTAGAATGGATCATATGAGTGAATTAGTATGGATCGTACGAATGAATTAGAATGGATTGTATGAATGAATTAGAATGGATCGTACGAATGAATTAGAATGGATCATACGAATGAATTAGAATGGATCGTACGAATGAATTAGAATGGATCATGCTAATGAATTAGAATAGATCGTACGAAGGAATTAGAATGGATCGTACGAATGAATTAGAATGGATATATTCGTGCAAATGAGTTAGAATGGATCGTATGAATGTATTAGAATGGATCGTATGAGTGAATTAAAATGGATCGTGTGAAAGAATTAGAATGGATCGTATGAATGAATTAGAATAGATCGTGCGAATGAATTCGAATGGATCGTACGAATTCATTCTAATTCATTCATACAATCCATTCTAATTCTTTCACACGATCTATTCTGGTCCATTCTACGATCCATTCTAATTCATTCGCACAATCCATTCTATTTCATTCGTACGATCCATTCTTACTCATTCGTATGATCCATTCTAATTCATTCGCACGAATGTATCCATCATGGATCATACGAATGAGTAAGAATGGATCGTACGAATGAATCAGAATGGATCGTACGAATGAATTAGAATGAATTAGAATGAATCGTACGAATGAATTAGAATAGATCATAGGAATGAATTAGAATGGATCGTGCAAATGAATTAGAATGGATACATTCGTGCGAATGAATTAGAATGGATCGTGCGAATGAATTAGAATGGATCGTACGAATGAATTAGAATGGATCTTACGAATGAATTAGAATGGATCGTACGAAGGAATTAGAATGGATCGTACGAATAAATTAGAATAGATATATTCGTGCAAATAAATTAGAATGGATCGTATGAATGTATTAGAATAGATCGTATGAGTGAATTAAAATGGATCGTGTGAAAGAATGGATCGTACGAATGAATTAGAATGGATCGTACGAATGAGTTAGAATGAATTATAATAAATCGTACGAATGAATTAGAATAGATCATAGGAATGAATTAGAATGGATCGTGCAAATGAATTAGAATGGATATATTCGTGCGAATGAATTAGAATGGATCGTGCGAATGAATTAGAATGGATCTTACGAATGAATTAGAATGGATCGTACGAATGAATTAGAATGGATCATACGAATGAATTAGAATGGATACATTCGTGCGAATCAATTAGAATGGATCGGACGAATGAATTAGAATGGATCGTACGAATGAACTAGAATGGATCGTACGAATGAATTTGAATGGATCGTATGAATAAATTAGAATGGATACATTCGTCCGAATGAATTAGAATGGATCATACGAATGAGTAAGAATGGATCGGACGAATGAAATAGAATAGATTGTATGAATGAATTAGAATGGATCCTACGAATGAATTAGAATGGATCGTGTGAAAGAATTAGAATGGATTGTATGAATGAATTAGAATGGATCGTATGAATGAATTAGAATGGATCGTACGAATGAATTAGAATGGATCTTACGAATGAATTAGAATGGATCGTACGAATGAATTAGAATAGATCGTACGAAGGAATTAGAATGGATTTATTCGTGCAAATGAATTAGAATGGATCGTATGAAGGAATTAGAATGGATCGTATGAGTGAATTAGAATGGATCGTACGAATTAATTAGAATGGATCATACGAATGAATTAGAATGGATCATACGAATTAATTAGAATGGATCGTACGAATGAATTAGAATGGATCGTACGAATGAATTAGAATGGATCATACGAATTAATTAGAATGGATCATACGAATGAATTAGAATGGGTCGTACGAATAAATTAGAATGGATCGTACGAATGAATTAGAATGGATCGTACGAATGAATTAGAATGGATACATTTGTGTGAATGAATTAGAATGGATCGTACGAATGGATTAGAATGGATCGTACGAATGGATTAGAATGGATACATTCGTGCGAATGAATTAGAATGGATTGTATGAATGAATTAGAATGGATCGTACGATCCATTCGAATTCATTCGAACGATCCATTCTAATTCATTTGTACGATCCATTCTAATTCATTCATACGATCCATTCTAATTCATTCGTACGATCCATTCTAATTCATTCGTATATTCCATTCTAATTCATTCGTACGGTCTATTCTATTTCATTCGTATCATCCATTCTTACTCATTCGTATGATCCATTCTAATTCATTCGGACGAATGTATCCATTCTAATTTATTCGTACGATCCATTCTAATTCATTCGTACGATCCATTCTAATTCATTCGTACGATCCATTCTTACTCATTCGTATGATCCATTCTAATTCATTCGTACGATCCATTCTAATTCATTCGTACGATCCATTCTAATTCATTCGCACAATCTATTCTAATTCATTCGTACGATCCATTCTAATTCATTCGTACGATCCATTCTAATTCATTCGTACGATCGTACGAATGAATTAGAATGGATCGTACGGAATGAATTAGAATGGATTGTATGAATGAATTAGAATGGATACATTCGTGCAAATGAATTAGAATGGATCATACGAATGAGTAAGAATGGATCGTACGAATGAAATAGAATGGATTGTACGAATGAATTAGAATGGATCGTACAAATGAATTAGAATGGATTGTACGAATGATTTAGAATGGATCATACGAACGAGTAAGAATGGATCGTACAAATGAAATAGAATGGATTGTATGAATGAATTAGAATGGATCGTACGAATGAATTAGAATGGATCGTGTGAAAGACGTACGATCCATTCTAATTCATTAATATGATCCATTCTAATTCATTCATATGATCTATTCTAATTCATTCATACAATCCATTCTAATTCTTTCACACGATCCATTCTAATTCATTCGTACGATCCATTCTAATTCATTCGCACAATCCATTCTATTTCATTCGTACGATCCATTCTTACTCATTGGTACGATCCATTCTAATTCATTCGCACGAATGTATCCATTCTAATTCATTCGTACGAATCCATTCTAATTCATTTGTACAATCTATTCTATTTCATTCATACGATCCATTCTAATCCATTCTAATACATTCTAATTCATTCGTACGACCCATTCGTACTCATTCGTATGATCCATTCTAATTCATTCGTACGATCCATTCTAATTCATTTGTATAATCCATTCTATTTCATTCGTACGATCCATTCTTACTTATTCGTATGATCCATTCTAATTCATTCGCACGAATGTATCCATTCTAATTCATTCGTACGATCCATTCTAATTCATTCGCACTATCCATTCTAATTCATTCGTACAATCCATTCTAATTCATTCGTATGATCCATTCTAATTTATTCGTTCAAATATATCCATTCTAATTCATTCGTACGATCCATTCTAATTCATTCGCACAATCCATTCTAACTCATTCGCACGAATGTATCCATTCTAATTCATTTGCACGATCCATTCTAACTCATTCCTATGATCTATTCTAATTCATTCGTACGATCCATTCTAATTCATTTGCTCGAATGTATCCATTCTAATTCATTCGTACGATCCATTCTAATTCGTTCGTACGATCCATTCTAATTCGTTCGTACGATCCATTCTAATTCATTCGTATGATCCATTCTAATTCATTCCTACGATCTATTCTAATTCATTCGCTCGAATATATCCATTCTAATTCTTTCGTTCGATCCATTCTAATTCATTCGCACGATCCATTCTAATTCATTCGTATGATCCATTCTAATCCATTCGTACGATCCATTCTAATTCATTCGTACGATCCATTCAAATTCATTCTTACGATCCATTCTAATTCATTCGCACGAATGTATCAATTCTAGTTCATTCGTACGATCCATTCTAATTCATTCGTACGATTCATTCTAATTCATTCGCACGATCCATTCTAATTCATTCGTACGATCCATTCTAATTCATTCATACGATCCATTCTAATTCATTCGTACGATCCATTCTAATTCATTCATACAATCCATTCTAATTCATTCGTACGATCCATTCTAATTCACACATACGATCCATTCTAATACATTCATACGATCCATTCTAATTCATTTGCACGAATATATTCATTCTAATTCATTCGTACGATCCATTCTAATTCCTTCGTACGATCCATTCTAATTCATTCGTACGATCTATTCTAATTCATTCGTACAATCCATTCTAATTCATTCGTACGATCCATTCTAATTCCTTCGTACGATCTATTCTAATTCATTCGTACAATCTATTCTAATTCATTCATACGAATGGATACATTCGTGTGAATGAATTAGAATGGATCGTACAAATAAGTAAGAATGGATCGAACGAATGAAATAGAATGGACTGCACGAATGAATTAGAATGGATCGTACGAATGAATTAGAATGGATCGTGTGAAAGAATTAGAATGGATTGTATGAATGAATTAGAATGGATCGTACGAAGGAATTAGAATGTATCATACGAATGAATTAGAATGGATCGTGCGAATGAATTAGATAGGATCGTACGAATGAATTAGAATGGATCGTGCTAATGAATTAGAATTGATCGAACGAATGAATTTGCATGGATCGTGCTAATGAATTAGAATGGAACGTACTAATGAATTAGAATGGATCATGTGAAAGAAGTAGAATGGATTGTATGAATGAATTAGAATGAATTCGTACGATCCATTCGAATTCATTCGCACGATCCATTCTAATTCATTCATACGATCCATTCTAATTCATTCATACAATCCATTCTAATTCTTTCACACGATCCATTCTAATTCATTTGTAGGATCCATTCTAATTCATTCGTAGAATCTATTCTATTTCATTCGTACGATCCATTCTTACTCATTCGTATGATCCATTCTAATTCATTCGTAGGATCCATTCTAATTCATTTGTACGATCCATTGTAATTCATTCGTACAATCCATTCTATTTCATTCGTACGATCCATTCTTACTCATTCGTATGATCCATTCTAATTCATTCGCACGAATGTATCCATTCTAATTCATTCATACAATCCATTCTAATTCATTCCGTACGATCCATTCTAATTCATTCGTACGATCGTACGAATGAATTAGAATGGATCGTACGAATGAATTAGAATAGATTGTGCGAATGAATTAGAATGGATCGTACGAATGAATTAGAATTGATCGTACGAATGTATTAGAATGGATCATACGAATGAGTAAGAATGGATCGTACGAATGAATTAGAATGGATCGTACGATTGAATTAGAATGGATCGTATGAATAAATTAGAATGGATACATTCGTCCGAATGAATTAGAATGGATCATACGAATGAGTAAGAATGGATCGTACGAATGAAATAGAATAGATTGTACGAATGAATTAGAATGGATCCTACGAATGAATTAGAATGGATCGTGTGAAAGAATTAGAATGGATTGTATGAATGAATTAGAATGGATCGTATGAATGAATTAGAATGGATCGTGCGAATGAATTCGAATGGATCGTACGAATTCATTCTAATTCATTCATACAATCCATTCTAATTCTTTCACACGATCCATTCTAATTCATTCGTACGTTCCATTCTAATTCATTAGCATGATCCATGCTAATTCATTCGTTCGATCAATTCTAATTCATTAGCACGATCCATTCTAATTCATTCGTACGATCCATTCTAATTCATTCGCACGATCCATTCTAATTCATTCATAGGATCCATTCTAATTCATTCATACGATCTATTCTAATTCTTTCACACGATCTATTCTAATTCATTCATACGATCCATTCTAATTCATTCATACGATCTATTCTAATTCATTCGTACAATCCATTCTAATTCATTCGCACGATCCATTCTAATTCATTCATAGGATCCATTCTAATTCATTCATCCGATCTATTCTAATTAGAATGGATCGTACAAATGAATTAGAATGGATATATTTGAACGAATAAATTAGAATGGATCATACGAATGAATTAGAATGGATCGTACGAATGAATTAGAATGGATAGTGCGAATGAATTAGAATCGATCGTACGAATGAATTAGAATGGATCGTACGAATGAATTAGAATGGATCATACGAATGAGTAAGAATGGATCGTACGAATGAATTAGAATGGATCGTACGAATAAATTAGAATGGATACATTCGTCCGAATGAATTAGAATGGATCATAAGAATGAGTAAGAATGGATCGTACGAATGAAATAGAATAAATTGTACGAATGAATTAGAATGGATCCTAGTACGATCCATTCAAATTCATTCGTACGATCCATTCTAATTCATTCATACAATCCATTCTAATTCTTTCACACGATCCATTCGTGCGAATGAATTAGAATTGATCGTACGAATCAATTAGAATGGATCGTATGAATGAATTAGAATGGATCGTACGAATGAATTAGAATGGATCGTATGAATGAACTAGAATGGATACATTCGTGCGAATGAATTAGAATGGATCGTACGAATGAATTAGAATGGATCGTACGAATGAATTAGAATGGATCTTACGAATGAATTAGAATGGATCGTACGAATGAATTAGAATGGATCGTATGAATGAATTAGAATGGATACATTCGTGCGAATGAATTAGAATGGATCGGACAAATGAATTAGAATGGATCGTACGAATGAATTAGAATGGATCAAATGAATGAATTAGAATGGTTACATTCATGCGAATGAATTAGTATGGATCGTACGAATGGATTACAATGGATCGTACGAATGGATTAGAATGGATACATTCGAGCGAATGAATTAGAATGGATCGTACGAATGAAATTAGAATGGATCGTACGAATGAATTAGAATAGATCGTACGAATGAATTAGAATGGATCGTACGAATGAATTAGAATGGATCGTACGAATAAATTAGAATGGATACATTCGTCTGAATGAATTAGAATGGATCATACGAATGAGTAAGAATGGATCGTACGAATGAAATAGAATAGATTGTACGAATAAATTAGAATGGATCCTACGAATGAATTAGAATGGATCGTGTGAAAGAATTAGAATGGATTGTATGAATGAATTAGAATGGATCGTATGAATGAATTAGAATGGATCATGTGAATGAATTCGAATGGATTGTACGAATTCATTCTAATTCATTCATACAATCCATTCTAATTCTTTCACACGATCCATTCTAATTCATTCGTCCGATCCATTCTAATTCATTCGCAAGAATGTATCCATTCTAATCCATTCGTAAGATCCATTCTAATTCATTCGTATGATACATTCTAATTCATTCGTACGATCCATTCTAATTCATTAATATGATCCATTCTAATTCATTCGTACGATCCATTCTAATTCATATGCACAAAGGTATCCATTCTAATTCATTCGTACGATCCATTCTAATTCAGAATCGTACGAATGAATTAGAATGGATACATTCGTGCGAATGAATTAGAATTGATCGTACGAATCAATTAGAATGGATCGTGCGAATGAATTAGAATGGATCGTACGAATGAATTAGAATGGATCGTACGAATGAACTAGAATGGATACATTCGTGCGAATGAATTAGAATGGATCGTACGAATGAATTAGAATGGATCGTACGAATGAATTAGAATGGATCTTACGAATGAATTAGAATGGATCGTACGAATGAATTAGAATGGATCGTATGAATGAATTAGAATGGATACATTCGTGCGAATGAATTAGAATGGATCGGACCAATGAATTAGAATGGATCGTACGAATGAATTAGAATGGATCAAATGAATGAATTAGAATGGTTACATTCATGCGAATGAATTAGTATGGGTCGTACGAATGGATTACAATGGATCGTACGAATGGATTAGAATGGATACATTCGAGCGAATGAATTAGAATGGATCGTACGAATGAAATTAGAATGGATCCTACGAATGAATTAGAATAGATCGTATGAATGAATTAGAATGGATCGTACGAATGAATTAGAATGGATCGTACGAATAAATTAGAATGGATACATTCGTCTGAATGAATTAGAATGGATCATACGAATGAGTAAGAATGGATCGTACGAATGAAATAGAATAGATTGTACGAATGAATTAGAATGGATCCTACGAATGAATTAGAATGGATCGTGTGAAAGAATTAGAATGGATTGTTTGAATGAATTAGAATGGATCGTATGAATGAATTAGAATGGATCATGTGATTGAATTCGAATGGATCGTACGAATTCATTCTAATTCATTCATACAATCCATTCTAATTCTTTCACACGATCCATTCTAATTCATTCGTACGTTCCATTCTAATTCATTAGCACGATCCATGCTAATTCATTCGTTCGATCAATTCTAATTCATTAGCACGATCCATTCTAATTCATTCGTACGATCCATTCTAATTCCTTCGTACGATCCATTCTAATTCATTCGTACGATCTATTCTAATTTATTCGTACGATCCATTCTAATTCATTCGTACGATCCATTCTAATTCCTTCGTATGATCCATTCTAATTCATTCGTACGATCCATTCTAATTCATTCGTGCAATCCATTCTATTTCATTCGTACGATCCATTCTTACTCATTCGTACGGTCCATTCTAATTCATTCACACGAATGTATCCATTCGTACGAATGAATTAGAAAAGATAGTACGAATGAATTAGAATGGATCATACGAATAAATTAGAATGGATCGTACGAAGGAATTAGAATGGATCGTACGAATGAATTAGAATAGATCGTATGAATGAATTAGAATGGATCGTACGAATGAATTAGAATGGATATATTCGTGCAAATGAATTAGAATGGATCGTATGAATGTATTAGAATGGATCGTATGAGTGAATTAGAATGGATCGTACGAATGAATTAGAATGGATTGTATGAATGAATTAGAATGGATCGTACGAATGAATTAGAATGGATCATACGAATTAATTAGAATGGATCATACGAATGAATTAGAATGGATCGTACGAATGAATTAGAATGGATCGTACGAATGAATTAGAATGGATACATTCGTGCGATCCATTCTAATTCATTCGCACAATCCATTCTATTTCATTCGTACGATCTATTCTTACTCATTGGTACGATCCATTCTAATTCATTCGCACGAATTTATCCATTCTAATTCATTCGTACGAATCCATTCTAATTCATTCGTACAATCTATTCTACTTCATTCGTAAGATCCATTCTAATTCATTCGTACGATCCATTCTAATTCATTCGTACGATCCATTCTAATTCATTCATAGGATCCATTCTAATTCATTCATACAATCCATTCTAATTCATTCGCATGAATGTATCCATTCTAATTCATTCGTACGATCAGTTCTAATTCAGTCACAAAATCTATTCTAATTCATTCATACGATCCATTCTAATTCATTCCCACGAATGTATCCATTCTAATTCATTCACACGATCCATTCTATTCATTCGTACGATCCATTCTTACTCATTGGTACGATCCATTCTAATTCATTCGCACGAATGTATCCATTCTAATTCATTCGTACGAATCCATTCTAATTAATTCGTACGATCCATTCTAATATATTCATACGATCCATTCTAATTCATTTGCACGAATATATCCATTCTAATTCATTCGTACGATCCATTCTAATTCCTTCGTACGATCCATTCTAATTCATTCGTACGATCTATTCTAATTCATTCGTACGATCCATTCTAATTCATTCGTACGATCCATTCTAATTCCTTCGTACGATCCATTCTAATTCATTCGCACGAATGTATCCATTCTAGTTTATTCGTACGATCCATTCTAATTCATTCGTACGATCCATTCTAATTCATTCATACGATCTATTCCAATTCATTCATACAATCCATTCTAATTCTTTCACACGATCCATTCTAATTCATTCGTATGATCCATTCTATTTCATTCATACGATCCATTCTAATTCATTTGTACGATCCATTCTAATTCATTCGCACAATCCATTCTATTTCGTTCGTACGATCCATTCTTACTCATTCGTATGATCCATTCTAATTAATTCGCACGAATATATCCATTATAATTCATTCATACAATCCATTCTAATTAATTCTGTACAATCCATTCTAATTCATTCGTACGATCGTACGAATGAATTAGAATGGATCGTACGAATGAATTAGAATAGATTGTACGAATGAATTAGAATGGATCCTACGAATGAATTAGAATGGATCGTGTGAAAGAATTCGAATGGATTGTGCAAATGAATTAGAATGGATCGTACGAATGAATTAGAATGGATCATACGAATGAGTAAGAATGTATCGTACAAATGAAATAGAATGGATTGTACGAATGAATTAGAATGGATCGTACGAATGAACTAGAATGGATCGTGTGAAAGAATTAGAATGCATTGAATGAATTAATTGGAATGGATCGTGTGAATCAATTAAAATGGATCGTGCGAATGAATTCGAATGGATCGCATGATCCATTCGAATAGAATGGATCGTATGAATGAATTAGAATGGATCGGGCGAATGAATTAGAATGGATTGTAGGAATCAATTAGAATGGATCGTATGAATGAATTAGAATGGATCGTATGAATGAATTAGAATGGATCGTGCGAATGAATTAGAATGGATCATACGAATGAATTAGAATGGATCATACGAATGAATTAGAATGGATCATACGAATGAGTAAGAATGGATCGTACGACTGAAATAGAATGGATTGTACGAATGAATTAGAATGGATACATTTGTGCGAATGAATTAGAATGGATCGTACGAATGAATTAGAATAGATCGTACGAATGAATTAGAATGGATCGTACGAATGAATTAGAATGGATCTTACGAATGAATTAGAATGGATCGTACGAATGGATTAGAATGGATACATTCGTGCGAATGAATTAGAATGGATTGTATGAATGAATTAGAATGGATCGTACGAATGAATTAGAATGGATCGTACTAATGAATTAGAATGGATCGTACGAATGGATTAGAATAGATTGTACGAATGAATTAGAATGGATCCTACGAATGATTTAGAATGGATCGTGTGAAAGAATTAGACTGGATTGTATGAATGAATTAGAATGGATCGTATGAATGAATTAGAATGGATCGTGCGAATGAATTTGAATGGATCGTACGAATTCATTCTAATTCATTCATACAATCCATTCTAATTCTTTCACACGATCTATTCTAAATCATTCGTACGTTCCATTCTAATTCATTAGCACGATCCATGCTAATTCATTCGTTCGATCAATTCTAATTCATTCGCACGATCCATTCTAATTCATTCATACGATCCATTCTAATTCATTCATACAATCCATTCTAATTCTTTCACACGATCAATTCTAATTCATTCGTAGGATCCATTCTAATTCATTCGTACAATCCATTCTAATCCATTCGTACGATCCATTCTAATTCATTCGTACGATCCATTCTAATTCATTCGTATGATCCATTTTAATTCATTCATACAATCCAATCTAATTCATTCGCACGAATGTATCCATTCTAATCCATTAGAATGATCCATTCTAATTCATTCGTACGATCTATTCTAATTCATTCGTCCGATCCATTCTAATTCATTCGCACGAATGTATCCATTCTAATTCATTCGTACGATCCATTCTAATTCATTCGTACGATCCATTCTAATTAATTCGTATGTTCCATTCTAATTCATTCGTACGATCCATTCTAATTTATTTGTACAATCTATTCTATTTCATTCGTACGATCCATTCTTACTCATTCGTATGATCCATTCTAATTCATTCGGACGAATGTATCCATTCTAATTTATTTGTACGATCCATTCTAATTCATTCGTACGATCCATTCTAATTCATTCGTACGATCCATTCTAATTCATTCGTCCGATCCATTCTAATTCATTCGCACGAATGTATCCATTCTAATTCATTCGTACGATCCATTCTAATTCATTCGTAAGATCCATTCTAATTCATTCGTACGATCCATTCTAATTCATTCGTACGATCCATTCTAATTCCTTCGTACGATCCATTCTAATTCATTCGCTCGAATGTATCCATTCTAATCGATTCGTTCGAACCATTCTAATCCATTCGTACGATCCATTCTAATTCATTCGCATGAATGTAGCCATTCTAATTCATTCATTTGATCCATTCTAATTCATTCGTACGATCTATTCTAATTCATTAGCACGATCCATGCTAATTCATTCGTTCGATCAATTCTAATTCATTAGCACGATCCATTCTAATTCATTCGTACGATCCATTCTAATTCATTCGCACGATCCATTCTAATTCATTCATAGGATCCATTCTAATTCATTCATACGATCTATTCTAATTCTTTCACACGAATGAATTAGAATGGATCGTATGAGTGAATTAGAATGGATCGTACGAATGAAATAGAATGGATTGTATGAATGAATTAGAATGGATCGTACGAATGAATTAGAATGGATCATACGAATTAATTAGAATGGATCATACGAATGAATTAGAATGGATCGTACGAATGAATTAGAATGGATCGTACGAATGAATTAGAATGGATACATTCGTGCGATCCATTCTAATTCATTCGCACAATCCATTCTATTTCATTCGTACGATCCATTCTTACTCATTTGTACGATCTATTCTAATTCATTCGCACAAATGTATCCATTCTAATTCATTCACACGATCTATTCTAATTCATTCGCACGATCTATTCTAATTCATTCGTACGAATCCATTCTAATTCATTCTTTCACACGATCCTTTCTAATTCATTCACACGAATGTATCCATTCGTACGAATGAATTAGAATAGATTGCGAATGAATTAGAATGGATCGTACGAATGAATTAGAATGGATCGTATGAATGAATTAGAATGGATCGTACGAATGAATTAGAATGGATCGTGCGAATGAATTCAAATGGATCGTACGATCCATTCTAACTCATTCATACAATCCATTCTAATTCATTCGCACGAATGTATCCATTCTAATCCATTCGTACGATCCATTCTAATCCATTCGTACGATCCATTCTAATTCATTCGCACAAATGTATCCATTCTAATTCATTTGTACGATCCATTCTAATGAATTCGTACGATCCATTCTAATTCATTCGTATGATCCATTCTAATTAATTCGTATGATCCATTCTAATTCATTCGTACGATCCATTCTAATTCATTCGTACGATCCATTCTAATTCATTCGTACGATCCATTCTAATTCATTCGTATGATCCATTCTAATTAATTCGTATGATCCATTCTAATTCATTCGTACGATCCATTCTAATTCATTCGTACGATCCATTCTAATTCATTCGCACAATCCATTCTATTTCATTCGTACGATCCATTCTTACTCATTGGTATGATCCATTCTAATTCATTCGTACGAATGTATCCATTCTAATTCATTCGTACGAATCCATTCTAATTCATTCGTACAATCCATTCTATTTCATTCGTACGATCCATTCTTACTCATTCGTATGATCCATTCTAATTCATTCGCATGAATGTATCCATTCTAAATCATTCGTATGATCCATTCTAATTCATTCGTACGATCCATTCAAATTCATTCGCACGATCCATTCTAATTCATTCATGCAATCTATTCTATTTCATTCGTATGATCCATTCTTACTCATTCGTATGATCCATTCTAATTCATTCCCACGAATGTATCCATTCTAATCCATTCGTACGATCCATTCTAATCCATTCGTACGATCCATTCTAATTCATTCGCATGAATGTAACCATTCTAATTCATTCATTTGATCCAATCTAATTCATTCGTACGATCCATTCTAATTCATTCGTCCGATCCATTCTAATTCATTCGCACGAATGTATCCATTCTAAACCATTCATACGATCCATTCTAATTTATTCGTCCGATCCATTCTAATTCATTCGTAAGATCCATTCTAATTCATTCGTACGATCCATTCTAATTCATTCGTACGATCCATTCTAATTCATTCGTAAGATCCAATCTAATTCATTCGTACGATATATTCTAATTCATTCGTACGATCCATTCTAATTCATTCGCACGAATGTATCCATTCTAGTTCATTCGTACGATCCATTCTAATTCATTCGTACGATCCATTCTAATTCATTCGCACGATCCATTCTAATTCATTCGTACGATCCATTCTAATTCATTCATACGATCCATTCTAATTCATTCGTACGATCCATTCTAATTCATTCGCACAAATGTATCCATTCTAATTCTTTCGTACGATCCATTCTAATTCATTCGCACGATCCATTCTAATTCATTCATACGATCCATTCTAATTCATTCACACGAATGTATCCATTCTAATTCATTCATACGATCCATTCTAATTCATTCGTATGATCCATTCTAATTCAGAATCGTACGAATGAATTAGAATGGATACATTCGTACGAATGAATTAGAATTGATCGTACGAATGAATTAGAATGGATCGTGCGAATGAATTAGAGTGGATCGTACGAATGAATAAGAATGGATCGTACGAATGAACTAGAATGGATACATTCGTGTGAATGAATTAGAATGGATCGTACGAATGAATTAGAATGGATCGTACGAATGAATTAGAATGGATCTTACGAATGAATTAGAATGGATCGTACGAATGAATTAGAATGGATCGTATGAATGAATTAGAATGGATACATTCGTGCGAATGAATTAGAATGGATCGGACAAATGAATTAGAATGGATCGTACGAATGAATTAGAATGGATCAAATGAATGAATTAGAATGGTTACATTCATGCGAATGAAATAGTATGGATCGTACGAATGGATTACAATGGATCGTACGAATGGATTAGAATGGATACATTCGAGCGAATGAATTAGAATGGATCGTACGAATGAAATTAGAATGGATCGTACGAATGAATTAGAATAGATCGTACGAATGAATTAGAATGGATCGTACGAATGAATTAGAATGGATCGTACGAATAAATTAGAATGGATACATTCGTCTGAATGAATTAGAATGGATCATATGAATGAGTAAGAATGGATCGTACGAATGAAATAGAATAGATTGTACGAATGAATTAGAATGGATCCTACGAATGAATTAGAATGGATCGTATGAATGAAATAGAATGGATTGTATGAATGAATTAGAATGGAACGTATGAATGAATTAGAATGGATCATGTGAATGAATTCGAATGGATCGTACGAATTCATTCTAATTCATTCATACAATCCATTCTAATTCTTTCACACGATCCATTCTAATTCATTCGTACGTTCCATTCTAATTCATTAGCACGATCCATGCTAATTCATTCGTTCGATCAATTCTAATTCATTAGCACGATCCATTCTAATTCATTCGTACGATCCATTCTAATTCCTTCGTACGATCCATTCTAATTCAATCGTACGATCTATTCTAATTTATTCGTACGATCCATTCTAATTCATTTGTACGATCCATTCTAATTCCTTTGTATGATCCATTCTAATTCATTCGTACGATCCATTCTAATTCATTCGTGCAATCCATTCTATTTCATTCGTACGATCCATTCTTACTCATTCGTACGATCCATTCTAATTCATTCACACGAATGTATCCATTCATACGAATGAATTAGAAAAGATAGTACGAATGAATTAGAATGGATCGTACGAATGAATTAGAATGGATCGTACGAAGGAATTAGAATGGATCGTACGAATGAATTAGAATAGATCGTACGAATGAATTAGAATGGATCGTACGAATGAATTAGAATGGATATATTCGTGCAAATGAATTAGAATGGATCGTATGAATGTATTAGAATGGATCGTATGAGTGAATTAGAATGGATCTTACGAATGAATTAGAATGGATTGTATGAATGAATTAGAATGGATCGTACGAATGAATTAGAATGGATCATACGAATTAATTAGAATGGATCATACGAATGAATTAGAATGGATCGTACGAATGAATTAGAATACAAACGAATGAATTAGAATGGATACATTCGTGCGATCCATTCTAATTCATTCGCACAATCCATTCTATTTCATTCGTACGATCAATTCTTACTCATTGGTACGATCCATTCTAATTCATTCGCACGAATTTATCCATTCTAATTCATTCGTACGAATCCATTCTAATTCATTCGTACAGTCTATTCTATTTCATTCGTAAGATCCATTCTAATTCATTCGTACGATCCATTCTAATTCATTCGTACGATCCATTCTAATTCATTCATAGGATCCATTCTAAATCATTCATACAATCCATTCTAATTCATTCGCACGAATGTATCCATTCTAATTCATTCGTACGATCAGTTCTAATTCATTCACAAAATCTATTCTAATTCATTCATACGATCCATTGTAATTCATTCACACGAATGTATCCATTCTAATTCATTCACATGATCCATTCTATTCATTCGTACGATCCATTCTTACTCATTGGTACGATCCATTCTAATTCATTCGCACGAATGTATCCATTCTAATTCATTCGTACGAATCCATTCTAATTAATTCGTACTATCCATTCTAATATATTCATACGATCCATTCTAATTCATTTGCATGAATATATCCATTCTAATTCATTCGTACGATCCATTCTAATTCCTTCGTACGATCCATTCTAATTCATTCGTACGATCCATTCTAATTCATTCGTACGATCCATTCTAATTCATTCGTACGATCCATTCTAATTCCTTCGTACGATCCATTCTAATTCATTCGCACGAATGTATCCATTCTAGTTTATTCATAGGATCCATTCTAATTCATTCGTACGATCCATTCTAATTATTTCATACGATCTATTCCAATTCATTCATACAATCTATTCTAATTCTTTCACACGATCCATTCTAATTCATTCGTATGATCCATTCTAATTCATTCGTACGATCCATTCTAATTCATTTGTACGATCCATTCTAATTCATTCGTACAATCCATTCTATTTCGTTCGTACGATCCATTCTTACTCATTCGTATGATCCATTCTAATTAATTCGCACGAATGTATCCATTATAATTCATTCATACAATCCATTCTAATTAATTCCGTACGATCCATTCTAATTCATTCGTACGATCATACGAATGAATTAGAATGGATCGTACGAATGAATTAGAATAGATTGTACGAATGAATTAGTATGGATCCTACGAATGAATTAGAATGGATCGTGTGAAAGAATTAGAATGGATCGTACAAATGAATTAGAAAGGATCGTACGAATGAATTAGAATGGATCATACGAATGAGTAAGAATGTATCGTACAAATGAAATAGAATGGATTGTACGAATGAATTAGAATGGATCGTACGAATGAACTAAAATGGATCGTGTGAAAGAATTAGAATGCATTGAATGAATGAATTGGAATGGATCGTATGAATGAATTAGAATGGATCGTGCGAATGAATTCGAATGGATCGCATGATCCATTCGAATAGAATGGATCGTATGAATGAATTAGAATGGATCGGGAGAATGAATTAGAATGGATTGTAGGAATCAATTAGAATGGATCGTATGAATGAATTAGAATGGATCGTATGAATGAATTAGAATGGATCGTGCGAATGAATTAGAATGGATCGTACGAATGAATTAGAATGGATCATACGAATGAATTAGAATGGATCATACGAATGAGTAAGAATGGATCGTACGACTGAAATAGAATGGATTGTACGAATGAATTAGAATGGATACATTTGTGCGAATGAATTAGAATGGATCGCAGGAATGAATTAGAATAGATCGTACGAATGAATTAGAATGGATCGTACGAATGAATTAGAATGGATCTTACGAATGAATTAGAATGCATCGTACGAATGGATTAGAATGGATACATTCGTGCGAATGAATTAGAATGGATTGTATGAATGAATTAGAATGGATCGTACGAATGAATTAGAATGGATCGTACTAATGAATTAGAATGGATCGTATGAATGGATTAGAATAGATTGTACGAATGAATTAGAATGGATCCTACGAATGAATTAGAATGGATCGTGTGAAAGAATTAGACTGGATTGTATGAATGAATTAGAATGGATCGTATGAATGAATTAGAATGGATCGTGCGAATGAATTCGAATGGATCGTACGAATTCATTCTAATTCATTCATACAATCCATTCTAATTCTTTCACACGATCCATTCTAAATCATTCGTATGTTCCATTCTAATTCATTAGCACTATCCATGCTAATTCATTCGTTCGATCAATTCTAATTCATTCGCACGATCCATTCTAATTCATTCATACGATCCATTCTAATTCATTCATACAATCCATTCTAATTCTTTCACACGATCAATTCTAATTCATTCGTAGGATCCATTCTAATTCATTCGTACAATCCATTCTAATCCATTCGTACGATCCATTCTAATTCATTCGTACGATCCATTCTAATTCATTCGTACGATCCATTTTAATTCATTCATACAATCCATTCTAATTCATTCGCACGAATGTATCCATTCTAATCCATTAGTACGATCCATTCTAATTCATTCGTACGATCTATTCTAATTCATTCGTCCGATCCATTCTAATTCATTCGCACGAATGTATCCATTCTAATTCATTCGTACGATCCATTCTAATTCATTCGTACGATCCATTCTAATTAATTCGTATGTTCTATTCTAATTCATTCGTATGATCCATTCTAATTCATTCGTACAATCTATTCTATTTCATTCGTACGATCCATTCTTACTCATTCGTATGATCCATTCTAATTCATTCGGACGAATGTATCCATTCTAATTTATTTGTACGATCCATTCTAATTCATTCGTACGATCCATTCTAATTCATTCGTACGATCCATTCTAATTCATTCGTCCGATCCATTCTAATTCATTCGCACGAATGTATCCATTCTAATTCATTCGTACGATCCATTCTAATTCATTCGTAAGATCCATTCTAATTCATTCGTACGATCCATTCTAATTCATTCGTACGATCCATTCTAATTCCTTCGTACGATCCATTCTAATTCATTCGCTCGAATGTATCCATTTTAATCGATTCGTTCGAACCATTCTAATCCATTCGTACGATCCATTCTACTTCATTCGCATGAATGTAGCCATTCTAATTCATTCATTTGATCCATTCTAATTCATTCGTACGATCTATTCTAATTCATTAGCACGATCCATGCTAATTCATTCGTTCGATCAATTCTAATTCATTAGCACGATCCATTCTAATTCATTCGTACGATCCATTCTAATTCATTCGCACGATCCATTCTAATTCACTCATAGGATCCATTCTAATTCATTCATACGATCTATTCTAATTCTTTCACACGAATGAATTAGAATGGATCGTATGAGTGAATTAGAATGGATCGTACGAATGAAATAGAATGGATTGTATGAATGAATTAGAATGGATCGTACGAATGAATTAGAATGGATCATACGAATTAATTAGAATGGATCGTACGAATGAATTAGAATGGATCGTACGAATGAATTAGAATGGATCGTACGAATGAATTAGAATGGATACATTCGTGCGATCCATTCTAATTCATTCGCACAATCCATTCTATTTCATTCGTACGGTCCATTCTTACTCATTGGTACGATCTATTCTAATTCATTCGCACGAATGTATCCATTCTAATTCATTCACACGATCTATTCTAATTCATTCGCACGATCTATTCTAATTCATTCGTACGAATCCATTCTAATTCATTCTTTCACACGATCCTTTCTAATTCATTCACACGAATGTATCCATTCGTACGAATGAATTAGAATAGATTGCGAATGAATTAGAATCGATCGTACAAATGAATTAGAATGGATCGTATGAATGAATTAGAATGGATCGTACGAATGAATTAGAATGGATCGTGCGAATGAATTCAAATGGATCGTACGATCCATTCTAATTCATTCATACAATCCATCCTAATTCGTTCGCACGAATGTATCCATTCTAATCCATTCGTACGATCCATTCTAATCCATTCGTACGATCCATTCTAATTCATTCGCACAAATGTATCCATTCTAATTCATTTGTACGATCCATTCTAATGAATTCGTACGATCCATTCTAATTAATTCGTATGATCCATTCTAATTAATTCGTATGATCCATTCTAATTCATTCGTACGATCCATTCTAATTCATTCGTACGATCCATTCTAATTCATTCGTACGATCCATTCTAATTCATTCATATGATCCATTCTAATTAATTCGTATGATCCATTCTAATTCATTCGCACGATCCATTCTAATTCATTCGTACGATCCATTCTAATTCATTCGCACAATCCATTCTATCTCATTCGTACGATCCATTCTTACTCATTGGTATGATCCATTCTAATTCATTCGTACGAATGTATCCATTCAAATTCATTCGTACGAATCCATTCTAATTCATTCGTACAATCCATTCTATTTCATTCGTACGATCCATTCTTACTCATTCGTATGATCCATTCTAATTCATTCGCACGAATGTATCCATTCTAAATCATTCGTACGATCCATTCTAATTCATTCGTACGATCCATTCTAAATCATTCGTACAATGCATTCTATTTCATTCGTACGATCAATTCTAATTCATTAGCACGACCCATTCTAATTCATTCGTACGATCCATTCAAATTCATTCGCACGATCCATTCTAATTCATTCATGCAATCCATTCTATTTCATTCGTATGATCCATTCTTACTCATTCGTATGATCCATTCTAATTCATTCCCACGAATGTATCCATTCTAATCCATTCGTACAATCCATTCTAATCCATTCGTACGATCCATTCTAATTCATTCGCATGAATGTAACCATTCTAATTCATTCATTTGATCCAATCTAATTCATTCGTACGATCCATTCTAATTCATTCGTCCGATCCATTCTAATTCATTCGCACGAATGTATCCATTCTAAACCATTCATACGATCCATTCTAATTTATTCGTACGATCCATTCTAATTCATTCGTAAGATCCATTCTAATTCATTCGTACGATCCATTCTAATTCATTCGAACGATCCATTCTAATTCATTCGTAAGATCCAATCTAATTCATTCGTACGATATATTCTAATTCATTCGTACGATCCATTCTAATTCATTCGCACGAATGTATCCATTCTAGTTCATTCGTACGATCCATTCTAATTCATTCGTACGATCCATTCTAATTCATTCGCACGATCCATTCTAATTCATTCGTACGATCCATTCTAATTCATTCATACGATCCATTCTAATTCATTCGTACGATCCATTCTAATTCATTCGCACAAATGTATCCATTCTAATTCTTTCGTACGATCCATTCTAATTTATTCGCACGATCCATTCTAATTCATTCATACGATCCATTCTAATTCATTCACACGAATGTATCCATTCTAATTCATTCATACGATCCATTCTAATTCATTCGTACGATCCATTCTAATTCAGAATCGTACGAATGAATTAGAATGGATACATTCGTGCGAATGAATTAGAATTGATCATACGAATGAATTAGAATGGATCGTGCGAATGAATTAGAATGGATCGTACGAATGAATTAGAATGGATCATACGAATGAACTAGAATGGATACATTCGTGCGAATGAATTAGAATGGATCGTACGAATGAATTAGAATGGATCGTACGAATGAATTAGAATGGATCTTACGAATGAATTAGAATGGATCGTACGAATGAATTAGAATGGATCGTATGAATGAATTAGAATGGATATATTCGTGCGAATGAATTAGAATGGATCGGACAAATGAATTAGAATGGATCGTACGAATGAATTAGAATGGATCAAATGAATGAATTAGAATGGTTACATTCATGCGAATGAATTAGTATGGATCGTACGAATGGATTACAATGGATCGTACGAATGGATTAGAATGGATACATTCGAGCGAATGAATTAGAATGGATCGTACGAATGAAATTAGAATGGATCGTACGAATGAATTAGAATAGATCGTACGAATGAATTAGAATGGATCGTACGAATGAATTAGAATGGATCGTACGAATAAATTAGAATGGATACATTCGTCTGAATGAATTAGAATGGATCATACGAATGAGTAAGAATGGATCGTACGAATGAAATAGAATAGATTATACGAATGAATTAGAATGGATCCTACGAATGAATTAGAATGGATCGTGTGAAAGAATTAGAATGGATTGTATGAATGAATTAGAATGGATCGTATGAATGAATTAGAATGGATCATGTGAATGAATTCGAATGAATCGTACGAATTCATTCTAATTCATTCATACAATCCATTCTAATTCTTTCACACGATCCATTCTAATTCATTCGTACGTTCCATTCTAATTCATTAGCACGATCCATGCTAATTCATTCGTTCGATCAATTCTAATTCATTAGCACGATCCATTCTAATTCATTCGTACGATCCATTCTAATTCCTTCGTATGATCCATTCTAATTCAATCGTACGATCTATTCTAATTTATTCATACGATCCATTCTAATTCATTCGTACGATCCATTCTATTTCCTTCGTATGATCCATTCTAATTCTTTCGTACGATCCATTCTAATTCATTCGTGCAATCCATTCTATTTCATTCGTACGATCCATTCTTACTCATTCGTACGATCCATTCTAATTCATTCACACGAATGTATCCATTCATACGAATGAATTAGAAAAGATAGTACGAATGAATTAGAATGGATCGTAAGAAGGAATTAGAATGGATCATACGAATGAATTAGAATAGATCGTACGAATGAATTAGAATGGATCGTACGAATGAATTAGAATGGATATATTCGTGCAAATGAATTAGAATGGATATATTCGTGCAAATGAATTAGAATGGATCGTATGAATGTATTAGAATGGATCGTATGAGTGAATTAGAATGGATCGTACGAATGAATTAGAATGGATTGTATGAATGAATTAGAATGGATCGTACGAATGAATTAGAATGGATCATACGAATTAATTAGAATGGATCATACGAATGAATTAGAATGGATCGTACGAATGAATTAGAATGGATCGTACGAATGAATTAGAATGGATACATTCGTGCGATCCATTCTAATTCATTCGCACAATCCATTCTATTTCATTCGTACGATCCATTCTTACTCATTGGTACGATCCATTCTAATTCATTCGCACGAATTTATCCATTCTAATTCATTCGTACGAATCCATTCTAATTCATTCGTACAATCTATTCTATTTCATTCGTAAGATCCATTCTAATTCATTCGTACGATCCATTCTAATTCATTCGTACGATCCATTCTAATTCATTCATAGGATCCATTCTAATTCATTCATACAATCCATTCTAATTCATTCGCACGAATGTATCCATTCTAATTCATTCGTACGATCAGTTCTAATTCATTCACAAAATCTATTCTAATTCATTCATACGATCCATTCTAATTCATTCACACGAATGTATCCATTCTAATTCATTCACACGATCCATTCTATTCATTCGTACGATCCATTCTTACTCATTGGTACGATCCATTCTAATTCATTCGCACGAATGTATCCATTCTAATTCATTCGTACGAATCCATTCTAATTAATTCGTACGATCCATTCTAATATATTCATACGATCCATTCTAATTCATTTGCACGAATATATTCATTCTAATTCATTCGTACGATCCATTCTAATTCCTTCGTACGATCCATTCTAATTTATTCGTACGATCTATTCTAATTCATTCGTACGATCCATTCTAATTCATTCGTACGATCCATTCTAATTCCTTCGTACGATCCATTCTAATTCATTCGCACGAATGTATCCATTCTAGTTTATTCGTACGATCCATTCTAATTCATTCGTACGATCCATTCTAATTCATTCATACGATCTATTCCAATTCATTCATACAATCCATTCTAATTCTATCACACGATCCATTCTAATTCATTCGTATGATCCATTCTAATTCATTCGTACGATCCATTCTAATTCATTTGTACGATCCATTCTAATTCATTCGTACAATCCATTCTATTTCGTTCGTACGATCCATTCTTACTCATTCGTATGATCCATTCTAATTAATTCGCACGAATGTATCCATTATAATTCATTCATACAATCCATTCTAATTAATTCCGTACGATCCATTCTAATTCATTTGTACGATCGTACGAATGAATTAGAATGGATCGTACGAATGAATTAGAATAGATTGTACGAATGAATTAGAATGGATCCTACGAATGAATTAGAATGGATCGTGTGAAAGAATTAGAATGGATCGTACAAATGAATTAGAATGGATCGTACGAATGAATTAGAATGGATCATACGAATGAGTAAGAATGTATCGTACAAATGAAATAGAATGGATTGTACGAATGAATTAGAATGGATCGTACGAATGAACTAGAATGGATCGTGTGAAAGAATTAGAATGCATTGAATGAATGAATTGGAATGGATCGTATGAATGAATTAGAATGGATCGTGCGAATGAATTCGAATGGATCGCATGATCCATTCGAATAGAATGGATCGTATGAATGAATTAGAATGGATCGGGCGAATGAATTAGAATGGATTGTAGGAATGAATTAGAATGGATCGTATGAATGAATTAGAATGGATCGTATGAATGAATTAGAATGGATCGTGCGAATGAATTAGAATGGATCGTACGAATGAATTAGAATGGATCGTACGAATGAATTAGAATGGATCATACGAATGAATTAGAATGGATCATACGAATGAGTAAGAATGGATCGTACGACTGAAATAGAATGGATTGTACGAATGAATTAGAATGGATACATTTGTGCGAATGAATTAGAATGGATCGTAGGAATGAATTAGAATAGATCGTACGAATGAATTAGAATGGATCGTACGAATGAATTAGAATGGATCTTACGAATGAATTAGAATGGATCGTACGAATGGATTAGAATGGATACATTCGTGCGAATGAATTAGAATGGATTGTATGAATGAATTAGAATGGATCGTACGAATGAATTAGAATGGATCGTACTAATGAATTAGAATGGATCGTACGAATGGATTAGAATAGATTGTACGAATGAATTAGAATGGATCGTGTGAAAGAATTAGACTGGATTGTATGAATGAATTAGAATGGATCGTATGAATGAATTAGAATGGATCGTGCGAATGAATTCGAATGGATCGTACGAATTCATTCTAATTCATTCATACAATCCATTCTAATTCTTTCACACGATCCATTCTAAATCATTCGTATCTTCCATTCTAATTCATTAGCACGATCCATGCTAATTCATTCGTTCGATCAATTCTAATTCATTCGCACGATCCATTCTAATTCATTCATACGATCCATTCTAATTCATTCATACAATCCATTCTAATTCTTTCACACGATCAATTCTAATTCATTTGTAGGATCCATTCTAATTCATTCGTACAATCCATTCTAATCCATTCGTACGATCCATTCTAATTCATTCGTACGATCCATTCTAATTCATTCGTACGATCCATTTTAAATCATTCATACAATCCATTCTAATTCATTCGCACGAATGTATCCATTCTAATCCATTAGTACGATCCATTCTAATTCATTCGTACGATCTATTCTAATTCATTCGTCCGATCCATTCTAATTTATTCGCACGAATGTATTCATTCTAATTCATTCGTACGATCCATTCTAATTCATTCGTACGATCCATTCTAATTAATTCGTATGTTCCATTCTAATTCATTCGTATGATCCATTCTAATTCATTCGTACAATCTATTCTATTTCATTCGTACGATCCATTCTTACTCATTCGTATGATCCATTCTAATTCATTCGGACGAATGTATCCATTCTAATTTATTTGTACGATCCATTCTAATTCATTCGTACGATCCATTCTAATTCATTCGTATGATCCATTCTAATTCATTCGTCCGATCCATTCTAATTCATTCGCACGAATGTATCCATTCTAATTCATTCGTACGATCCATTCTAATTCATTCGTAAGATCCATTCTAATTCATTCGTACGATCCATTCTAATTCATTCGTACGATCCATTCTAATTCCTTCGTACGATCCATTCTAATTCATTCGCTCGAATGTATCCATTCTAATCGATTCGTTCGAACCATTCTAATCCATTCGTACGATCCATTCTAATTCATTCGCATGAATGTAGCCATTCTAATTCATTCATTTGATCCATTCTAATTCATTCGTACGATCTATTCTAATTCATTAGCACGATCCATGCTAATTCATTCATTCGATCAATTCTAATTCATTTGCACGATCCATTCTAATTTATTCGTACGATCCATTCTAATTCATTCGCACGATCCATTCTAATTCATTCATAGGATCCATTCTAATTCATTCATACGATCTATTCTAATTCTTTCACACGAATGAATTAGAATGGATCGTATGAGTGAATTAGAATGGATCGTACGAATGAAATAGAATGGATTGTATGAATGAATTAGAATGGATCGTACGAATGAATTAGAATGGATCATACGAATTAATTAGAATGGATCATACGAATGAATTAGAATGGATCGTACGAATGAATTAGAATGGATCGTACGAATGAATTAGAATGGATACATTCGTGCGATCCATTCTAATTCATTCGCACAATCCATTCTATTTCATTCGTACGATCCATTCTTACTCATTGGTACGATCTATTCTAATTCATTCGCACGAATGTATCCATTCTAATTCATTCACACGATCTATTCTAATTCATTCGCACGATCTATTCTAATTCATTCGTACGAATCCATTCTAATTCATTCTTTCACACGATCCTTTCTAATTCATTCACACGAATGTATCCATTCGTACGAATGAATTAGAATAGATTGCGAATGAATTAGAATGGATCGTACGAATGAATTAGAATGGATCGTATGAATGAATTAGAATGGATCGTACGAATGAATTAGAATGGATCGTGCGAATGAATTCAAATGGATCGTACGATCCATTCTAATTCATTCATACAATCCATCCTAATTCATTCGCACGAATGTATCCATTCTAATCCATTCGTACGATCCATTCTTATCCATTCGTACGATCCATTCTAATTCATTCGCACAAATGTATCCATTCTAATTCATTTGTACGATCCATTCTAATGAATTCATACGATCCATTCTAATTCATTCGTATGATCCATTCTAATTAATTCGTATGATCCATTCTAATTCATTCGTACGATCCATTCTAATTCATTCGTACGATCCATTCTAATTCATTCGTACGATCCATTCTAATTCATTCATATGATCCATTCTAATTAATTCGTATGATCCATTCTAATTCATTCGTACGATCCATTCTAATTCATTCGTACGATCCATTCTAATTCATTCGCACAATCCATTCTATTTCATTCGTACGATCCATTCTTACTCATTGGTATGATCCATTCTAATTCATTCGTACGAATGTATCCATTCTAATTCATTCGTACGAATCCATTGTAATTCATTCGTACAATCCATTCTATTTCATTCATACGATCCATTCTTACTCATTCGTATGATCCATTCTAATTCATTCGCACGAATGTATCCATTCTAAATCATTCGTACGATCCATTCTAATTCATTCGTACGATCCATTCTAAATCATTCGTACAATGTATTCTATTTCATTCGTACGATCAATTCTAATTCATTAGCACGATCCATTCTAATTCATTCGTACGATCCATTCAAATTCATTCGCACGATCCATTCTAATTCATTCATGCAATCCATTCTATTTCATTCGTATGATCCATTCTTACTCATTCGTATGATCCTTTCTAATTCATTCCCACGAATGTATCCATTCTAATCCATTCGTACGATCCATTCTAATCCATTCGTACGATCCATTCTAATTCATTCGCATGAATGTAACCATTCTAATTCATTCATTTGATCCAATCTAATTCATTCGTACGATCCATTCTAATTCATTCGTCCGATCCATTCTAATTCATTCGCACGAATGTATCCATTCTAAACCATTCATACGATCCATTCTAATTTATTCGTACGATCCATTCTAATTCATTCATAAGATCCATTCTAATTCATTCGTACGATCCATTCTAATTCATTCGTACGATCCATTCTAATTCATTCGTAAGATCCAATCTAATTCATTCGTACGATATATTCTAATTCATTCGTACGATCCATTCTAATTCATTCGCACGAATGTATCCATTCTAGTTCATTCGTACGATCCATTCTAATTCATTCGTACGATCCATTCTAATTCATTCGCACGATCCATTCTAATTCATTCGTACGATCCATTCTAATTCATTCATACGATCCATTCTAATTCATTCGTACGATCCATTCTAATTCATTCGCACAAATGTATCCATTCTAATTCTTTCGTACGATCCATTCTAATTCATTCGCACGATCCATTCTAATTCATTCATACGATCCATTCTAATTCATTCACACGAATGTATCCATTCTAATTCATTCATACGATTCATTCTAATTCATTCGTACGATCCATTCTAATTCACTCATACGATCCATTCTAATACATTCATACGATCCATTCAAATTCATTTGCACGAATATATCCATTCTAATTCATTCGTACGATCCATTCTAATTCCTTCGTACGATCCATTCTAATTCATTCGTACGATCTATTCTAATTCATTCGCACGAATGTATCCATTCTAATTCATTCGTACGATCCATTCTAATTCATTCGCACGATCCATTCTAATTCATTGGTACGATCCATTCTAATTCTTTTACACGATCCATTCTAATTCAGTCGTACGATCCATTCTAATTCATTCGCATGATCCATTCTAATTCATTCGTACAATCCATTCTAATTCATTCATACGATCCATTCTAATTCATTCTTACGATCTATTTTAATTCATTCGCACAAATGTATCCATTCTAATTCATTCGTACGATCCATTCTAATTCATTCGCACGATCCATTCTAATTCATGCGTACGATCCATTCTAATTCATTCGTACGATCCATTCTAATTCATTCATATGATCCATTCTAATTAATTCGTATGATCCATTCTAATTCATTCGTATATTCCATTCTAATTCATTAGCACGATCCATTCATTCGTACGATCCATTCTAATTCAGGATCGTACGAATGAATTAGAATGGATACATTCGTGCGAATGAATTAGAATTGATCGTACGAATCAATTAGAATGGATCGTGCGAATGAATTAGAATGGATCGTACGAATGAATTAGAATGGATCGTACGAATGAATTAGAATGGATCTTACGAATGAATTAGAATGGATCGTACGAATGAATTAGAATGGATACATTCGTGCGAATGAATTAGAATGGATCGGACGAATGAATTAGAATGGATCGTACGAATGAATTAGAATGAATCAAATGAATGAATTAGAATGGATCGTACGAATGAATTAGAATGTATCGTACGAAAGAATTAGAATGGATATATTCGTGCGAATGAATTAGAATGGATCGTACGAATGAATTAGAATGGATCAAATGAATGAATTACAATGGATCGTACCAATGAATTAGAATGGATCGTACGAATGAATTAGAATAGCTCGTACGAATGAATTAGAATGAATCGTATGAATGAATTAGAATAGATCGTACGAATGAATTAGAATGGATCGTACGAATAAATTAGAATGGATCGTGGGAATGAATTAGAATGGATCGTACAAATGAATTAGAATGGATCCACCGAATGAGTTAGAATGGATCATACGAATGAATTAGAATGGATTGTACGAATGAATTAGAATGGATTGTGCGAATGAATTAGAATGGATCGTATGAATGAATAAGAATGGATCGTACGAATGAATTAGAATGGATCGTGCGAATGAATAAGCGTGAATCGTACGAATGTATTAGAATGGATCGTACGAATGAATTAGAATGAATCGTACGATCCATTCTAATTCATTCGTATGATCCATTCTAATTCATTCACACGAATGCATCCATTCTAGTTTATTCGTACGATCCATTCTAATTCATTCGTACGATCCATTATAATTCATTCGCACGATCCATTCTAATTCATTCGTACGATCCATTCTAATTTATTCGCACGAATGTATCCATTCTAGTTCATTCGTACGATCCATTCTAATTCATTCATACGATCCATTCTAATTCATTCGCACGAATATATCCATTCTAATTCTTTTGTACGATGCATTCTAATTCATTCGTACGATCCATTCTAATTCATTCATGTGATCCATTCTAATTCATTCGTACGATCCATTCTAATTCATTTGTCCGATCCATTCTAATTCATTCGCACGAATGTATCTATTCTAATTCATTCGTACGATCCATTCTAATTCATTCGTACGATCCATTCTAATTCATTCGTAGGATCCATTCTAATTCATTCGTACGATCCATTCTAATTCATTAGCACGATCCATGCTAATTCATTCGTTCGATCAATTCTAATTCATTAGCACGATCCATTCTAATTCATTCGTACGATCCATTCTAATTCATTCGCACGATCCATTTTAATTCATTCATAGGATCCATTCTAATTCATTCATACAATCCATTCTAATTCATTCGCACGAATATATCCATTCTAATTCATTCGTACGATCAGTTCTAATTCATTCACAAAATCTATTCTAATTTATTCATACGATCCATTCTAATTCATTCACACGAATGTATCCATTCTAATTCATTCATACGATCCATTCTAATTCATCCGTTCGATCCATTCTAATTCACTCATATGATCCATTCTAATACATTCATACGATCCATTCTAATTCATTTGCACGAATATATCCATTCTAATTCATTCATACGATCCATTCTAATTCCTTCGTACGATCCATTCTAATTCATTCGTATGATCTATTCTATTTCATTCGTTTGATCCATTCTTACTCATTCGTACAATCCATTCTAATTCATTCGTCCGATCCATTCTAATTCATTCGCACGAATGTATCCATTCTAATTCATTCGTTCGATCAATTCTAATTCATTAGCATGATCCATTCTAATTCATTCGTACGATCCATTCTAATTCATTCGCACGATCCATTCTAATTCATTCATAAGATCCATTCTAATTCATTCGTACGATCCATTCTAATTCATTCGTACGATCCATTCTAATTCATTCGCACGAATGTATCCATTCTAGTTCATTCGTACGATCCATTCTAATTCATTCATACAATCCATTCTAATTCATTCGCACGAATGTATCCATTCTAATTCATTCGTACGATCAGTTCTAATTCATTCGTGCGAATGAATTAGAATGGATCCACAGAATGAGTTAGAATGGATCATACGAATGAATTAGAATGGATTGTACGAATGAATTAGAATGGATTATGCGAATGAATTAGAATGGATCGTATGAATGAATAAGAATAGATCGTACGAATGAATTAGAATGGATCGTACGAATGAATTAGAATGGATACATTTGTGTGAATGAATTAGAATGGATCGTATGAATGAAATAGAATCGATTGTACGAATGAATTAGAATGGATTCGTACAAATGAATTAGAATGGATACATTCGTGCGAATGAATTAGAATGGATCGTACGAATGAGTAAGAATGGATCGTACGAATGAAATAGAATAGATTGTACGAATGAATTAGAATAGATCCTACGAATGAAATAGAATAGATCGTGTGAAAGAATTAGAATGGATTGTATGAATGAATTAGAATGAATTTGTACGATCCATTCGAATTCATTCGCACGATCCATTCTAATTCATTCATACGATCCATTCTAATTCATTCATAAAATCCATTCTAATTCTTTCACACGATCCATTCTAATTCATTTGTAGGATCCATTCTAATTCATTCGTACAATCCATTCTATTTCATTCGTACGATCCATTCTTACTCATTCGTATGATCCATTCTAATTCATTCAAACGAATGTATCCATTCTAATTCATTCGTACGATCCATTCTAATTCATTTGTACGATCCATTCTAATTCATTCGCACGAATGTATCCATTCTAATTCATTCGTACGATCCATTCTAATTCATTCGTACGATCCATTCTAATTCATTCGCAAGATCCATTCTAATTCATTCGTACGATCCATCCTAATTTATTCGTACGATCCATTCTAATTCATTCGCACGAATGTATCCATTCTAGTTCATTCATACGATCCATTCTAATTTATTCGTACGATCTATTCTAATTCATTCGCACGATCCATTCTAATTCATTCGTACGATCCATTCTAATTCATTCATACGATCCATTCTAATTCATTTGTACGATCCATTCTAATTCATTCGTACGATCCATTCTAATTCATTCGCACGAATGTATCCATTCTAATTCATTCGTACGATCCATTCTAATTCATTCGTACGATCCATTCTAATTAATTCGTACGATCCATTCTAATTCATTCGTATGATCCATTCTAATTCATTCGTACGATCCATTCTTACTCATTCGTACGATCCATTCTAATTCCTTCGTACGATCCATTCTAATTCCTTCGTACGATCCATTCTAATTCATTCGCACGATCCATTCAAATTCTTTCATACAATCCATTCTAATTCTTTCGTGCGAATGAATTAGAATGGATACCTTTGTGCATATGAATTAGAATGGATCGTACGATTGAATTAGAATGGATCATATTAATGAATTAGAATGGATCGTACGAATGAATTAGAATGGATACATTCGTGCGAATGAATTAGAATGGATCGTGCGAATCAATTAGACTGGATCGTGCAAATGAATAAGAATAGATCATACGAATGAATTAGAATGGATCGCACAAATTAATTAGAATGGATACATTCGTGCGAATGAATTAGAATGGATTGTATGAATGAATTAGAATAGATCGTACGAATGAATTAGAATGGATCATACGAATTAATTAGAATGGATCATACGAATGAATTAGAATGGATCGTACGAATGAATTACAATGGATCGTACGAAAGAATTAGAATGGATCGTGCGAATGAATTAGAATGGATCGTACGAATGAATTAGAATGGATACATTTGTGCGAATGAATTAGAATGGATCATACGAATGAATTAGAATGGATCGTGCGAATGAATTAGAATGGATCGTACGAATGAATTAGAATGGATCGTGTGAAAGAATTAAAATGGATCGTACGAATGAATTATAATGGATTGTGCGAATGAATTAGAATGGATCGTACGAATGATTTAGAATGGATACATTTGTGCGAATGAATTAGAATGGATTGTACGAATGAATTAGAATGGATCGTATGAATGAATTAGAATGGATAGTACGAATGTATTAGAATGGATCGTGCGAATGAATTAGAATGGATCGTATAAATGAATTAGAATGGATCATACGAATGAACTAGAATGGATACATTCGTGCGAATGAATTAGAATGGATCGTACAAATGAATTAGAATGGATCGTACGAATGAATTAGAATGGATCTTACGAATGAATTAGAATGGATCGTACGAATGAATTAGAATGGATCGTACGAATGAATTAGAATGGATACATTCATGCGAATGAATTAGAATGGATCGGACGAATGAATTAGAATGGATCGTAGGAATGAATTAGAATGGATCGTACGAATGAATTAGAATGGATCGTACCAATAAATTAGAATGGATACATTCATCCGAATGAATTAGAATGGATCATACGAATGAGTAAGAATGGATCGTACGAATGAAATAGAATAGATTGTACGAATGAATTAGAATGGATTCGTATGAATGAATTAGAATGGATACATTCGTGCGAATGAATTAGAATGGATCGTACCAATGAGTAAGAATGGATCGTACGAATGAAATAGAATGGATTGTGCGAATGAATTAGAATGGATCGTACGAATGAATTAGAATGGATCGTGTTGGGATTGTATGAATGAATTAGAATAGATCGTAATGGATACATTCGTGCGAATGAATTAGAATGGATCGTATGTACGAATGAATTAGAATGGATACATTCGTGCGAATGAATTAGAATGGATCGTATATACGAATGAATTAGAATGGATACATTCGTGCGAATGAATTAGAATAGATCGAACGAATGAATTAGAATGGATCGTGCGAATGAATTAGAATGGATTGTACGAATGAATTAGAATGGATCGTACGAATGGATTAGAATGGATCCTACGAATAGATTAAAATGGATATCTTTGTGCATATGAATTAGAATGGATCGTACGAATGAATTAGAATGGATTATATGAATGAATTAGAATGGATCGTGTGAATGAATTCGAATGGATCGTACGAATTCATTCTAATTCATTCATACAATCCATTCTAATTCTTTCACACGATTCATTCTAATTCATTCGTACGTTCCATTCTAATTCATTAGCATGATCCATTCTAATTCATTCGTTCGATCAATTCTAATTCATTAGCACGATTTATTCTAATTCATTCGTACGATCCATTCTAATTCATTCGCACGATCCATTCTAATTCATTCATAGGATCCATTCTAATTCATTCATACGATCTATTCTAATTCTTTAGCACGAATGTATCCATTCTAATTCATTCGCACGAATGTATCCATTCTAATTCATTCGTACGTTCCATTCTAATTCATTCGTACGATCCATTCAAATTCATTCATACGATCTATTCTAATTCATTCATACAATCCATTCTAATTCTTTCACACGATCCATTCTAATTCATTCGTACGATCCATTCTAATTCATTCGCACAGTCCATTCTATTTCATTCGTACGATCCATTCTTACTCATTGGTACGATCCATTCTAATTCATTCGCACGAATGTATCCATTCTAATTCATTCGTACAATCTATTCAATTCATTCGTACGATCCATTCTTACTCATTCGTATGATCCATTCTAATTCATTCGGACGAATGTATCCATTCTAATATATTCGTACGATCCATTCTAATTCATTCGTACGATCCATTCTAATTCATTCGTCCGATCCATTCTAATTCATTCGCACGAATGTATCCATTCTAATTCATTCGTACGGTCCATTCTAATTCATTTGCACAATCCATTCTATTTCATTCGTACGATCTTTTCTTACTCATTCGTATGATCCATTATGGATACATTCGTGCGAATGAATTAGAATGGATCATACGAATGAGTAAGAATGGATCGTACGAATGAAATAGAATGGATTGTGCGAATGAATTAGAATAGATCGTACGAATGAATTAGAATGGATCGTGTAAAAGAATTAGAATGGATTGTATGAATGAATTAGAATGGATCATACGAATGAATTAGAATGGTTCGTATGAGTGAATTAGAATGGATACGAAGGAATTAGAATGGATCGTACGAAGGAATTAGAATGGATCGTATGAATGAATTATAATAGATTGTGCGAATGAATTAGAATGGATCGTACGAATGAATTAGAATGGATACATTCGTGCGAATAAACTAGAATGGATTGTATGAATGAATTAGAATGGATCGTACGAATGAATTAGAATGGATCGTACGAATGAATTAGAATAGATTGCGCGAATGAATTAGAATGGATCGTACGAATGAATTAGAATGGATCGTACGAAGGAATTAGAATGGATCGTACGAATGAATTAGAATGGATCGTACGATTGAATTAGAATGGATCATACGAATGAGTAAGAATGGATCGTATGAATGAATTAGATTGGATCGTACGATCCATTCTAATTCATTAGCATTGATCGTGCTATTGATTTAGAATGGAATATATGAATGAATTAGAATGGATCGTAGAATGGATCGTACGAATGAATTAGAATGGATCGTACGAATGAATTAGAATAGATCTTAGGAATGAATTAGAATGGATCGTGCAAATGAATTAGAATAGATACATTCGTGCGAATGAATTAGAATGGATCGTGCGAATGAATTAGAATGGATCGTACAAATGAATTAGAATAGATATATGTGAACGAATAAATTAGAATGGATCATACGAATGAATTAGAATGGATCGTACGAATGAATTAGAATGGATAGTGCGAATGAATTAGAATCGATCGTACGAATGAATTAGAATTGATCGTACGAATGAATTAGATCGTACGAATGAATTAGAATGGATCGCACAAATGAATTAAAATGGATACATTCGAGCGAATGAATTAGAATAGATCGTAGGAATGAATTAGAATGGATCGTACGAAGGAATTAGAATGGATACATTTGTGAGAATGAATTAGAATGGATCGTACGAATGAATTAGAATGCATCGTACGAAAGAATTAGAATGGATATATTCGTGCGAATGAATTAGAATGGATCGTACGAATGAATTAGACTGGATCTTACGAATGAATTTGAATGGATACATTTGTGCGAATGAATCTAAATGGATTGTATGAATGAATTACAATGAATCGTACGAATGAATTAGAATAGATCGTACGAATGAATTAGAATAGCTCATACGAATGAATTAGAATGAATCGTATGAATGAATTAGAATGGTTACATTCGTGCGAATGAATTAGAATAGATCGTACGAAAGAATTAGAATGGATCGTACGAATAAATTAGAATGGATCGTGGGAATGAATTAGAATGGATCTTACGAATGAATTAGAATAGATCGTACGAATGAATTAGAATGGATCGTACGAATGAATTAGAATGGATACATTCGTGCGAATGAATTAGAATGGATCGGACGAATGAATTAGAATGGATCGTACGAATGAATTAGAATGGATCAAATAAATGAATTAGAATGGTTACATTCATGCGAGTGAATTAGAATGGATCGTACGAATGAATTAGAATGGATCATACGAAGGTATTAGAATGGATCGTACGAAGGAATTAGAATGGATCGTACGAATGAATTAGAATGGATCGTATGAATGAATTAGAACGGATCGTATGAATGAATTAGAAATGGATCGTACGAATGAATTAGAATGGATCGTGCGAATGAATTAGAATGGATCGTACGAATGAATTAGAATGGATATATTCGTGCAAATGAATTAGAATGGATTGTATGAATGAATTAGAATGGATCGTATGAGTGAATTAGAACGGATAGTACGAATGAAGTAGAATGGATCGTATGAATGAATTAGAATAGATTGCGCGAATGAATTAGAATGGATCATACGAATGAATTAGAATGGATCGTATGAAGGAATTAGAATAGATCGTACGAATGAATTAGAATGGATCGTACGAATGAATTAGAATGGATTGTACGAAGAAATTAGAATGGATCGTACGAATGAATTAGAATGGATCGTACGATTGAATTAGAATGGATCATACGAGTGAGTAAGAATGGATCGTATGAATGAATTAGATTGGATCGTACGATCCATTCTAATTCATTAGCATGGATCGTGCTAATATATTAGAATGGAATATACGAATGAATTAGAATGGATCGTAGAATGGATCGTACGAATGAATTAGAATGAATTTGAATGGATCGTACGAATGAATTAGAATAGATCATAGGAATGAATTAGAATGGATCGTGCAAATGAATTAGAATGGATACATTCATGCGAATGAATTAGAATGGATCGTGCGAATGAATTAGAATGTTTCGTACGAATGAATTAGAATGGATATATTTGAACGAATAAATTAGAATGGATCATACGAATGAATTAGAATGGATCGTACGAATGAATTAGAATGGATAGTGCGAATGAATTAGAATCGATCGTACGAATGAATTAGAATGGATCGTACAAATGAATTAGAATGGATCATACGAATGAGTAAGAATGGATCGTACGAATGAGTTAGAATAGATCGTACGAATGAATTAGAATGGATTGTACGAATAAATTAGAATGGATACATTCGTCCAAATGAATTAGAATTGATCATACGAATGAGTAAGAATGGATCGTACGAATGAAATAGAATAGATTGTACGAATGAATTAGAATGGATCCTAGTACGATCCATTCTAATTCATTCGTACGATCCATTCTAATTCATTCATACAATCCATTCTAATTCTTTCACACGATCCATTCTAATACATTCGTACGATCCATTCTAATTCACTCGTGCAATCCATTCTATTTCATTCGTATGATCCATTCTTACTCATTCGTGTGATCCATTCTAATTCATTCACACGAATGTATCCATTCGTACGAATGAATTAGAATAGATTGTACGAATGAATTAGAATGCATTGTAAGAAGGAATTAGAATGGATCGTACGAATGAATTAGAATAGATCATGTGAAATAATTAGAATGGATTGTATGAATGAATTAGAATAGATCGTATGAATGAATTAGAATGGATTGTACAAATGAATTAGAATGGATCATACGAATGAATTAGAATAGATACATTCGTGCGATTGAATTAGAATGGATACATTCGTGCGAAAGAATTAGAATAGATCGTATGAATGAATTAGAATGGATCCTATGAATGAATTAGAATGGATCGTACGAATGAATTAGAATGGATCGTGCTAATGAATTAGAATTGATCGAACGAATGAATTAGCATGGATCGTGCTAATGAATTAGAATGGAACGTACGAATGAATAAGAACAGATCGTGCGAATGAATTAGAATGGATGTACGAATGAATTAGAATGGATCGTGCGAATGAATTAGAATGGATCGTACGAATGAATTAGAATGGATACATTTGTGCGAATGAATTAGAATGGATCGTACAAATGAAAGAGAATGGATCGTATGAATGAATTAGAATGGATCGTACGAATGAATTAGAATGGATCGTGCGAATGAATTAGAATGGATCGTACGAATGAATTAGAATGGATCGTGTGAAAGAATTAGAATGGATCGTACGAATGAATTAGAATGGATCGTGCGAATGAATTAGAATGGATCGTACGAATGAATTAGAATGGATCGTGCTAATGAATTAGAATTGATCGAACGAATGAATTAGCATGGATTGTGCTAATGAATTAGAATGGATCGTACGAATGAATTAGAATGGATCGTGCGAATGAATTAGAATGGATCGTACGAATGAATTAGAATGGATACATTTGTGCGAATGAATTAGAATGGATCGTACGAATGAATTAGAATGGATCCTATGAATGAAGTAGAATGGATCGTGCGAATGAATTCGAATAGATCGTACGAATTCATTCTAATTCATTTATACAATCCATTCTAATTCTTTCACACGATCCATTCTAATTCATTCGTATGTTCCATTCTAATTCATTAGCACGATCCATGCTAATTTATTCGTTCGATCAATTCTAATTCATTAGCATGATCCATTCTAATTCATTCATACGATCGATTCTAATTCATTTGCACGAATAAATTAGAATGAATTAGAATGGATCATACGAATGAGTAAGAATGGATCGTACGAATGAAATAGAATAGATTGTATGAATAAATTAGAATGGATTCGTACGAATGAATTAGAATGGATACATTCGTGCGAATGAATTAGAATGGATCGTATGAATGACGATCCATTCTAATTCATTCGTACGATCCATTCCAATTCATTCGCACCAATATATCCATTCTAATTCATTCGTACGATCCATTCTAATTCATTCGTACGATCCATTCTAATTCATTCGTACGATCCATTCTAATTCATTCGTACGATCCATTCTAATTCATTCATACGATCTATTCTAATTCATTCATACAATCCATTCTAATTCTTTCACATGATCCATTCTAATTCATTCGTACGATCCATTCTAATTCATTCGCACAATCCATTCTATTTCATTCGTACGATCCATTCTTACTCATTGGTACGATCCATTCTAATTCATTCTCACGAATGTATCCATTCTAATTCATTCGTACGAATCCATTCTAATTTATTCGTACAATCTATTCTATTTCATTCGTACGATCCATTCTTACTCATTCGTATGATCCATTCTAATTCATTCGGACGAATGTATCCATTCTAATTTATTCCTACGATCCATTCTAATTCATTCGTACGATCCATTCTAATTCATTCGCACGAATGTATCCATTCTAATTCATTCGTACGATCCATTCTAATTCATTCGTACGATCCATTCTAATTTATTCGTAAGATCCATTCTAATTCATTCGTACGATCCATTATAATTTATTCGTACGATCCATTCTAATTCATTCCCACGAATATATCCATTCTAGTTCATTCGTACGATCCATTCTAATTCATTCCCACGAATATATCCATTCTAGTTCATTCATACGATCCATTCTAATTCATTCGTACGATCCATTCTAATTCATTCGCACAAATGTATCCATTCTAATTCATTCGTACGATCCATTCTAATTCATTCGTACGATCCATTCTAATTCATTCGTATGATCCATTCTAATTCATTCGTATGATCCATTCTAATTAATTCGTATGATCTATTCTAATTCATTCGTACGATCCATTCTAATTCATTCATACAATCCATTCTAATTCATTCGCACGAATGTATCCATTCTAATTAATTCGTACGATCCATTCTAATTCATTCGTATTATCTATTCTTATTCATTCGCACGATCCAGTCTAATTGATTCGCACGATCCAGTAGAATTGGATACATTCATTCGCACGAATGTATCCATTCTAAGTCATTCGTACGATCCATTCTAATTCATTAATATGATCCATTCTAATTCATTCGTACGATCCATTCTAATTCATATGCACAAAGGTATCCATTCTAATTCATTCGCATGAAAGAATTAGAATAGATTGTATGAAAGAATTAGAATGGATCGTGCGAATGAATTAGAATGGATCGTACGAAGAAATTAGAATGGATCGTACGAAAGAATTAGAATGGATCGTACGAATGAGTAAGAATGGATCGTACGAATGAATTAGAATGGATCATACGAACGAATTAGAATGGATCATACAAATTAATTAGAATGGATCGTACGAATGAATTAGAATGGATCGTACGAATGAATTATAATGGATACATTCGTGCGAATGAATTAGAATGGATCGTACGAATGAATTAGAATGGATCGTATGAATGAATTAGAATGGATACATTTGTGCGAATGAATTAGAATGGATCGTACGAATGAATTAGAATGGATCGTATGAATGAATTAGAATGGATCGTACAAATGAATTAGAATGGATCGTGCGAATGAATTAGAATGGATCGTACGAATGAATTAGAATGGATCGTACGAATGAACTAGAATGGATACATTCGTGCGAATGAATTAGAATGGATCGTATGAATGAATTAGAATGGATCGTACGAATGAATTAGAATGGATCGTACGAATGAATTAGAATGGATACATTCGTGCGAATGAATTAGAATGGATCGGACGAATGAATTAGAATGGATCGTACGAATGAATTAGAATGGATCGTACGAATGAATTAGAATGGATCGTACGAATGAATTAGAATGGATCGTACGAATAAATTAGAATGGATAGATTCGTCCGAATGAATTAGAATGGATCATACGAATGAGTAAGAATGGATCGTACGATGAAATAGAATAGATTGTACGAATGAATTAGAATGGATCCTACGAATGAATTAGAATGGATCATGTGAAAGAATTAGAATGGATTGTATGAATGAATTAGAATGGATCGTATGAATGAATTAGAATGGATCGTGCGAATGAATTCGAATGGATCGTACGAATTCATTCTATTTCATTCGTACGATCCATTCTAATTCATATGCAGAAAGGTATCCATTCTAATTCATTCGTACGATCCATTCTAATTCAGGATCGTACGAATGAATTAGAATGGATATATTCGTGCGAAAGAATTAGAATTGATCATACGAATGAGTAAGAATGGATCGGACGAATGAATTAGAATGGATCGTACGAATGAATTAGAGTGGATCAAATGAATGAATTAGAATGGTTACATTCATGCGAATGAATTAGAATGGATCGTACGAATGAAGTAGAATGGATCGTAAGAATAAATTAGAATGGATACATTCGTGCGAATGAATTAGAATGGATCGTACGAATGAATTAGAATGGATACATTCGTGCGAATAAATTAGAATGGATTGTATGAATGAATTAGAATGGATCGTATGAATGAATTAGAATGGATCGTACGAATGAATTAGAATAGATTGTGCGAATGAATTAGAATGGATCGTGCGAATGAAATAGAATAGATACAAATGAATTAGAATGGATCATACGAATGAATTAGAATGACGATCCATTCTTACTCATTCGTATGATCCATTCTAATTTATTCGCACGAATGTATCCATTCTAATTCATTCGTACGTCTAATTCATTCGTATGGTCCATTCTAATTCATTCGCACAATCCATTCTATTTCATTCGTACGGTCCATTCTTACTCATTCGTATGATCCATTATGGATACATTCGTGCGAATGAATTAGAATGGATCATATGAATGAGTAAGAATGGATCGTACGAATGAAATAGAATGGATTGTGCGAATGAATTCGAATGGATCGTACGAATGAATTAGAATGGATCGTGTGAAAGAATTAGAATGGATTGTATGAATGAATTAGAATAGATCGTATGAATGAATTAGAATGGATCGTACGAATGAATTAGAATGGATCGTACGAATGAATTAGAATGGATCGTACGAATGAATTAGAATGGATCTTACGAATGAATTAGAATGGATCGTACGAATGAATTAGAATGGATATATTTGTGCGAATGAATTAGAATGGATCGTACGATTGAATTAGAATGGATCGTCATTCATACGATCCATTCTAATTCATTCGCACGAATGTATCCATTCTAATTCATTCATACGATCCATTCTACTTCATTCGTACTATCCGTTCTAATTCACTCATACGATCCATTCTAATTCATTCATACGATCCATTCTAATTCATTTGCACGAATATATCCATTCTAATTCATTCGTACGATCCATTCTAATTCATTCGTACGATCCATTCTAATTCCTTCGTATGATCCATTCTAATTCCTTCGTACGATCCATTTTAATTCCTTCGTATCCATTCTAATTCACCCATACGATCCATTCTAATTCATTCATACGATCTATTATAATTCATTCATACAATCCATTCTAATTCTTTCACACGATCCATTCTAATTCATTCGTAGGATCCATTCTAATTCATTCGTACAATCTATTCTATTTCATTCGTACGATCCATTCTTACTCATTCGTATGATCCATTCTAATTCATTCGGACGAATGTATCCATTCTAGTTTATTCGTACGATCCATTCTAATTCATTCGTACGATCCATTCTAATTCATTCGTACGATCCATTCTAATTCATTCGTCCGATCCATTCTAATTCATTCGCACGAATGTATCCATTCTAATTCATTCGTACGATCCATTCTAATTCATTCGTAAGATCCATTCTAATTCATTCGTACGATCCAATCTAATTTATTCGTACGATCCATTCTAATTCATTCGCACGAATGTATCCATTCTAGTTCATTCGTACGATCCATTCTAATTCATTCGTACGATCCATTCTAATTCATTAGCACGATCCTTTCTAATTCATTCGTCGATCCATTCTAATTCATTCATACGATCCATTCTAATTCATTCGCACGAATGTATCCATTATGAATGAATTAGAATGGATCGTGCGAATGAATTCGAATGGATCACATGATCCATTCGAATAGAATGGATCGTATGAATGAATTAGAATGGATCGGGCGAATGAATTAGAATGGATTGTAGGAATGAATTAGAATGGATCGTATGAATGAATTAGAATGGATCGTATGAATGAATTAGAATGGATCGTGCGAATGAATTAGAATGGATCGTACGAATGAATTAGAATAGATCGTACGAATGAATTAGAATGGATCAAATGAATGAATTAGAATGAATTAGAATGAAATAGAATGGATCGTACGAATGAATTAGAATGGATTGTACGAATGAATTAGAATAGATCGTACGAATGAATTAGAATGGATCGTACGAAGGAATTAGAATGGATCGTACGAATGAATTAGAATGGATATATTCGTGCAAATGAATTAGAATGGATCGTATGAATGTATTAGAATGGATCGTATCAGTGAATTAGAATGGATCGTACGAATGAATTAGAATGGATCGTATGAATGAATTAGAATGGATACATTCGTGTGAATGAATTAGAATGGATCGTATGAATGAATTAGAATAGAATTTGTGAATGAATTAGAACTGATTGTACGAATGAATTAGAATGGATAAATTCGTGCGAATGAATTAGAATGGATTGTATGAATGAATTAGAATGGATCGTAGGAATGAATTAGAATGGATCGTATGAGTGAATTAGAATGGATATGAAGGAATTAGAATGGATCGTACGAAGGAATTAGAATGGATCATACGAATGAAATAGAATGGATCGTATGAAGGAATTAGAATGGATCTTATGAAGGAATTAGAATGGATCGTACGAAGGAATTAGAATGGATCGTACGAATGAATTAGAATGTATATATTCGTGCAAATGAATTAGAATGGATCGTATGAATGAATTAGAATGGATCGTATGAGTGAATTAGAACGGATAGTACGAATGAAGTAGAATGGATCGTATGAATGAATTAGAATGGATACATTCGTGCGAATGAATTAGAATGGATCGTATTAATGAATTAGAATAGATTGTGCGAATGAATTAGAATGGATCGTACGAATGAATTAGAATGGATATATTCGTGCGAATGAATTAGAATGGATCGTACGAATGAATTAGAATGGATCGTACGAATGAATTAGAATAGATTGCGTGAATGAATTAGAAAGGATCATACGAATGAATTAGAATGGATTGTACGAAGGAATTAGAATGGATCGTATGAATGAATTAGAATGGATCATACGAATGAATTAAAATGGATCGTATGAAGGAATTAGAATGGATCGTACGAATGAATTAGAATGGATCGTACGATTGAATTAGAATGGATCATACGAATGAGTAAGAATGGATCGTATGAATGAATTAGATTGGCTCGTACGATCCATTCTAATTCATTAGCATGGATCGTGTTAATGAATTAGAATGGAATATACGAATGAATTAGAATGGATCGTAGAATGGATCATAGGAATGAATTAGAATAAATTAGAATGGATCGTACGAATGAATTAGAATAGATCATAGGAATGAATTAGAATGGATCGTGCAAATGAATTAGAATGGATACATTCGTGCGAATGAATTACAATGGATCGTGCGAATGAATTAGAATGGATCGTACGAATGAATTAGAATGGATATATTTGAACGAATAAATTAGAATGGATTATACGAATGAATTAGAATGGATAGTGCGAATGAATTAGAATCGATCGTACGAATGAATTAGAATGGATCGTACGAATGAATTAGAATGGATCATACGAATGAGTAAGAATGGATCGTACGAATGAATTAGAATGGATCATACGAATGAATTAGAATGGATCGTACGAATAAATTAGAAGGATACATTCGTCTGAATGAATTAGAATGGATCATACGAATGAGTAAGAATGTATCCTTTCTAATTCTTTCACACGATCCATTCTAATTCATTCGTACGATCCATTCTAATTCATTCGTGCAATCCATTCTATTTCATTCGTACGATCAATTCTTACTCATTCGTACGATCCATTCTAATTCATTCACACGAATGTATCCATTCGTACAAATGAATTAGAATAGATTGTACGAATGAATTAGAATGGATCGTACGAATGAATTAGAATGGATCGTACGAAGGAATTTGAATGGATCGTACGAATGAATTAGAATGGATCGTACGAATAAATTAGAATAGATCGTACGAATGAATTAGAATGGATCTTACGAAGGAATTAGAATAGATCGTACGAATGAATTAAAATGGATCGTGTGAAAGAATTAGAATGGATTGTATGAATGAATTAGAATAGATCGTATGAATGAATTAGAATGGATTGTACGAATGAATTAGAATGGATCGTACGAATGAATTAGAATGGATCGTACGAATGAATTAGAATGGATACATTCGTGCGAATGAATTAGAATGGATACATTCATGCGAAAGAATTAGAATAGATCGTATGAATGAATTAGAATGGATCCTATGAATGAATTAGAATGGATCGTGCGAATGAATTAGAATGGATCGTACGAATGAATTAGAATGGATCGTGCTAATGAATTAGAATTGATCGAACGAATGAATTAGCATGGATCGTGCTAATGAATTAGAATGGAACGTACGAATGAATTAGAATGGATCGTGTGAAAGAATTAGAATGGATTGTACGAATAAATTAGAATGAATTCGTACGATCCATTCGAATTCATTCGCACGATCCATTCTAATTCATTAATACGATCCATTCTAATTCATTCGTACGATCCATTCTAATTCATTCGCACAAATGTATCGATTCTAATTCATTCGTACGATTCAATCTTACTCATTCGTATGATCCATTCTAATTCATTCGTACGATCCATTCTAATCCATTCGTACGATCCATTCTAATTCATTCGCATGAATGTAACCATTCTAATTCATTCATTTGATCCATTCTAATTCATTCGTACGATCCATTCTAATTCATTCGTCCGATCCATTCTAATTCATTCGCACGAATGTATCCATTCTAATTTATTCATACGATCGATTCTAATTCATTCGTACGGTCCATTCTAATTCATTCGCACAATCCATTCTAATTCATTCGTATGATCCATTCTATTTCATTCTAATTCTTTCACACGATCCATTCTAATCCATTCTAATTCTTTCACATGATCCATTCTAATTCATTCGTACGTTCCACTCTAATTCATTAGCACGATCCATGCTAATTAATTCGTTCGATCAATTCTAATTCATAAGCACGATCCATTCTAATTCATTCGTACGATCCATTCTAATTAATTCGTACGATCCATTCTAATTCATTGGCACGATCCATTCTAATTTATTCATAGGATCTATTCTAATTCATTCGTACGATCCATTCTAATTCATTCATACGATCTATTCTAATTCATTCATACAATCCATTCTAATTCTTTCACACGATCCATTCTAATTCATTCGTACAATCCATTCTAATTCATTCGCACAATCCATTCTATTTCATTCGTACGATCCATTCTTACTCATTGGTACGATCCATTCTAATTTATTCGCACGAATGTATCCATTCTAATTCATTCGTACGAATCCATTCTAATTCATGCGTACAATCTATTCTATTTAATTCGTACGATCCATTCTTACTCATTCATATGATCCATTCTAATTCATTCGGACGAATATATCTATTCTAATTTATTCGTACGATCCATTCTAATTCATTCGTATGATCCATTCTAATTCATTCGTACGATCCATTCTAATTCATTCGTCCGATCCATTCTAATTCATTCGCATGAATGTATCCATTCTAATTCATTCGTACGATCCATTCTAATTCATTCGTACGATCCATTCTAATTCATTCGTAAGATCCATTCTAATTCATTCGTACGATCCATTCTAATTCATTGGTACGATCCATTCTAATTCATTCGCACGAATGTATCTATTCTAGTTCATTCGTACGATCCATTCTAATTCATTCATACGATACATTCTAATTCATTCGCACGATCCATTCTAATTCATTCGTATGATCCATTCTAATTCATTCATACGATCCATTCTAATTCATTCGTACGATCCATTTTAATTCATTCGCACAAATGTATCCATTCTAATTCATTCGTACGATCCATTCTAATTCATTCGCACGATCTATTCTAATTCATTCGTACGATCCATTCTAATTAATTCGTACGATCCATTCTAATTCATTCATACAATCCATTCTAATTCATTCGCACGAATGTATCCATTCTAATTCATTCGTACGATCAGTTCTAATTCATTCACAAAAGCTATTCTAATTCATTCATACGATCCATTCTAATTCATTCACACGAATGTATCCATTCTAATTCATTCATACGATCCATTCTAATTCATTCGTACGATCCATTCTAATTCACTCATACGATCCATTCTAATACATTCATACGATCCATTCTAATTCATTTGCACGAATATATCCATTCTAATTCATTCGTACGATCCATTCTAATTCCTTCGTACGATCCATTCTAATTCATTCGTACGATCTATTCTATTTCATTCGTACGATCCATTCTTACTCATTCGTACGATCCATTCTAATTCATTCGTCCGATCCATTCTAATTCATTCGCACGAATGTATCCATTCTAATTCATTCGTTCGATCAATTCTAATTCATTAGCACGATCCATTCTAATTCATTCGTACGATCCATTCTAATTCATTCGCACGATCCATTCTAATTCATTCATAGGATCCATTCTAATTTATTCATACGATCTATTCTAATTCTTTCGCACGAATGTATCCATTCTAATTCATTCGCATGAATGTATCCATTCTAATTCATTCGTACGATCCATTCTAATTCATTCGTATGATCCATTCTAATTCATTCGTACGATCCATTCTAATTCATTCATACGATCCATTCTAATTCATTCGTACGATCCATTCTAATTCATTCGCACGAATGTATCCATTCTAGTTCATTCGTACGATCTATTCTAATTCATTCTCATGGATCGTGCATTCGTACGATCCATTCTAATTCATTCGTAAGATCCATTCTAATTCATTCGTATGATCCATTCTAATTCATTCGTATGATCCATTCTAATTCATTCGCACGAATGTATCCATTCTAGTTCATTCGTACGATCCATTCTAATTCATTCGTACGATCCATTCTAATTCATTCATACGATCTATTCTAATTCATTCATACAATCCATTCTAATTCTTTCACACGATCCATTCTAATTCATTCGTACGATCCATTCTAATTCATTCGCACAATCCATTCTATTTCATTCGTACGATCCATTCTTACTCATTCGTATGATCCATTCTAATTCATTCGCACGAATGTATCCATAATTGTTCATACGAATGAGTAAGAATGGATCGTACGAATGAAATAGAATAGATTGTGCGAATGAATTAGAATGGACCGTACGAATGAATTAGAATGGATACATTCGTGCGAATGAATTAGAATGGATCGGACGAATGAATTAGAATGGATCGTACGAATGAATTAGAATGGATCGTACGAATGAATTAGAATGGATCGTACGAATAAATTAGAATGGATACATTCGTCCGAATGAATTAGAATGGATCATACGAATGAGTAAGAATGGATCGTACGAATGAAATCGAATAGATTGTACGAATGAATTAGAATGGATCCTACGAATCAATTAGAATAGATCGTGTGAAAGAATTAGAATGGATTGTATAAATGAATTAGAATGAATTCGTACGATCCATTCGAATTCATTCGCACGATCCATTCTAATTCATTCATACGATCCATTCTAATTCATTCATACAATCCATTCTAATTCTTTCACACGATCCATTCTAATTCATTCGTAGGATCCATTCTAATTCATTCGTACAATCTATTCTATTTCATTCGTACGATCCATTCTTACTCATTCGTATGATCCATTCTAATTCATTCGGACGAATGTATCCATTCTAATTTATTCGTACGATCCATTCTAATTCATTCGTACGATCCATTATAATTCATTCGTACGATCCATTCTAATTCATTCGTCCGATCCATTCTAATTCATTCGTACGAATGTATCCATTCTAATTCATTCGTACGATCCATTCTAATTCATTCTTACGATCTATTCTAATTCATTCGTAAGATCCATTCTAATTCATTCGTACGATCCATTCTAATTCATTCGTACGATCCATTCTAATTCATTCGCACGAATGTATCCATTCTAGTTCATTCGTACGATCCATTCTAATTCATTCGTACGATCCATTCTAATTCCTTCATACGATCTATTCTAATTCATTCATACAATCCATTCTAATTCTTTCACACGATCCATTCTAATTCATTCGTACGATCCATTCTAATTCATTCGCACAATCCATTCTATTTCATTCGTACGATCCATTCTTACTCATTCGTATGATCCATTCTAATTCATTCGCACAAATGTATCCATAATGGATCATACGTATGAGTAAGAATGGATTGTACGAATGAAATAGAATGGATTGTGCGAATGAATTAGAATGGATCGTACGAATGAATTAGAATGGATACATTCGTGCGAATGAATTAGAATGGATCGGACGAATGGATTTGAATGGATCGTACGAATGAATTAGAATGGATCGTACGAATGAATTAGAATGGATCGTACGAATAAATTAGAATGGATACATTCGTCCGAATGAATTAGAATGGATCATACGAATGAGTAAGAATGGATCGTACGAATGAAATAGAATAGATTGTACGAATGAATTAGAATGGATCCTACGAATGAATTAGAATAGATCGTGTGAAAGAATTAGAATGGATTGTATGAATGAATTAGAATGAACTCGTACGACCCATTCGAATTCATTCGCACGATCCATTCTAATTCATTCATACGATCCATTCTAATTCATTCATACAATCCATTCTAATTCTTTCACACGATCCATTCTAATTCATTTGTAGGATCCATTTCAATTCATTTGTACAATCTATTCTATTTCATTCGTACGATCCATTCTTACTCATTCGTATGATCCATTCTAATTCATTCGGACGAATGTATCCATTCTAATTTATTCGTACGATCCATTCTAATTCATTCGTATGATCCATTATAATTCATTCGTACGATCCATTCTAATTCATTCGTCCGATCCATTCTAATTCATTCGCACGAATGTATCCATTCTAATTCATTCGTACGATCCATTCAAATTCATTCGTACGATCCATTCTAATTCATTCGTACGATCCATTCTAATTCATTCGTACGATCCATTCTAATTCATTCGCACGAATGTATCCATTCTAGTTAATTCGTACGATCCATTCTAATTCATTCGTACGATCCATTCTAACTCATTCGCACGATCCATTCTAATTCATTCGTACGATCCATTCTAATTCATTCATACGATCCATTCTAATTCATTCGTACGATCCATTCTAATTCATTCGTACAAATGTATCCATTCTAATTGATTCGTACGATCCATTCTTATTCATTCGCACGATCTGTTTTTATTCATTCGCACAATCCATTCTAATTCATTCGCACGAATGTATCCATTCTAATTCATTCGTACGATCCATTCTAATTCATTCGTACGATCAATTCTAATTCATTCATATGATCCATTCTAATTAATTTGTATGATCCATTCTAATTCATTCGTACGATCCATTCTAATTCATTCATACAGTCCATTCTAATTCATTCGCACGAATGTATCCATTCTAATTAATTCGTACGATCCATTCTAATTCATTCGTATGATCCATTCTAATTCATTCGCACAATCCATTCTATTTCATTCGTACGATCCATTCTTACTCATTGGTACGATCCATTCTAATTCATTCGCACGAATGTATCCATTCTAATTCATTCGTACGAATCCATTCTAATTCATTCGTACAATCTATTCTATTTCATTCGTAATATCCATTCTTACTCATTCGTATGATCCATTCTAATTCATTCGGACGAATGTATCCATTCTAATTTATTCGTACGATCCATTCTAATTCATTCGTACGATCCATTCTAATTCATTCGTACGATCCATTCTAATTCATTCGTCCGATCCATTCTAATTCATTCGCACGAATGTATCCATTCTAATTCATTCATACGGTCCATTCTAATTCATTCGCACAATCCATTCTATTTCATTCGTACGATCCATTCTTACTCATTCGTATGATCCATTATGGATACATTCGTGCGAATGAATTAGAATGGATCATACAAATGAGTAAGAATGGATCGTACGAATGAAATAGAATGGATCGTACGAATGAATTAGAATGGATCGTGTGAAAGAATTAGAATGGATTGTATGAATGAATTAGAATAGATCGTATGAATGAATTAGAATTGATTGTACGAATGAATTAGAATAGATCGTACGAATGAATTAGAATGGATCGTACGAATGAGTAAGAATGGATTGTGCGAATGAATTAGAATGGATCGTACGAATGAATTAGAATGGATTGTGTGAAAGAATTAGAATAGATTGTATGAATGAATTAGAATAGATCGAATGAATGAATTAGAATGGATCGTACGAATGAATTAGAATAGATCGTACGAATGAATTAGAATGGATCGTACGAATAAATTAGAATGGATACATTCGTCCGAATGAATTAGAATGGATCATACGAATGAGTAAGAATGGATCGTACGAATGAAATAGAATAGATTGTACGAATGAATTAAAATGGATCCTACGAATGAATTAGAATAGATCGTGTGAAAGAATTAGAATGGATTGTATGAATGAATTAGAATGAATTCGTACGATCCATTCGAATTCATTCGCACGATCCATTCTAATTCATTCATACGATCCATTCTAATTCATTCACACAATCCATTCTAATTCTTTCACACGATCCATTCTAATTCATTCGTAGGATCCTTTCTAATTCATTCGTACAATCTATTCTATTTCATTCGCACGATCCATTCTTACTCATTCGTATGATCCATTCTAATTCATTCGGACGAATGTATCCATTCTAATTTATTCGTATGATCCATTCTAATTCATTCGTTTGATCTATTCTAATTCATTCATACGATCCATTCTAATTCATTCATACGATCCACTCTAATTCATTCGTACGATCCATTCTAATTCATTCATACAATCCATTCTAGTTCATTCGTATGATCCATTCTAATTCATTCGTACGATCCATTTTAATTCATTCGCACGATCCATTCTAATTCATTCGTACGATCCATTCTAATTCATTCGTGCAATCCATTCTATTTCATTCGTACGATCCATTCTTACTCATTCGTACGATCCATTCTAATTGCTTCGTACGATCCATTCTAATTCATTCATACAATCCATTATAATTCTTTCACACGATCTATTCTAATTCATTCGTACGATCCATTCTAATTCATTCGTGCAATCCATTCTATTTCATTCGTATGATCCATTCTTACTCATTCGTACGATCCATTCTAATTCATTCACACGAATGTATCCATTCATACGAATGAATTTGAATGTATCGTACGAATGAATTTGAATGTATCGTACGAATGAATTAGAATGGATCGTACGAAGGAATTAGAATGGATCGTACGAATGAATTAGAATGGATCGTACGAATGAATTAGAATAGATCGTACGAATGAATTAGAATGGATCGTACGAAAGAATTAGAATGGATAGTACGAATGAATTAGAATGGATATATTCGTGCAAATGAATTAGAATAGATCGTATGAATGTATTAGAATGTCACACGATCCATTCTAATTCATTCGTACGATCCATTCTAATTCATTCGTACGATCCATTCTAATTAATTCGTTTGATCCATTCTAATTCATTCGTACGATCCATTCTAATTCATTCATACAATCCATTCTAATTCATTCGCACGAATGTATCCATTCTAATTATTTCGTACGATCCATTCTAATTCATTCGTATGATCCATTCTAATTCATTCGCACAATCCATTCTATTTCATTCATACGATCCATTCTTACTCATTGGTACGATCCATTCTAATTCATTCACACGAATATATCCATTCTAATTCATTCGTACGAATCCATTCTAATTCATTCGTATAATCGATTCTATTTCATTCGTACGGTCCATTCTTACTCATTCGTATGATCCATTCTAATTCATTCGGACGAATGTATCCATTCTAATTTATTCGTACGATCCATTCTAATTTATTCGTACGGTCCATTCTAATTCATTCGTACGATCCATTCTAATTCATTCGTCCGATCCAATCTAATTCATTCGCACGAATGTATCCATTCTAATTCATTCGTACGATCCATTCTAATTCATTCGTAAGATCCATTCTAATTCATTCGTACGATCCATTCAAATTCATTCGTACGATCCATTCTAATTCATTCGTACGAATGTATCCATTCTAGTTCATTCATACGATCTATTCTAATTCATTCGCATGGATCGTGCATTTGTACGATCCATTCTAATTCATTCGTAAGATCCATTCTTATTCATTCGTACGATCCATTCTAATTCATTCGTACGATCCATTCTAATTCATTCGTATGATCCATTCTAATTCATTCATACAATCCATTCTAATTCTTTCACACGATCTATTCTAATTCATTCGTACGATTCATTCGTAGGATCCATTCTAATTCATTCGTACGATCCATTCTAATTCATTCGCACGAATGTATCCATTCTAGTTCATTCGTACGATCCATTCTAATTCATTCGTACGATCCATTCTAATTCATTCGCACGATCCATTCTAATTCATTCGTACGATCCATTCATACGATCCATTCTAATTCATTCGTACGATCCATTCTAATTCATTCGTACGAATGGATACATTCGTGTGAATGAATTAGAATGGATCGTATGCATGAGTAAGAATGGATCGTACGAATGAAATAGAATGGATTGCACGAATGAATTAGAATGGATCGTACGAATGAATTAGAATGGATCGTGTGAAAGAATTAGAATGGATTGTATGAATGAATTAGAATGGATCGTACGAAGGAATTAGAATGGATCGTACGAATGAATTAGAATGGATCGTACGAATGAATTAGAATAGATCGTCCGAATGAATTAGAATGGATCGTACGAATGAATTAGAATGGATCGTGTGAAAGAATTAGAATGGATCGTGCGAATGAATTAGAATGGATCGTATGAATGAATTAGAATGGATCGTGCTAATGAATTAGAATTGATCGAACGAATGAATTAGCATGGATCGTGCATTCGTACGATCCATTCTAATTCATTCGTAAGATCCATTCTAATTCATTCGTACGATCCATTCTAATTCATTCGTACGATCCATTCTAATTCATTCGCATGAATGTATCCATTCTAGTTCATTCGTACGATCCATTCTAATTCATTCGTATGATCCATTCTAATTCATTCATACGATCTATTCTAATTCATTCATACAATCCAATCTAATTCTTTTGTACGATCCATTCTAATTCATTCGCACAATCAATTCTATTTCATTCGTACGATCCATTCTTACTCATTCGTATGATCCATTCTAATTCATTCGCACGAATGTATCCATAATGGATCATACGAATGAGTAAGAATGGATCGTACGAATGAAATAGAATGGATTGTGCGAATGAATTAGAATGGACCGTACGAATGAATTAGAATGGATACATTCGTGCGAATGAATTAGAATGGATCGGATGAATGAATTAGAATGGATCGTACGAATGAATTAGAATGGATCGTACGAATGAATTAGAATGGATCGTACGAATAAATTAGAATGGATACATTCGTCTGAATGAATTAGAATGGATCATACGAATGAGTAAGAATGGATCGTACGAATTAAATAGAATAGATTGTACGAATGAATTAGAATGGATCCTACGAATGAATTAGAATAGATCGTGTGAAAGAATTAGAATGGATTGTATGAATGAATTAGAATGAATTCGTACGATCCATTCGAATTCATTCGCACAATCCATTCTAATTCATTCATACGATCCATTCTAATTCATGCATACAATCCATTCTAATTCTTTCACACGATCCATTCTAATTCATTCGTAGGATCCATTCTAATTCATTCGTACAATCTATTCTATTTCATTCGTACGATCCATTCTTACTCATTCGTATGATCCATTCTAATTCATTCGGACGAATGTATCCATTCTAATTTATTAGTACGGTCCATTCTAATTCATTCGTACGATCCATTCTAATTCATTCGTACGATCCATTCTAATTCATTCGTCCGATCCATTCTAATTCATTCGCACGAATGTATCCATTCTAATTCATTCGTAGGATCCATTCTAATTCATTCGTACGATCCATTCTAATTCATTCGTAAGATCCATTCTAACTCATTCATACAATCCATTCTAATTCATTCGTACGATCCATTCTAATTCATTCGTACGATCCATTCTAATTCATTCTAATTCATTCGTACGATCCATTCGTACGATACATTCGTGCGAATGAATTAGAATGGAGCATACGAATGAGTAATAATGGATCGTACGAATGAAATAGAATGGATTGTACGAATGAATTAGAATGGATCGTACAAATGAATTAGAATGGATCGTACGAATGAATTGGAATGGATCATACGAATGAATTAGAATGGATCGTGTGAAAGAATTAGAATGGATTGTATGAATGAATTAGAATAGATCGTATGAATGAATTAGAATGGATCGTACGAATGAATTAGAATGGATCGTACGAATGAACTAGAATGGATACATTCGTGCGAATGAATTAGAATGGATCGTACGAAGGAATTAGAATGGATCGTACGAATGAATTAGAATGGATCGTACGAATGAATTAGAATAGATCGTACGAATGAATTAGAATGGATCGTACGAAGGAATTAGAATGGATCGTACGAATGAATTAGAATGGATATATTCGTGCAAATGAATTAGAATGGATCGTATGAATGTATTTGAATGGATCGTACGAATGAATTAGAATGGATTCGTACGAATGAATTAGAATGGATACATTCGTGCGAATAAATTAGAATGGATCATACGAATGAATTAGAATGGATCGTACGAATTAATTAGAATGGATATATTCGTGCAAATGAATTAGAATGGATCGTATGAATGTATTAGAATGGATCGTATGAGTGAATTAGATTGGATCGTACGAATGAATTAGAATGGATCGTACGAATGAATTAGAATGGATACATTCGTGCGAATGAATTAGAATGGATACATTCGTGCGAAAGAATTAGAATAGATCGTATGAATGAATTAGAATGGATCCTATGAATGAATTAGAATGGATCGTGTGAATGAATTAGAATGGATCGTACGAATGAATTAGAATAGATCGTACGAATGAATTAGAATGGATCGTACGAATGAATTAGAATAGATATATTCGTGCAAATGAATTAGAATGGATCGTAGGAATGTATTAGAATGGATCGTGCGAATGAATTAGAATGGATCGTACGAATGAATTAGAATGGATCGTACGAATGAATTAGAATGGATCTTACGAATGAATTAGAATGGATCGTACGAATGAATTAGAATGGATCCTACGAATGAATTAGAATGGATACATTCGTGCGAATGAATTAGAACGGATTGGACGAATGAATTAGAATGGATCGTACGAATGAATTAGAATGGATCGTACAAATGAATTAGAATGGATCGTACGAATAAATTAGAATGGATACATTCGTCCGAATGAATTAGAATGGATCATACGAATGAGTAAGACTGGATCGTACGAATGAAATAGAATAGATTGTACGAATGAATTAGAATGGATCCTACGAATGAATTAGAATGGATCGTGTCAAAGAATTAGAATGGATTGTATGAATGAATTAGAATGGATCGTATGAATGAATTAGAATGGATCGTGCGAATGAATTCGAATGGATCGTACGAATTCATTCTAATTCATTCATGCAATCCATTCTAATTCTTTCACACGATCTATTCTAATTCATTCGTAGCATCCATTCTAATTCATTCGTACAATCTATTATATTTCATTCGTACGATCCATTCTTACTCATTCGTATGATCCATTCTAATTCATTGGACGAATGTATCCATTCTAATTTATTCGTACGATCCATTCTAATTCATTCGTCCGATCCATTCTAATTCATTCGCACGAATGTATCCATTCTAATTCATTCGTACGGTCCATTCTAATTCATTCGCACAATCCATTCTATTTCATTCGTACGATCCATTTTTACTCATTCGTATGATCCATTATGGATACATTCGTGCGAATGAATTAGAATGGATCATACGAATGAGTAAGAATGGATCGTACGAATGAAATAGAAGGGATTGTGCGAATGAATTAGAATGGATCGTACGAATGAATTAGAATGGATCGTGTGAAAGAATTAGAATGGATTGTATGAATAAATTAGAATAGATCGTATGAATGAATTAGAATGGATCATACGAATGAATTAGAATGGATTGTACGAATAAACTAGAATGGATACATTCGTGCGAATGAATTAGAATGGATCGTACGAATGAATTAGAATTGATCGTACGAATGAAATAGAATGGATCTTACGAATGAATTAGAATGGATCGTACGAATGCACGATCCATGCTAATTCATTCGTTCGATCAATTCTAATTCATTAGCATGATCCATTCTAATTCATTCGTACGATCCATTCTAATTCATTCGCACGATCCATTCTAATTCATTCGTACGATCCATTCTAATTCTTTCACACGATCCATTCTAATTCATTCGTACGATCCATTCTAATTCATTCGTACGATCTATTCTAATTCATTCATACGATCCATTCTAATTCATTCGTACCATCCATTCTAATTCTTTCGTACGATCCATTCTAATTCATTCATACAATCCATTCTAATTCTTTCACACGATCCATTCTAATTCATTCGTACGATCCATTCTAATTCATTCGTGCAATCCATTCTATTTCATTAGTACGATCCATTCTTACTCAATCGTACGATCCATTCTAATTCATTCACACGAATGTATCCATTCGTACGAATGAATTAGAATAGATTGTACGAATGAATTAGAATGGATCGTACAAATGAATTAGAATGGATCGTATGAATGAATTAGAATGGATCGTACGAATGAATTAGAATGGATCGTGCGAATGAATTAAAATGGATCGTACGAATGAATTAGAATGGATCGTACGAATGAACTAGAATGGATACATTCGTGCGAATGAATTAGAATGGATCGTAAGAATGAATTAGAATGGATCGTACGAATGAATTAGAATGGATCGTACGAATAAATTAGAATGGATCATACGAATGAGTAAGAATGGATCGTACGAATGAAATAGAATGGATTGTACGAATGAATTAGAATGGATCGTACGAATGAATTAGAATGGATCGTGTGAAAGAATTAGAATGGATCGTATGAATAAATTAGAATGGATCATATGAATGAATTAGAATGGATCGTGCGAATGAATTCGAATGGATCGTACGAATGAATTAGAATGGATCGTACGAATGAATTAGAATGGATACATTCGTGCGAATGAATTAGAATGGATACATTCGTGAGAAAGAATTAGGATAGATCGTATAAATGAATTAGAATGGATCCTATGAATGAATTAGAATGGATCGTGCGAATGAATTAGAATGGATCGTACGAATGAATTAGAATGGATCGTGCTAATGAATTAGAATTGATCGAATGAATGAATTAGCATGGATCGTGCTAATGAATTAGAATGGAACGTACGAATGAATTAGAATGGATCGTGTGAAAGAATTAGAATGGATTGTATGAATGAATTAGAATGAATTCGTACGATCCATTCGAATTCATTCGCACGATCCATTCTAATTCATTCATCCGATCCATTCTAATTCATTCATACAATCCATTCTATATCTTTCACACGATCCATTCTAATTCATTCGTAGGATCCATTCTAATTCATTCGTACAATCTATTATATTTCATTCGTACGATCCATTCTTACTCATTCGTATGATCTATTCTAATTCATTCGGACGAATGTATCCATTCTAATTTATTCGTACGATCCATTCTAATTCATTCGTACGATCCATTCTAATTCATTCGTACGATCCATTCTTACTCATTCGTATGATCCATTCTAATTCATTCGTACGATCCATTCTAATTCATTCGCACAATCTATTCTAATTCATTCGCACGATCCATTCTAATTCATTCGTACGATCGTACGAATGAATTAGAATGGATCGTACGGAATGAATTAGAATGGATTGTATGAATGAATTAGAATGGATACATTCGTGCGAATGAATTAGAATGGATCATACGAATGAGTAAGAATGGATCGTACGAATGAAATAGAATGGATCGTACGAATGAAATAGAATGGATTATACGAATGAATTAGAATGGATCGTACGAATGAATTAGAATAGATCGCATGAAAGAATTAGAATGCATTGTATGAATGAATTAGAATGGATCGTATGAATGAATTAGAATGGATCGTGCGAATGAATTCGAATGGATCGCATGATCCATTCGAATAGAATGGATCGTTTGAATGAATTAGAATGGATCGGGCGAATGAATTAGAATGGATTGTAGGAATGAATTAGAATGGATCGTATGAATGAATTAGAATGGATCGTATGAATGAATTAGAATAGATCGTGCGAATGAATTAGAATGGATCGTACGAATGAATTAGAATGGATCGTACGAATGAATTAGAATGGATCATACGAATGAATTAGAATGGATCATACGAATGAGTAAGAATGGATCGTACGAGTGAAATAGAATGGATACATTCGTGCGAATGAATTAGAATGGATCGTACGAATAAATTAGAATGGATCATACGAATGAATTAGAATGGATCGTACGAATGAATTAGAATGGATCTTACGAATGAATTAGAATGGATCGTACAAATGAATTAGAATGGATCGTACGAATGAATTAGAATGGATACATTCGTGCGAATGAATTAGAATGGATCGGACGAATGAATTAGAATGGATCGTACGAATGAATTAGAATGGATCGTACGAATGAATTAGAATGGATCGTACGAATAAATTAGAATGGATACATTCGTCCGAATTAATTAGAATGGATCATACGAATGAGTAAGAATGGATCGTACGAATGAAATAGAATAGATTGTACGAATGAATTAGAATGGATTCGTACGAATGAATTAGAATGGATACATTCGTGCGAATGAATTAGAATGGATCGTACCAATGAGTAAGAATGGATTGTACGAATGAAATAGAATGGATTGTGCGAATGAATTAGAATGGATCGTACGAATGAATTAGAATGGATCGTACAAATGAATTAGAATGGATCCTATGAATGAATTAGAATGGATCGTGCGAATGAATTAGAATGGATCGTACGAATGAATTAGAATGGATCGTGCTAATGAATTAGAATTGATCGAACGAATGAATTAGAATGGATACATTCGTGCGACTGAATTAGAATGGATCGGACGAATGAATTAGAATGGATCGTATGAATGAGTAAGAATGGATCGTATGAATGAAATAGAATAAATCGTACGAATGAATTAGAATGGATCGTACGAAGGAATTAGAATGGATACATTCGTGTGAATGAATTAGAATGGATCGTATGAATGAATTAGAATAGATTTTGTAAATGAATTAGAACTGATCGTACGAATGAATTAGAATGGATACATTCGTGCAAATGAATTAGAATGGATTGTATGAATGAATTAGAATGGATCCTATGAATGAATTAGAATGGATCGTGCGAATGAATTAGAATGGATCGTACGAATGAATTAGAATGGATCGTGCTAATGAATTAGAATTGATCGAACGAATGAATTAGCTTGGATCGTGCTAATGAATTAGAATGGAACGTACGAATGAGTTAGAATGGGTCGTGTGAAAGAATTAGAATGGATTGTATAAATGAATTAGAATGAATTCGTACGATCCATTCGAATTCATTCGCACGATCCATTCTAATTCATTCATATGATCCATTCTAATTCATTCATACAATCCATTCTAATTCTTTCACACGATCTATTCTAATTCATTCGTAGGATCCATTCTAATTCATTCGTACAATCTATTCTATTTCATTCATATGATCCATTCTTACTCATTTGTATGATCCATTCTAATTCATTCGGACGAATGTATCCATTCTAATTTATTCGTACGATCCATTCTAATTCATTCGTACGATCCATTCTAATTCATTCGTACGATCCATTCTAATACATTGGTCCGGTCCATTCTAATTCATTCGCACGAATGTATCCAATCTAATTCATTTGTACGATCCATTCTAATTCATTCGTACGATCCATTCTAATTCATTCGCACGAATGTATCCATTCTAGTTCATTCGTACGATCCATTCTAATTCATTCATACAATCCATTCTAATTCATTCGCACGAATGTATCCATTCTAATTCATTCGTACGATCAGTTCTAATTCATTCACAAAATCTATTCTAATTCATTCATACGATCCAATCTAATTCATTCACACGAATGTATCCATTCTAATTCATTCATACGATCCATTCTAATTCATTCGTACGATCCATTCTAATTCACGCATACGATCCATTCTAATACATTCATACGATCCATTCTAATTCATTTGCTTGAATATATCCATTCTATTTCATTCGTACGATCCATTCTAATTCCTTCGTGCGATCCATTCTAATTCATTCGTACGATCTATTCTAATTCATTCGTACGATCCATTCTAATTCATTCGTACGATCCATTCTAATTCATTCATACAATCCATTATAATTCTTTCACACGATCCATTCTAATTCATTCGTACGATCCATTCTAATTCATTCGTGCAATCCATTCTATTTAATTCGTACGATCCATTCTTACTCATTCGTACGATCCATTCTAATTCATTCACACGAATGTATCCATTCATACGAATGAATTAGAATAGATTATACGAATGAATTAGAATGGATCGTACGAATGAATTAGAATGGATCGTACGAAGGAATTAGAATGGATCGTACGAATGAATTAGAATGGATCATACGAATGAATTTGAATAGATCGTACGAATAAATTAGAATGGATCATACGAAGGAATTAGAATGGATTGTACGAATGAATTAGAATGGATATATTCGTGCAAATGAATTAGAATGGATCGTATGAATGTATTAGAATGGATCGTATGAGTGAATTAGAATGGATCGTGCGAATGAATTAGAATGGACCGTATGAATGAATTAGAATGGATACATTCGTGTGAATGAATTAGAATGGATCGTATGAATCAATTAGAATAGATTTTGTGAATGAATTAGAACTGATAGTACGAATGAATTAGAATGGATACATTCGTGCGAATGAATTAGAATGGATTGTATGAATGAATTAGAATGGATCCTATGAATGAATTAGAATGGATCGTACGAATGAATTAGAATGGATACATTCGTGCGAATGAATTAGAATTGATCGTACGAATGAATTAGAATGGATCGTGTGAATGAATTAGAATGGATCGTACGAATGAATTAGAATGGATACATTCGTGCGAATGAATTAGAATGGATACATTCGTGCGAAAGAATTAGAATAGATCGTATGAATGAATTAGAATGGATCCTATGAATGAATTAGAATGGATCGTGCAAATGAATTAGAATGGATCGTACGAATGAATTAGAATGGATCATACTAATGAATTTGAATTGATCGAACGAATGAATTAGCATGGATCGTGCTAATGAATTAGAATGGATCGTACGAATAAATTAGAATGGATCAAATGAATGAATTAGAATGGTTACATTCATGCGAATGAATTATAATGGATCGTACTAATGGATTAGAATGGATCGTACGAATGGATTAGAATAGATACATTCGAGCGAATGAATTAGAATGGATCGTACGAATGAATTAGAATGGATCGTACGAATAAATTAGAATGGATACATTCGTCCGAATGAATTAGAATGGATCATACGAATGAGTAAGAATGGATCGTACGAATGAAATAGAATAGATTGTACGAATGAATTAGAATGGATCGTACGAATGAATTAGAATAGATTGCGCGAATAAATTAGAATGGATCATGCGAATGAAATAGAATGGATACAAATGAATTAGAATGGATCATACGAATGAATTAGAATGACGATCCATTCTTACTCATTCGTATGATCCATTCTAATTTATTCGCACGAATGTATCCATTCTAATTCATTCGTACATCTAATTTATTCGTATAGTCTATTCTAATTCATTCGCATAATCCATTCTATTTCATTCGTACGATCCATTCTTACTCATTCGTGAATTAGAATGGATCGTACGAATGAATTAGAATGGATCGTGTGAAAGAATTAGAATGGATTGTATGAATGAATTAGAATAGATCCTATGAATTAATTAGAATGGATCGTACGAATGAATTAGAATGGATCGTACGAATGAATTAGAATGGATACATTCATGCGAATGAATTAGAATGGATACATTCGTGCGAAAGAATTAGAATAGATCGTATGAATAAATTAGAATGGATCCTATGAATGAATTAGAATGGATCGTGCGAATGAATTAGAATGGATCGTACGAATGAATTAGAATGGATCGTGTGAAAGAATTAGAATGGATCGTACGAATGAATTAGAATGGATTGTGCGGATGAATTAGAATGGATACATTTGTGCGAATGAATTAGAATGGATCGTATGACTGAATTAGAATGGATCGTGCTAATGAATTAGAATTGATCGAACGAATGAATTAGCATGGATCGTGCTAATGAATTAGAATGGATCGTACGAATGAATTAGAATGGATCATGCGAATGAATTAGAATGGATTGTACAAATGAATTAGAATGGATACATTTGTGCGAATGAATTAGAATGGATCGTACGAATGAATTAGAATGGATCGTATGAATGAATTAGAATGGATCGTGCGAATGAATTCGAATGGATCGTACGAATTCATTCTAATTCATTCATACAATCCATTCTAATTCTTTCACACGATCCATTCTAATTCATTCGTACGTTCCATTCTAATTCATTAGCACGATCCATGCTAATTCATTCGTTCGATCAATTCTAATTCATTAGTACGTTCCATTCTAATTCATTAGCACGATCCATTCTAATTCATTCGCACGATCCATTCTAATTCATTCATAGGATCCATTCTAATTCATTCATACGATCTATTCTAATTCTTTCGCACGAACGTATCCATTCTAATTCATTCGCACGAATGTATCCATTCTAATTCATTCGTACGATCCATTCTAATTCATTCGTACGATCCATTCTAATTCATTATTCGATCTATTCTAATTCATTCATACAATCCATTCTAATTCTTTCACACGATCCATTCTAATTCATTCGTACGATCCATTCTAATTCCTTCGTATGATCCATTCTAATTCATTCGTACGATCAATTCTAATTCATTCGTACGATCCATTCTAATTCATTCGTACGATCCATTCTAATTCCTTCGTACGATCCATTCTAATTCATTCGTACGATCCATTCTAATTCATTCGCACAATCTATTCTAATTCATTCGTACGAATGGATACATTCGTGTGAATGAATTAGAATGGATCGTACGAATGAGTAAGAATGGATCGTACGAATGATATAGAATGGATTGCACGAATGAATTAGAATGGATCGTACGAATGAATTAGAATGGATCGTGTGAAAGAATTAGAATGGATTGAATGAATAAATTAGAATGGATCGTACGAATGAATTAGAATGGATCGTACAAGGATCCATTCTAATTCATTCGTACAATCTATTCTATTTCATTCGTACGATCCATTCTTACTCATTCGTATGATCCATTCTAATTCATTCGGACGAATGTTTCCATTCTAATTTATTCGTACGATCCATTATAATTCATTCGTACGATCCATTCTAATTCATTCGTACGATCCATTCTAATTCATTCGTACGATCCATTCTTACTCATTCGTATGATCCATTCTAATTCATTCGTACGATCCATTCTAATTCATTCGTACGATCGATTCTAATTCATTCGCACTATCCATTCTAATTCGCTCATACGATCCATTCTAATTCATTCGTATGATCTATTATAATTCATTCATACAATCCATTCTAATTCATTCGTACAAATGTATCCATTCTAATTCATTCGTACGATCAATTCTAATTCATTCACAAAATCTATTCTAATTCATTCATACGATCCATTCTAATTCATTCACACGAATGTATCCATTCTAATTCATTCATACGATCCATTCTAATTCATTCGTACGATCCATTCTAATTCACTCATACGATCCATTCTAATACATTCATACGATCCATTCTAATTCATTTGCATGAATATATCCATTCTAATTCATTCGTACGATCCATTCTAATTCCTTCGTACGATCCATTCTAATTCATTCGTACGATCTATTCTATTTCATTCGTACGATCCATTCTTACTCATTCGTACGATCCATTCTAATTCATTCGTCCGATCCATTCTAATTCATTCGCACGAATGTTTCCATTCTAATTCATTCGTTCGATCAATTCTAATTCATTAGCATGATCCATTCTAATTCATTCGTACGATCCATTCTAATTCATTCGCACGATCCATTCTAATTCATTCATAGGATCCATTCTAATTCATTCATACGATCTATTCTAATTCTTTCGCACGAATATATCCATTCTAATTCATTCGCACGAATATATCCATTCTAATTTATTCGTACGATCCATTCTAATTCAATCGTACGATCCATTCTAATTCATTCGTACGATCCATTCTAATTCATTCATACGATACAATCTAATTCGTTCGTACGATCCATTCTAATTCATTCACACGAATGTATCCATTCTAGTTCATTCGTACGATCTATTCTAATTCATTCGCATGGATCGTGCATTCGTACGATCTATTCTAATTCATTCGTAAGATCCATTCTAATTGATTCGTACGATCCATTCTAATTCATTCATACGATCCATTCTAATTCATTCGCACGAATGTAACCATTCTAGTTCATTCGTACGATCCATTGCAATTCATTCGTACGATCCACTCTAATTCATTCATACGATCTATTCTAATTCATTCATACAATCCATTCTAATTCTTTCACACGATCCATTCTAATTCATTCGTACGATCCATTCTAATTCATTCGCACAATCCATTCTATTTCATTCGTATGATCCTTTCTTACTCATTCGTATGATCCATTCTAATTCATTCGCACGAATGTATCCATAATGGATCGTACGAATGAGTAAGAATGGATCGTTCGAATGAAATAGAATGGATTGTGCGAATGAATTAGAATGGACCGTACGAATGAATTAGAATGGATACATTCGTGCGAATGAATTAGAATGGATCGGACGAATGAATTAGAATGGATCGTACGAATGAATTAGAACGGATCGTACGAATGAATTAGAATGGATCGTACGAATAAATTAGAATGGATACATTCGTCCGAATGAATTAGAATGGATCATACGAATGAGTAAGAATGGATCGTACGAATGAAATAGAATAGATTGTACGAATGAATTAGAATGGATCCCACGAATGAATTAGAATAGATCGTGTGAAAGAATTAGATTGGATTGTATGAATGAATTAGAATGAATTCGTACGATCCATTCGAATTCATTCGCATGATCCATTCTAATTCATTCATACGATCCATTCTAATTCATTCATACAATCCATTCTAATTCTTTCACACGACCATTCTAATTCATTCGTAGGATCCATTCTATTTCATTCGTACAATCTATTCTATTTCATTCGTACGATCCATTCTTACTCATTCGTATGATCCATTCTAATTCATTCGGACAAATGTATCCATTCTAATTTATTCGTACGATCCATTCTAATTCATTCGTACGATCCATTCTAATTCATTCATACGATCCATTCTAATTCATTCGTCCGATCCATTCTAATTCATTCGCACGAATGTATCCATTCTAATTCATCCGTACGATCCATTCTAATTCATTCGTAAGATCCATTCTAATTCATTCGTACGATCCATTCTAATTCATTCGTACGATCCATTCTAATTCATTCGCACGAATGTATCCATTCTAGTTCATTCGTACGATCCATTCTAATTCATTCGTACGATCCATTCTAATTCATTCGCACGATCCATTCTAATTCATTCGTACGATCCATTCTAATTCAGTCATACGATCCATTCTAATTCATTCGTACGATCCATTCTAATTCATTCGCACAAATGTATCCATTCTAATTCATTCGTACGATCCATTCTAATTCATTCGCACGATCCATTCTAATTCATTCGTACGATCCATTCTAATTCATTCGCACGAACTGTTCTTATTCATTCGCACAATCCATTCTAATTCATTCGCACGAATGTATCCATTCTAATTCATTCGTACGATCCATTCTAATTCATTCGCACGATCCATTCTAATTAATTCATATGATCCATTCTAATTCATTCGTACGATCCATTCTAATTCATTCATACAATCCATTCTAATTCATTCGCACGAATGTATCCATTCTAATTAATTCGTACGATCCATACTAATTCATTCGTATGATCCATTCTAATTCATTCGCACAATCCATTCTATTTCATTCGTACGATCCATTCTTACTCATTGGTACGATCCATTCTAATTCATTCGCACGAATGTATCCATTCTAATTCATTCGTACGAATCCATTCTAATTCATTCGTACAATCTATTCTATTTCATTCGTACGATCCATTCTTACTCATTCGGGATACATTCGTGCGAATAAATCTAAATGGATTGTATGAATGAATTACAATGGATCGTACGAATGAATTAGAATGGATCGTACGAATGAATTAGAATAGCTCATACGAATGAATTAGAATGAATCGTATGAATGAATTAGAATGGTTACATTCGTGCGAATGAATTAGAATAGATCGTACGAATGAATTAGAATGGATCGTACGATTAAATTAGAATGGATCGTGGGAATGAATTAGAATGGATCGTACGAATGAATTAGAATGGATCCACCGAATGAGTTAGAATGGATCATACGAATGAATTAGAATGGATTGTACGAATGAATTAGAATGGATTGTGCGAATGAATTAGAATGGATCCTACGAATCAATTAGAATGGATCGTGGGAATCAATTAGAATGGATCGTACGAATGAATTAGAATGGATACATTCGTGCAAATGAATTAGAATGGATTGTGCGAATGAATAAGAACAAATCATGCGAATGAATTAGAATAGATCGTACGAATGAATTAGAATGGATCATACGAAGGAATTAGAATGGATCGTACGAATGAATTAGAATGGATCGTACGAAGGAATTAGAATGGATCTTACGAATGAATTAGAATGGATCGTACGAATGAATTAGAATGGATCATACAAATGAATTAGAATGGATATATTCATGCGAATGAATTAGAATGAATCGGACGAATGAATTAGAATGGATCGTACGAATGAATTAGAATGGATCGTACGAATGAAATAGAATGGATTGTGCGAATGAATTAGAATGGACCGTATGAAAGAATTAGACGTACGAATGAATTAGAATGGATACATTTGTGCGAATAAATTAGAATGGATCATACGAATAAGTGAGAATGGATCGTCATTCTAATTCATTCGTATGATCCATTCTAATTCATTTGTATCTATTCTATTTTATTCGCACGATGCATTATAATTCATTCGCGCAATCTATTCTAATTCATTCGTATGATCCATTCTAATTCATTCGTATGATCCATTCTAATTTATTCGTACGATCCATTCTAATTCATTCATACAATCCATTCTAATTTATTCGCACGAATGTATCCATTCTAATTCATTCGTACGATCCATTCTAATTCATTTGCACAATCTATTCTAATCCATTCGTACGATCCATTCTTACTCATTCGTATGATCCATTCTAATTCATTCGTATGATCCATTCTAATTCATTCGTACGATCCATTCTAATTCATTCGTACGATCCATTCTAATTCATTCGCACGATCCATTCTAATTCATTCATACGATCCATTCTAATTCATTCCTACAATCCATTCTAATTCATTCGCCTGATCCATTCTAATTCATTCATACGATCCATTCTATTCGAATGGATCATGCGATCCATTCTAATTCATTCATACGATCCATTCTAATTCATTCATACAATGCATTCTAATTCTTTCACACGATCCATTCTAATTCATTCGTACGATCCATTCTAATTCATTCATACAATCCATTCTATTTCATTTGTACGATCCATTCTTACTCATTCGTATGATCCATTCTAATTCATTCGTACGATCCATTCAAATTCATTTGTACGATCCATTCTAATTCAATCATACAATCCATTCTATTTCATTCGTACGATCCATTCTTACTCATTCATATGATCCATTCTAATTCATTCGCACGAATGTATCCATTCTAATTCATTCATACAATCCATTCTAATTCATTCCGTACGATCCATTCTAATTCATTCGTACGATCGTAGGAATGAATTAGAATGGATCGTACGAATGAATCAGAATAGATTGTGTGAATGAATTAGAATGGATCGTACGAATGAATTAGAATGGATCATACAAAATAATTATAATGGATCATACGAATGAGTAAGAATGGATCGTACGAATGAATTAGAATGGATCGTACGAATGAATTAGAATGGATCGTACGAATAAATTAGAATGGATACATTCGTCCGAATGAATTAGAATGAATCATACGAATGAGTAAGAATGGATCGTACGAATGAAATAGAATAGATCGTACGAATGAATTAGAATGGAATATACGAATGAATTAGAATGGATCGTACGAATGAATTAGAATGGATCGTATGAATGAATTAGAATGGATCGTGCGAATGAATTCGAATGGATACAATCCATTCAAATTCATTCGCACGAATGTATCCATTCTAATCCATTCGTACGATCCATTCTAATCCATTCGTACGATCCATTCTAATTCATTCGCACAAATATATCCATTCTAATTCATTCGTACGATCCATTCTAATTCATTCGTACGATCCATTCTAATTCATTCGTACGATCCATTCTAATTCATTCGTATGATCCATTCTAATTAATTCGTATGATCCATTCTAATTCATTCGTACGATCCATTCTAATTCATTCGTACGATCCATTCTAATTCATTCGTACGATCCATTCTAATTCATTCGTATGATCCATTCTAATTAATTCGTATGATCCATTCTAATTCATTCGTACGATCCATTCTTATTTATTCGTACGATCCATTCTAATTCATTCGCACAATCCATTCTATTTCATTCGTACGATCCATTCTTACTCATTGGTATGATCCATTCTAATTCATTCGCACGAATGTATCCATTCTAATTCATTCATACGAATCCATTCTAATTCATTCGTACAATCCATTCTATTTCATTCGTACGATCCATTCTTACTCATTCGTATGATCCATTCTAATTCATTCGCACGAATGTATCCATTCTAAATCATTCGTACGATCCATTCTAATTCATTCTCGTACAATCCATTCTATTTCATTCGTACGATCAATTTTAATTCATTAGCACGATCCATTCTAATTCATTCGTACAATCCATTCAAATTAATTCGTACGATCCATTCTAATTCATTCGTACAATCCATTCTATTTCATTCGTACGATCCATTCTTACTCATTCGTATGATCCATTCTAATTCATTCGCACGAATGTATCCATTCTAATCCATTTGTACGATCCATTCTAATTCATTCGCATGAATGTAACCATTCTAATTCGTTCATTTGATCCTTTCTAATTCATTCGTACGATCCATTCTAATTCATTCGTCCGATCAATTCTAATTCATTCACACGAATGTATCCATTCGTACGATCCATTCTAATTCATTCGTACGATCCATTCTAATTCATTCGAAAGATCCATTCTAATTCATTCGTACGATCCATTCTAATTCATTCGCACGAATGTATCCATTCTAGTTCATTCGTACGATCCATTCTAATTCATTCCTACGATCCATTCTAATTCATTCGCACGATCCATTCTAATTCATTCGTACGATCCATTCTAATTCATTCACACGAATGTATCCATTCTAATTCATTCATACGATCCATTCTAATTCATTCACACGAATGTATCCATTCTAATTCTTTCACACGATCCATTCTAATTCATTCGTACGATCCATTCTAATTCATTCGTACAATCCATTCTATTTCATTTGTACGATCCATTCTTACTCATTCGTATGATCCATTCTAATTCATTCGTACGATCCATTCAAATTTATTTGTACGATCCATTCTAATTCAATCATACAATCCATTCTATTTCATTCGTACGATCCATTCTTACTCATTCGTACGATCCATTCGTACGAATGTATCCATTCTAATTCATTCATACAATCCATTCTAATTCATTCCGTACGATCCATTCTAATTCATTCGTACGATCGTAGGAATGAATTAGAATGGATCGTACGAATGAATTAGAATAGATTGTGTGAATGAATTAGAATGGATCGTACGAATGAATTAGAATGGATCATACAAAATAATTATAATGGATCATACGAATGAGTAAGAATGGATCGTACGAATGAATTAGAATGGATCGTACGAATGAATTAGAATGGATCGTACGAATAAATTAGAATGGATACATTCGTCCGAATGAATTAGAATGAATCATACGAATGAGTAAGAATGGATCGTACGAATGAAATAGAATAGATCGTACGAATGAATTAGAATGGAATATACGAATGAATTAGAATGGATCGTACGAATGAATTAGAATGGATCGTATGAATGAATTAGAATGGATCGTACGAATGAATTAGAATGGATCGTGCGAATGAATTCGAATGTATACAATCCATTCTAATTCATTCGCACGAATGTATCCATTCTAATCCATTCGTACGATCCATTCTAATCCATTCGTACGATCCATTCTAATTCATTCGCACAAATATATCCATTCTAATTCATTCGTACGATCCATTCTAATTCATTCGTACGATCCATTCTAATTCATTCGTACGATCCATTCTAATTCATTCGTATGATCCATTCTAATTAATTCGTATGATCCATTCTAATTCATTCGTACGATCCATTCTAATTCATTCGTACGATCCATTCTAATTCATTCGTACGATCCATTCTAATTCATTCGTATGATCCATTCTAATTAATTCGTATGATCCATTCTAATTCATTCGTATGATCCATTCTTATTCATTCGTACGATCCATTCTAATTCATTCGCACAATCCATTCTATTTCATACGTACGATCCATTCTTACTCATTGGTATGATCCATTCTAATTCATTCGCACGAATGTATCCATTCTAATTCATTCATACGAATCCATTCTAATTCATTCGTACAATCCATTCTAATTCATTCGTACGATCCATTCTTACTCATTCGTATGATCCATTCTAATTCATTCGCACGAATGTATCCATTCTAAATCATTCGTACGATCCATTCTAATTTATTCTCGTACAATCCATTCTATTTCATTCGTACGATCAATTTTAATTCATTAGCACGATCCATTCTAATTCATTCGTACGATCCATTCAAATTAATTCGTACGATCCATTCTAATTCATTCGTACAATCCATTCTATTTCATTCGTACGATCCATTCTTACTCATTCGTATGATCCATTCTAATTCATTCGCACGAATGTATCCATTCTAATCCATTTGTACGATCCATTCTAATTCATTCGCATGAATGTAACCATTCTAATTCATTCATTTGATCCTTTCTAATTCATTCGTACGATCCATTCTAATTCATTCGTCCGATCAATTCTAATTCATTCGCACGAATGTATCCATTCGTACGATCCATTCTAATTCATTCGTACGATCCATTCTAATTCATTCGAAAGATCCATTCTAATTCATTTGTACGATCCATTCTAATTCATTCGCACGAATGTATCCATTCTAGTTCATTCGTACGATCCATTCTAATTCATTCCTACGATCCATTCTAATTCATTCGCACGATCCATTCTAATTCATTCGTACGATCCATTCTAATTCATTCACACGAATGTATCCATTCTAATTCATTCATACGATCCATTCTAATTCATTCGTACGATCCATTCTAATTCACTCATACGATCCATTCTAATACATTCATATGATCCATTCTAATTCATTTGCACGAATATATCCATTCTAATTCATTCGTACGATCCATTCTAATTCCTTCGTACGATCCATTCTAATTCATTCGTACGATCTATTCTATTTCATTCGTACGATCCATTCTTACTCATTCGTACGATCCATTCTAATTCATTCGTCCGATCCATTCTAATTCATTCGCACGAATGTATCCATTCTAATTCATTTGTACGATCCATTCTAATTCATTCGCACGATCCATTCTAATTCATTCGTACGATCCATTCTAATTCTTTCAGACGATCCATTCTAATTCATTCGTACGATCCATTCTAATTCATTCGCACGATCCATTCTAATTCATTCATAGGATCCATTCTAATTCATTCGCACGAATGTATCCATTCTAATTCATTCGCACGAATGTATCCATTCTAATTCATTCGTACGATCCATTCTAATTCATTCGTACGATCCATTCTAATTCATTCATACGATCTATTCTAATCCATTCATACAATCCATTCTAATTCTTTCACACGATCCATTCTAATTCATTCGTACGATCCATTCTAATTTATTCGCACGAATGTATCCATTCTAATTCATTCGTACGATCCATTCTAATTCATTCGCACAATCTATTCTAATTCATTCATACGATCCATTCTAATTCATTCGCATGAATGTATCCATTCTAATTCATTCATACGATCCATTCTACTTCATTCGTACTATCCGTTCAAATTCACTCATACGATCCATTCTAATTCATTCATACGATCCATTCTAATTCATTTGCACAAAGGTATCCATTCTAATTCATTCGTACGATCCATTCGAATTCATTCACACGATCCATTCTAATTCATTCGTACGATCCATTCTAATTCATTCGCACGATCCATTCTAATTCATTCGTACAATCTATTCTATTTCATTCGTACGATCCATTATTACTCATTCGTAGGATCCATTCTAATTCATTCGGACGAATGTATCCATTCTAATTTATTTGTACAATCCATTCTAATTCATTCGTACGATCCATTTAAATTCATTCGCTCGAATGTATCCATTCTAATTTATTCGTACGATCCATTCTAATCCATTCGTACGATCCATTCTAATTCATTCGCAAGAATGTAACCATTCTAATTCAATCATTTGATCCATTCTAATTAATTCGTATGATCCATTCTAATTCATTAGCACGATCCATGCTAATTCATTCGTTCGATCAATTCTAATTCATTAGCACGATCCATTCTAATTCATTCATACGATCCATTCTAATTCATTCGCACGATCCATTCTAATTCATTCATAGGATCCATTCTAATTCATTCATACGATCTATTCTAATTCTTTCGCACGAATGTATCCATTCTAATTCATTCGCACGAATGTATCCATTCTAATTCATTCGTACGATCCATTCTAATTCATTCGCACGATCCATTCTAATTCATTCGTACGATCCATTCTAATTCATTCGCACGAATGTATCCATTCTAATTCATTCGTACGATCCACTCTAATTCATTCATAGGATCCATTCTAATTCATTCATACAATCCATTCTAATTCATTCGCACGATTGTATCCATTCTAATTCATTCGTACGATCAGTTCTAATTCATTCACAAAATCTATTCTAATTCATTCATACGATCCATTCTAATTCATTCACATGAATGTATCCATTCAAATTCATTCATACGATCCATTCTAATTCATTCGTACGATCCATTCTAATTCACTCATACGATCCATTCTAATACATTCATACGTTCCATTCTAATTCATTTGCACGAATATATCCATTCTAATTCATTCGTACGATCCATTCTAATTCCTTCGTACGATCCATTCTAATTCATTCGTACGATCTATTCTAATTCATTCGTACGATCCATTCTAATTCATTCGTACGATCCATTCTAATTCCTTCGTACGATCCATTCTAATTCATTCGTACGATCCATGCTAATTCATTCGTACAATCTATTCTAATTCATTCGTACGAATGGATACATTCGTGTGAATGAATTAGAATGGATCGTACGAATGAGTAAGAATGGATGGTACGAATGAAATAGAATGGATTGCAAGAATGAATTAGAATGGATCGTACGAATGAATTAGAATGGATCGTGTGAAAGAATAAGAATGGATTGTATGAATGAATTAGAATGGATCGTACGAAGGAATTAGAATGGATCGTACGAATGAATTAGAATGGATCGTACGAATGAATTAGAATAGATCGTACGAATGAATTAGAATGGATCGTACGAAGGAATTAGAAGGGATCGTACAAATGAATTAGAATGGATCGTATGAATGAATTAGAATGGATACATTTGTGTGAATGAATTAGAATGGATCGTATGAATGAATTAGAATAGATTTTGTGAATGAATTAGAACTGATCGTACGAATGAATTAGAATGGATACATTCGTGCGAATGAATTAGAATGGATTGTATGAATGAATTAGAATGGTTCCTATGAATGAATTAGAATGGATCGTACGAATGAATTAGAATGGATACATTCGTGTGAATGAATTAGAATTGATCGTACGAATGAATTAGAATGGATCGTGAGAATGAATTAGAATGGATCATACGAATGAATTAGAATGGATACATTCGTGCGAATGAATTAGAATGGATACATTCGTGCGAAAGAATTAGAAAAGATCGTATGAATGAATTAGAATGGATCCTATGAATGAATGAGAATGGATCGTGCGAATGAATTAGAATGGATCGTATGAATGAATTATAATCGATCGTGCTAATGAATTAGAATTGATTGAACGAATGAATTAGCATGGATCGTGCTAATGAATTAGAATGGATCGTACGAATGAATTAGAATGGATCAAATGAATGAATTAGAATGGTTACATTCATGTGAATGAATTAGAATTAATCGTACGAATGGATTAGAATGGATCGTATGAATGGATTGGAATGGATACATTCGAGCGAATGAATTAGAATGGATCGTACGAATGAATTAGAATGGATCGTACGAATAAATTAGAATGGATACATTCGTCCGAATGAATTAGAATGGATCATACGAATGAGTAAGAATGGATCGTACGAATGAAATTGAATAGATTGTACGAATGAATTAGAATGGATCCTACGAATGAATTAGAATGGATCGTGTGAAAGAATTAGAATGAATTGTATGAATGAATTAGAATGGATCGTATGAATGAATTAGAATGGATCGTGCGAATGAATTCGAATGGATCGTACGAATTCATTCTAATTCATTCATACAATCCATTCTAATTCTTTCACACGATCCATTCTAATTAATTCGTACGTTCCATTCTAATTCATTAGCACGATCCATGCTAATTCATTCGTTCGATCAATTCTAATTCATTAGCACGATCCATTCTAATTCATTCGTACGATCCATTCTAATTCATTCGCACGATCCATTCTAATTCATTCATAGGATCCATTCTAATTCATTCATACGATCTATTCTAATTCTTTCGCAAGAATGTATCCATTCTAATTCATTCGCACGAATGTATCCATTCTAATTCATTCGTACGATTCATTCTAATTCATTCATAGGATCCATTCTAATTCATTCATACAATCCATTCTAATTCATTCGCACGAATGTATCCATTCTAATTCATTCGTACGATCCATTCTAATTCATTCATAGGATCCATTCTAATTCATTCATACAATCCATTCTAATTCATTCGCACGAATGTATCCATTCTAATTCATTCGTAGGATCAGTTCTAATTCATTCACAAAATCTATTCTAATTTATTCATACGATCCATTCTAATTCATTCACACGAATGTATCCATTCTAATTCATTCATACGATCTATTCTAATTCATTCGTACGATCCATTCTAATTCCTTCGTACGATCCCTTCTAATTCATTCGTACGGTCTATTCTAATTCATTCGTACGATCCATTCTAATTCATTCGTACAATCCATTCTAATTCCTTCGTACGATCCATTCAAATTCATTCGTACGATCCATTCTAATTCATTCATACAATCCATTCTAATTCTTTCACACGATCCATTCTAATTCATTCGTACGATCTATTCTAATTCATTAGCATGATCCATGCAAATTCATTCGTTCGATCAATTCTAATTCATTAGCACGATCCATTCTAATTCATTCATACGATCCATTCTAATTCATTCGCACGATCCATTCTAATTCATTCATAGGATCCATTCTAATTCATTCATACGATCTATTCTAATTCTTTCGCACGAATGTATCCATTCTAATTCATTCGCACGAATGTATCCATTCTGATTCATTCGTACGAATGAATTAGAATGGATCGTACGAATGAATTAGAATAGATCGTACGAATGAATTAGAATGGATCGTACGAAGGAATTAGAATGGATCGTACGAAGGAATTAGAATGGATATATTCGTGCAAATGAATTAGAATGGATCGTATGAATGTATTAGAATGGATCGTATGAGTGAATTAGAATGGATCGTACGAATGAATTAGAATGGATTGTATGAATGAATTAGAATGGATCGTACGAATGAATTAGAATGGATCATACGAATTAATTAGAATGGATCATACGAATGAATTAGAATGGATCGTACGAATGAATTAGAATGGATCGTGCTAATGAATTAGAATAGATCGTACGAATGAATTAGAATGGATCGTACGAAGGAATTAGAATGGATCGTACGAATGAATTAGAATGGATATATTCGTGCAAATGAATTAGAATGGATCGTATGAATGTATTAGAATGGATCGTATGAGTGAATTAAAATGGATCGTGTGAAAGAATTAGAATGGATCGTATGAATGAATTAGAATGGATCGTGCGAATGAATTCAAATGGATCGTACGAATTCATTCTAATTCATTCATGCAATCCATTCTAATTCTTTCACACGATCTATTCTGATCCATTCTACGATCCATTCTAATTTATTCGCACAATCCATTCTATTTCATTCGTACGATCCATTCTTACTCATTCGTATGATCCATTCTAATTCATTCGCACGAATGTGTCCATAATGGATCATACGAATGAGTAAGAATGGATCGTACGATTGAATTAGAATGGATCGTACGAATGAATTAGAATGAATCGTACGAATGAATTAGAATAGATCATAGGAATGAATTAGAATGGATCGTGCAAATGAATTAGAATGGATACGTTCGTGCGAATAAATTAGAATGGATCGTGCGAATGAATTAGAATGGATCGTACGAATGAATTAGAATGGATCTTACGAATGAATTAGAATGGATCGTACGAAGGAATTAGAATGGATCGTACGAATGAATTAGAATGGATATATTCTTGCAAATGAATTAGAATGGATCGTATGAATATATTAGAATGGATCGTATGAGTGAATTAAAATGGATCGTGTGAAAGAATGGATCGTACGAATGAATTAGAATGGATCGTACGAATGAATTAGAATGAATTATAATGAATCGTACGAATGAATTAGAATAGATCATAGGAATGAATTAGAATGGATTGTGCAAATGAATTAGAATGGATACATTCGTGCGAATGAATTAGAATGGATCGTGCGAATGAATTAGAATGGATCGTACGAATGAATTAGAATGGATCTTACGAATGAATTAGAATGGATCGTACGAATGAATTAGAATGGATCGTACGAATGAATTAGAATGGATACATTCGTGCGAATGAATTAGAATGGATCGGATGAATGAATTAGAATGGATCGTACGAATGAATTAGAATGGATCGTACGAATGAATTTGAATGGATCGTATGAATAAATTAGAATGGATACATTCGTCCGAATGAATTAGAATGGATCATACGAATGAGTAAGAATGGATCGTACGAATGAAATAGAATAGATTGTACGACTGAATTAGAATGGATCCTACGAATGAATTAGAATGGATCGTGTGAAAGAATTAGAATGGATTGTATGAATGAATTAGAATGGATCGTATGAATGAATTAGAATGGATCGTACGAATGAATTAGAATGGATCTTACGAATGAATTAGAATGGATCGTACGAATGAATTAGAATGGATCGTATGAAGGAATTAGAATGGATTTATTCGTGCAAATGAATTAGAATGGATCGTATGAAGGAATTAGAATGGATCGTATGAGTGAATTAGAATGGATCGTACGAATTAATTAGAATGGATCATACGAATGAATTAGAATGGATCATACGAATTAATTAGAATGGATCATACGAATGAATTAGAATGGATCGTACGAATGAATTAGAATGGATCGTACGAATGAATTAGAATGGATCGTACGAATGAATTAGAATTGATCCTACGAATGAATTAGAATGGATCGTACGAATGAATTAGAATGGATCATACGAATGAATTAGAATGGATTGTACGAATGAATTAGAATGGATGCATTTGTGCGAATGAATTAGAATGGATCGTACGAATGGATTAGAATGGATCGTACGAATGGATTAGAATGGATACATTCGTGCGAATGAATTAGAATGGATTGTATGAATGAATTAGAATGGATCGTACGATCCATTCGAATTCATTCGCACGATCCATTCTAATTCATTTGTACGATCCATTCTAATTCATTCATACGATCCATTCTAATTCATTCGTACGATCCATTCTAATTCATTCGTATATTCCATTCTAATTCATTCATACGGTCTATTCTATTTCATTCGTACGATCCGTTCTTACTCATTCGTATGATCCATTCTAATTCATTCGGACGAATGTATCCATTCTAATTTAGTCGTACGATCCATTCTAATTCATTCGTACGATCCATTCTAATTCATTCGTACGATACATTCTTACTCATTCGTATGATCCATTCTAATTCATTCGTACGATCCATTCTAATTCATTCGTACGATCCATTCTAATTCATTCGCACAATCTATTCTAATTCATTCGTACGATCCATTCTAATTCATTCGCACAATCTATTCTAATTCATTCGTACGATCCATTCTAATTCCTTCGTACGATCCCTTCTAATTCATTCGTACGATCTATTCTAATTCATTCGTACGATCCATTCTAATTCATTCGTACGATCCATTCTAATTCCTTCGTACGATCCATTCTAATTCATTCGTACGATCCATTCTAATTCATTCATACAATCCATTCTAATTCTTTTACACGATCCATTCTAATTCATTCGTACGATCCATTCTAATTCATTAGCATGATCCATGCTAATTCATTCGTTCGATCAATTCTAATTCATTAGCACGATCCATTCTAATTCATTCGTACGATCCATTCTAATTCATTCGCACGATCCATTCTAATTCATTCATAGGATCCATTCTAATTCATTCATACGATCTATTCTAATTCTTTCGCACGAATGTATCCATTCTAATTCATTCGCACGAATGTATCCATTCTGATTCATTCGTACGAATGAATTTGAATGGATCGTACGAATGAATTAGAATAGATCGTACGAATGAATTAGAATGGATCGTACGAAGGAATTAGAATGGATCGTACGAATGAATTAGAATGGATATATTCATGCAAATGAATTGGAATGGATCGTATGAATGTATTAGAATGGATCGTATGAGTGAATTAGAATGGATCGTACGAATGAATTAGAATGGATTGTATGAATGAATTAGAATGGATCGTACGAATGAATTAGAATGGATCATACGAATGAATTAGAATGGATCGTACGAATGAATTAGAATGGATCGTGCTAATGAATTAGAATAGATCGTACGAATGAATTAGAATGGATCGTACGAAGGAATTAGAATGGATCGTACGAATGAATTAGAATGGATACATTCTAATTCATTCGGACGAATGTATCCATTCTAATTTATTCGTACGATCCATTCTAATTCATTCGTACGATCCATTCTAATTCATTCGTACGATCCATTCTAATACATTCGTCCGGTCCATTCTAATTCATTCGCACGAATGTATCCAATCTAATTCATTTGTACGATCCATTCTAATTCATTCGTACGATCCATTCTAATTCATTCGCACGAATGTATCCATTCTAGTTCATTCGTACGATCCATTCTAATTCATTCATACAATCCATTCTAATTCATTCGCACGAATGTATCCATTCTAATTCATTCGTACGATCAGTTCTAATTCATTCACAAAATCTATTCTAATTCATTCATACGATCCAATCTAATTCATTCACACGAATGTATCCATTCTAATTCATTCATACGATCCATTCTAATTCATTCGTACGATCCATTCTAATTCACTCATACGATCCATTCTAATACATTCATACGATCCATTCTAATTCATTTGCTTGAATATATCCATTCTATTTCATTCGTACGATCCATTCTAATTCCTTCGTGCGATCCATTCTAATTCATTCGTACGATCTATTCTAATTCATTCGTACGATCCATTCTAATTCATTCGTACGATCCATTCTAATTCATTCGTACGATCCATTCTAATTCATTCATACAATCCATTCTAATTTTTTCACACGATCCATTCTAATTCATTCGTACGATCCATTCTAATTCATTCGTGCAATCCATTCTAATTAATTCGTACGATCCATTCTTACTCATTCGTACGATCCATTCTAATTCATTCACACGAATGTATCCATTCGTACGAATGAATTAGAATAGATTATACGAATGAATTAGAATGGATCGTACGAATGAATTAGAATGGATCGTACGAAGGAATTAGAATGGATCGTACGAATGAATTAGAATGGATCATACGAATGAATTAGAATAGATCGTACGAATAAATTAGAATGGATCATACGAAGGAATTAGAATGGATTGTACGAATGAATTAGAATGGATATATTCGTGCAAATGAATTAGAATGGATCGTATGAATGGATTAGAATGGATCGTATGAGTGAATTAGAATGGATCGTGCGAATGAATTAGAATGGATCGTATGAATGAATTAGAATGGATACATTCGTGTGAATGAATTAGAATGGATCGTATGAATCAATTAGAATAGATTTTGTGAATGAATTAGAACTGATCGTATGAATGAATTAGAATGGATACATTCGTGCGAATGAATTAGAATGGATTGTATGAATGAATTAGAATGGATCCTATGAATGAATTAGAATGGATCGTACGAATGAATTAGAATGGATACATTCGTGCGAATGAATTAGAATTGATCGTACGAATGAATTAGAATGGATCGTGTGAATGAATTAGAATGGATCGTACGAATGAATTAGAATGGATACATTCGTGCGAATGAATTAGAATGGATACATTCGTGCGAAAGAATTAGAATAGATCGTATGAATGAATTAGAATGGATCCTATGAATGAATTAGAATGGATCGTGCCAATGAATTAGAATGGATCGTACGAATGAATTAGAATGGATCATACTAATGAATTTGAATTGATCGAACGAATGAATTAGCATGGATCATACGAATGAATTAGAATGGATCAAATGAATGAATTAGAATGGTTACATTCATGCGAATGAATTATAATGGATCGTACGAATGGATTAGAATGGATCGTATGAATGTATTAGAATGGATACATTCGAGCGAATGAATTAGAATGGATCGTACGAATGAATTAGAATGGATCGTACGAATAAATTATAATGGATACATTCGTCCGAATGAATTAGAATGGATCATACGAATGAGTAAGAATGGATCATACGAATGAAATAGAATAGATTGTACGAATGAATTAGAATGGATCGTACGAATGAATTAGAATAGATTGCGCGAATGAATTAGAATGGATCGTGCGAATGAAATAGAATGGATACAAATGAATTAGAATGGATCATACGAATGAATTAGAATGACGATCCATTCTTACTCATTCTTATGATCCATTCTAATTTATTCGCACAAATGTATCCATTCTAATTCATTCGTACATCTAATTTATTCGTATAGTCTATTCTAATTCATTCGCATAATCCATTCTATTTCATTCGTACGATCCATTCTTACTCATTCGTGAATTAGAATGGATCGTACGAATGAATTAGAATGGATCGTGTGAAAGAATTAGAATGGATTGTATGAATGAATTAGAATAGATCCTATGAATGAATTAGAATGGATCGTACGAATGAATTAGAATGGATCGTACGAATAAATTAGAATGGATACATTCGTGCGAATGAATTAGAATGGATACATTCGTGCGAAAGAATTAGAATAGATCGTATGAATAAATTAGAATGGATCCTATGAATGAATTAGAATGGATCGTGCGAATGAATTAGAATGGATCGTACGAATGAATTAGAATGGATCGTGTGAAAGAATTAGAATGGATCGTACGAATGAATTAGAATGGATTGTGCGGATGAATTAGAATGGATACATTTGTGCGAATGAATTAGAATGGATCGTACGACTGAATTAGAATGGATCGTGCTAATGAATTAGAATTGATCGAACGAATGAATTAGCATGGATCGTGCTAATGAATTAGAATGGATCGTACGAATGAATTAGAATGGATCATGCGAATGAATTAGAATGGATTGTACAAATGAATTAGAATGGATACATTTGTGCGAATGAATTAGAATGGATCGTACGAATGAATTAGAATGGATCGTATGAATGAATTAGAATGGATCGTGCGAATGAATTCGAATGGATCGTACGAATTCATTCTAATTCATTCATACAATCCATTCTAATTCTTTCACACGATCCATTCTAATTCATTCGTACGTTCCATTCTAATTCATTAGCACGATCCATGCTAATTCATTCGTTCGATCAATTCTAATTCATTAGCACGATCCATTCTAATTCATTCGTACGATCCATTCTAATTCATTCGCACGATCCATTCTAATTCATTCATAGGATCCATTCTAATTCATTCATACGATCTATTCTAATTCTTTCGCACGAATGTATCCATTCTAATTCATTCGCACGAATGTATCCATTCTAATTCATTCGTACGATCCATTCTAATTCATTCGTACGATCCATTCTAATTCATTCATTCGATCTATTCTAATTCATTCATACAATCCATTCTAATTCTTTCACACGATCTATTCTAATTCATTCGTACGATCCATTCTAATTCCTTCGTATGATCCATTCTAATTCATTCGTACGATCAATTCTAATTCATTCGTACGATCCATTCTAATTCATTCGTACGATCCATTCTAATTCCTTCGTACGATCCATTCTAATTCATTCGTATGATCCATTCTAATTCATTCGCACAATCTATTCTAATTCATTCGTACGAATGGATACATTCGTGTGAATAAATAAGAATGGATCGTACGAATGAGTAAGAATGGATCGTACGAATGATATAGAATGGATTGCACGAAAGAATTAGAATGGATCGTACGAATGAATTAGAATGGATCGTGTGAAAGAATTAGAATGGATTGAATGAATAAATTAGAATGGATCGTACGAATGAATTAGAATGGATCGTACAAGGATCCATTCTAATTCATTCGTACAATCTATTCTATTTCATTCGTACGATCCATTCTTACTCATTCGTATGATCCATTCTAATTCATTCGGACGAATGTTTCTATTCTAATTTATTCATACGATCCATTATAATTCATTCGTACGATCCATTCTAATTCATTCGTACGATCCATTCTAATTCATTCGTACGATCCATTCTTACTCATTCGTATGATCCATTCTAATTCATTCGTACGATCCATTCTAATTCATTCGTACGATCGATTCTAATTCATTCGCACTATCCATTCTAATTCGCTCATACGATCCATTCTAATTCATTCGTATGATCCATTATAATTCATTCATACAATCCATTCTAATTCATTCGCACGAATGTATCCATTCTAATTCATTCGTACGATCAATTCTAATTCATTCACAAAATCTATTCTAATTCATTCGTACGATCCATTCTAATTCACTCATACGATCCATTCTAATACATTCATACGATCCATTCTAATTCATTGGCATGAATATATCCATTCTAATTCATTCGTACGATCCATTCTAATTCCTTCGTACGATCCATTCTAATTCATTCGTACGATCTATTCTATTTCATTCGTACGATCCATTCTTACTCATTCGTACGATCCATTCTAATTCATTCGTTCGATCCATTCTAATTCATTCGCACGAATGTTTCCATTCTAATTCATTCGTTCGATCAATTCTAATTCATTAGCACGATCCATTCTAATTCATTCGTACGATCCATTCTAATTCATTCGCACGATCCATTCTAATTCATTCATAGGATCCATTCTAATTCATTCATACGATCTATTCTAATTCTTTCGCACGAATGTATCCATTCTAATTCATTCGCACGAATATATCCATTCTAATTTATTCGTACGATCCATTCTAATTCAATCGTACGATCCATTCTAATTCATTCGTACGATCCATTCTAATTCATTCATACGATACAATCTAATTCGTTCGTACGATCCATTCTAATTCATTCACAAGAATGTATCCATTCTAGTTCATTCGTACGATCTATTCTAATTCATTCGCATGGATCGTGCATTCGTACGATCTATTCTAATTCATTCGTAAGATCCATTCTAATTGATTCGTACGATCCATTCTAATTCATTCATACGATCCATTCTAATTCATTCGCACGAATGTAACCATTCTAGTTCATTCGTACGATCCATTGCAATTCATTCGTACGATCCATTCTAATTCATTCATACGATCTATTCTAATTCATTCATACAATCCATTCTAATTCTTTCACACGATCCATTCTAATTCATTCGTACGATCCATTCTAATTCATTCGCACAATCCATTCTATTTCATTCGTATGATCCTTTCTTACTCATTCGTATGATCCATTCTAATTCATTCGCACGAATGTATCCATAATGGATCGTACGAATGAGTAAGAATGGATCGTACGAATGAAATAGAATGGATTGTGCGAATGAATTAGAATGGACCGTACGAATGAATTAGAATGGATACATTCGTGCGAATGAATTAGAATGGATCGGACGAATGAATTAGAATGGATCGTACGAATGAATTAGAATGGATCGTACGAATGAATTAGAATAGATCGTACGAATAAATTAGAATGGATACATTCGTCCGAATGAATTAGAATGGATCATACGAATAAGTAAGAATGGATCGTACGAATGAAATAGAATAGATTGTACGAATGAATTAGAATGGATCCCACGAATGAATTAGAATAGATCGTGTGAAAGAATTAGATTGGATTGTATGAATGAATTAGAATGAATTCGTACGATCCATTCGAATTCATTCGCATGATCCATTCTAATTCATTCATACGATCCATTCTAATTCATTCATACAATCCATTCTAATTCTTTCACACGACCATTCTAATTCATTCGTAGGATCCATTCTATTTCATTCGTACAATCTATTCTATTTCATTCGTACGATCCATTCTTACTCATTCGTATGATCCATTCTAATTCATTCGGACAAATGTATCCATTCTAATTTATTCGTACGATCCATTCTAATTCATTCGTACGATCCATTCTAATTCATTCATACGATCCATTCTAATTCATTTGTCCGATCCATTCTAATTCATTCGCACGAATGTATCCATTCTAATTCATCCGTACGATCCATTCTAATTCATTCGTACGATCCATTCTAATTCATTCGTAAGATCCATTCTAATTCATTCGTACGATCCATTCTAATTCATTCGTACGATCCATTCTAATTCATTCGCACGAATGTATCCATTCTAGTTCATTCGTACGATCCATTCTAATTCATTCGTACGATCCATTCTAATTCATTCGCACGATCCATTCTAATTCATTCGTACGATCCATTCTAATTCAGTCATACGATCCATTCTAATTCATTCGTACGATCCATTCTAATTCATTCGCACAGATGTATCCATTCTAATTCATTCGTACGATCCATTCTAATTCATTCGCACGATCTGTTCTTATTCATTCGCACAATCCATTCTAATTCATTCGCACGAATGTATCCATTCTAATTCATTCGTACGATCCATTCTAATTCATTCGTACGATCCATTCTAATTAATTCATATGATCCATTCTAATTCATTCGTACGATCCATTCTAATTCATTCATACAATCCATTCTAATTCATTCGCACGAATGTATCCATTCTAATTAATTCGTACGATCCATTCTAATTCATTCGTATGATCCATTCTAATTCATTCGCACAATCCATTCTATTTCATTCGTACGATCCATTCTTACTCATTGGTACGATCCATTCTAATTCATTCGCACGAAAGTATCCATTCTAATTCATTCGTACGAATCCATTCTAATTCATTCGTACAATCTATTCTATTTCATTCGTACGATCCATTCTTACTCATTCGGGATACATTCGTGCGAATAAATCTAAATGGATTGTATGAATGAATTACAATGGATCGTACGAATGAATTAGAATGGATCGTACGAATGAATTAGAATAGCTCATACGAATGAATTAGAATGAATCGTATGAATGAATTAGAATGGTTACATTCGTGCGAATGAATTAGAATAGATCGTACGAATGAATTAGAATGGATCGTACGAATAAATTAGAATGGATCGTGGGAATGAATTAGAATGGATCGTACGAATGAATTAGAATGGATCCACCGAATGAGTTAGAATGGATCATACGAATGAATTAGAATGGATTGTACGAATGAATTAGAATGGATTGTGCGAATGAATTAGAATGGATCCTACGAATAAATTAGAATGGATCGTGGGAATCAATTAGAATGGATCGTACGAATGAATTAGAATGGATACATTCGTGCAAATGAATTAGAATGGATTGTGCGAATGAATAAGAACAGATCATGCGAATGAATTAGAATAGATCGTACGAATGAATTAGAATGGATCATACGAAGGAATTAGAATGGATCGTACGAATGAATTAGAATGGATCGTACGAAGGAATTAGAATGGATCTTACGAATGAATTAGAATGGATCGTACGAATGAATTAGAATGGATCATACGAATGAATTAGAATGGATACATTCGTGCGAATGAATTAGAATGAATCGGACGAATGAATTAGAATGGATCGTACGAATGAATTAGAATGGATCGTACGAATGAAATAGAATGGATTGTGCGAATGAATTAGAATGGACCGTATGAAAGAATTAGACGTACGAATTAATTAGAATGGATACATTTGTGCGAATAAATTAGAATGGATCATACGAATAAGTGAGAATGGATCGTCATTCTAATTCATTCGTATGATCCATTCTAATTCATTTGTATCCATTCTATTTTATTCGCACGATCCATTATAATTCATTCGCGCAATCTATTCTAATTCATTCGTATCATCCATTCTAATTCATTCGTACGATCCATTCTAATTTATTCGTACGATCCATTCTAATTCATTCATACAATCCATTCTAATTCATTCATACGATCCATTCTAATTCATTCCTACAATCCATTCTAATTCATTCGCCTGATCCATTCTAATTCATTCATACGATCCATTCTATTCATTCCTACAATCCATTCTAATTCATTCGCCTGATCCATTCTAATTCATTCATACGATCCATTCTATTCGAATGGATCATGCGATCTATTCAAATTCATTCGCACGATCCATTCTAATTCATTCATACGATCCATTCTAATTCATTCATACAATGCATTCTAATTCTTTCACACGATCCATTCTAATTCATTCGTACGATCCATTCTAATTCATTCGTACAATCCATTCTATTTCATTTGTACGATCCATTCTTACTCATTCGTATGATCCATTCTAATTCATTCGTACGATCCATTCAAATTCATTTGTACGATCCATTCTAATTCAATCATACAATCCATTCTATTTCATTCGTACGATCCATTCTTACTCATTCATATGATCCATTCTAATTCATTCGCACGAATGTATCCATTCTAATTCATTCATACAATCCATTCTAATTCATTCCGTACGATCCATTCTAATTCATTCGTACGATCGTAGGAATGAATTAGAATGGATCGTACGAATGAATTTGAATAGATTGTGTGAATGAATTAGAATGGATCGCACGAATGAATTAGAATGGATCATACAAAATAATTATAATGGATCATACGAATGAGTAAGAATGGATCGTACGAATGAATTAGAATAAATCGTACGAATGAATTAGAATGGATCGTACGAATAAATTAGAATGGATACATTCGTCCGAATGAATTAGAATGAATCATACGAATGAGTAAGAATGGATCGTACGAATGAAATAGAATAGATCGTACGAATGAATTAGAATGGAATATACGAATGAATTAGAATGGATCATACGAATGAATTAGAATGGATCGTATGAATGAATTAGAATGGATCGTACGAATGAATTAGAATGGATCGTGCGAATGAATTCGAATGGATACAATCCATTCTAATTCATTCGCACGAATGTATCCATTCTAATCCATTCGTACGATCCATTCTAATCCATTCGTACGATCCATTCTAATTCATTCGCACAAATATATCCATTCTAATTCATTCGTACGATCCATTCTAATTCATTCGTACGATCCATTCTAATTCATTCGTACGATCCATTCTAATTCATTCGTATGATCCATTCTAATTAATTCGTATGATCCATTCTAATTCATTCGTACGATCCATTCTAATTCATTCGTACGATCCATTCTAATTCATTCGTACGATCCATTCTAATTCATTCGTATGATCCATTCTAATTAATTCGTATGATCCATTCTAATTCATTCGTACGATCCGTTCTTATTCATTCGTACGATCCATTCTAATTCATTCGCACAATCCATTCTATTTCATTCGTACGATCCATTCTTACTCATTGGTATGATCCATTCTAATTCATTCGCACGAATGTATCCATTCTAATTCATTCATACGAATCCATTCTAATTCATTCGTACAATCCATTCTATTTCATTCGTACGATCCATTCTTACTCATTAGTATGATCCATTCTAATTCATTCGCACGAATGTATCCATTCTAAATCATTCGTACGATCCATTCTAATTCATTCTCGTACAATCCATTCTATTTCATTCGTACGATCAATTTTAATTCATTAGCACGATCCATTCTAATTCATTCGTACGATCAATTCAAATTAATTCGTACGATCCATTCTAATTCATTCATACAATCCATTCTATTTCATTCGTACAATCCATTCTTACTCATTCGTATGATCCATTCTAATTCATTCGCACGAATGTATCCATTCTAATCCATTTGTACGATCCATTCTAATTCATTCGCATGAATGTAACCATTCTAATTCATTCATTTGATCCTTTCTAATTCATTCGTACGATCCATTCTAATTCATTCGTCCGATCAATTCTAATTCATTAGCACGAATGTATCCATTCGTACGATCCATTCTAATTCATTCGTACGATCCATTCTAATTCATTCGAAAGATCCATTCTAATTCATTCGTACGATCCATTCTAATTCATTCGCACGAATGTATCCATTCTAGTTCATTCGTACGATCCATTCTAATTCATTCCTACGATCCATTCTAATTCATTCGCACGATCCATTCTAATTCATTCGTACGATCCATTCTAATTCATTCACACGAATGTATCCATTCTAATTCATTCATACGATCCATTCTAATTCATTCGTACGATCCATTCTAATTCACTCATACGATCCATTCTAATACATTCATACGATCCATTCTAATTCATTTGCACGAATATATCCATTCTAATTCATTTGTACGATCCATTCTAATTCCTTCGTACGATCCATTCTAATTCATTCGTACGATCTATTCTATTTCATTCGTACGATCCATTCTTACTCATTCGTATGATCCATTCTAATTCATTCGTCCGATCCATTCTAATTCATTCGCACAAATGTATCCATTCTAATTCATTTGTACGATCCATTCTAATTCATTCGCACGATCCATTCTAATTCATTCGTACGATCCATTCTAATTCTTTCAGACGATCCATTCTAATTCATTCGTACGATCCATTCTAATTCATTCGCACGATCCATTCTAATTCATTCATAGGATCCATTCTAATTCATTCGCACGAATGTATCCATTCTAATTCATTCGCACGAATGTATCCATTCTAATTCATTCGTACGATCCATTCTAATTCATTCGTACGATCCATTCTAATTCATTCATACGATCTATTCTAATTCATTCATACAATCCATTCTAATTCTTTCACACGATCCATTCTAATTCATTCGTACGATCCATTCTAATTTATTCGCATGAATGTATCCATTCTAATTCATTCGTACGATCCATTCTAATTCATTCGCACAATCTATTCTAATTCATTCATACGATCCATTCTAATTCATTCGCATGAATGTATCCATTCTAATTCATTCATACGATCCATTCTACTTCATTCGTACTATCCGTTCTAATTCACTCATACGATCCATTCTAATTCATTCATACGATCCATTCTAATTCATTTGCACAAAGGTATCCATTCTAATTCATTCGTACGATCCATTTGAATTCATTCACACGATCCATTCTAATTCATTCGTACGATCCATTCTAATTCATTCGCACGATCCATTCTAATTCATTCGTACAATCTATTCTATTTCATTCGTACGATCCATTATTACTCATTCGTATGATCCATTCTAATTCATTCGGACGAATGTATCCATTCTAATTTCTTCGTACAATCCATTCTAATTCATTCGTACGATCCATTTTAATTCATTCGCTCGAATATATCCATTCTAATTCATTCGTACGATCCATTCTAATCCATTCGTACGATCCATTCTAATTCATTCGCATGAATGTAACCATTCTAATTCATTCATTTGATCCATTCTAATTCATTCGTATGATCCATTCTAATTCATTAGCACGATCCATGCTAATTCATTCGTTCGATCAATTCTAATTCATTAGCATGATCCATTCTAATTCATTCATACGATCCATTCTAATTCATTCGCACGATCCATTCTAATTCATTCATAGGATTCATTCTAATTCATTCATACGATCTATTCTAATTCTTTCGCACGAATGTATCCATTCTAATTCATTCGCACGAATGTATCCATTCTAATTCATTCGTACGATCCATTCTAATTCATTCGCACGATCCATTCTAATTCATTCGTACGATCCATTCTAATTCATTCGCACGAATGTATCCATTCTAATTCATTCGTAAGATCCACTCTAATTCATTCATAAGATCCATTCTAATTCATTCATACAATCCATTCTAATTCATTCGCACGATTGTATCCATTCTAATTCATTCGTACGATCAGTTCTAATTCATTCACAAAATCTATTCTAATTCATTCATACGATCCATTCTAATTCATTCACATGAATGTATCCATTCTAATTCATTCATACGATCCATTCTAATTCATTCGTACGATCCATTCTAATTCACTCATACGATCCATTCTAATACATTCATACGTTCCATTCTAATTCATTTGCACGAATATATCCATTCTAATTCATTCGTACGATCCATTCCAATTCCTTCGTACGATCCATTCTAATTCATTCGTACGATCTATTCTAATTCATTCGTACGATCCATTCTAATTCATTCGTACGATCCATTCTAATTCCTTCGTACGATCCATTCTAATTCATTCGTACGATCCATGCTAATTCATTCGTACAATCTATTCTAATTCATTCGTACGAATGGATATATTCGTGTGAATGAATTAGAATGGATCGTACGAATGAGTAAGAATGGATCGTACGAATGAAATAGAATGGATTGCACGAATGAATTAGAATGGATCGTACGAATGAATTAGAATGGATCGTGTGAAAGAATTAGAATGGATTGTATGAATGAATTAGAATGGATCGTACGAAGGAATTAGAATGGATCGTACGAATGAATTAGAATGGATCGTACGAATGAATTAGAATAGATCGTACGAATGAATTAGAATGGATCGTACGAAGGAATTAGAATGGATCGTACGAATGAATTAGAATGGATCGTATGAATGAATTAGAATGGATACATTCGTGTGAATGAATTAGAATGGATCGTATGAATGAATTAGAATAGATTTTGTGAATGAATTAGAACTGATCGTACGAATGAATTAGAATGGATACATTCGTGCGAATGAATTAGAATGGATTGTATGAATGAATTAGAATGGATCCTATGAATGAATTAGAATGGATCGTACGAATGAATTAGAATGGATACATTCGTGCGAATGAATTAGAATTGATCGTACGAATGAATTAGAATGGATCGTGAGAATGAATTAGAATGGATCATACGAATGAATTAGAATGGATACATTCGTGCGAATGAATTAGAATGGATACATTCGTGCGAAAGAATTAGAAAAGATCGTATGAATGAATTAGAATGGATCCTATGAATGAATGAGAATGGATCGTGCGAATGAATTAGAATGGATCGTACGAATGAATTATAATCGATCGTGCTAATGAATTAGAATTGATTGAACGAATGAATTAGCATGGATCGTGCTAATGAATTAGAATGGATCGTACGAATGAATTAGAATGGATCAAATGAATGAATTAGAATGGTTACATTAATGTGAATGAATTAGAATTAATCGTATGAATGGATTAGAATGGATCGTACGAATGGATTGGAATGGATACATTCGAGCGAATGAATTAGAATGGATCGTACGAATGAATTAGAATGGATCGTACGAATAAATTAGAATGGATACATTCGTCCGAATGAATTAGAATGGATCATACGAATGAGTAAGAATGGATCGTACGAATGAAATTGAATAGATTGTACGAATGAATTAGAATGGATCCTACGAATGAATTAGAATGGATCGTGTGAAAGAATTAGAATGAATTGTATAAATGAATTAGAATGGATCGTATGAATGAATTAGAATGGATCGTGCGAATGAATTCGAATGGATCGTACGAATTCATTCTAATTCATTCATACAATCCATTCTAATTCTTTCACACGATCCATTCTAATTAATTCGTACGTTCCATTCTAATTCATTAGCACGATCCATGCTAATTCATTCGTTCGATCAATTCTAATTCATTAGCACGATCCATTCTAATTCATTCGTACGATCCATTCTAATTCATTCGCACGATCCATTCTAATTCATTCATAGGATCCATTCTAATTCATTCATACGATCTATTCTAATTCTTTCGCACGAATGTATCCATTCTAATTCATTCGCACGAATGTATCCATTCTAATTCATTCGTACGATTCATTCTAATTCATTCATAGGATCCATTCTAATTCATTCATACAATCCATTCTAATTCATTCGCACGAATGTATCCATTCTAATTCATTCGTACGATCCATTCTAATTCATTCATAGGATCCATTCTAATTCATTCATACAATCCATTCTAATTCATTCGCACGAATGTATCCATTCTAATTCATTCACAAAATCTATTCTAATTCATTCATACGATCCATTCTAATTCATTCACACGAATGTATCCATTCTAATTCATTCATACGATCTATTCTAATTCATTCGTACGATCCATTCTAATTCCTTCGTACGATCCCTTCTAATTCATTCGTACGGTCTATTCTAATTCATTCGTACGATCCATTCTAATTCAATCGTACAATCCATTCTAATTCCTTCGTACGATCCATTCAAATTCATTCGTACGATCCATTCTAATTCATTCATACAATCCATTCTAATTCTTTCACACGATCCATTCTATTTCATTCGTACGATCTATTCTAATTCATTAGCATGATCCATGCAAATTCATTCGTTCGATCAATTCTAATTCATTAGCACGATCCATTCTAATTCATTCATACGATCCATTCTAATTCATTCGCACGATCCATTCTAATTCATTCATAGGATCCATTCTAATTCATTCATACGATCTATTCTAATTCTTTCGCACGAATGTATCCATTCTAATTCATTCGCACGAATGTATCCATTCTGATTCATTCGTACGAATGAATTAGAATGGATCGTACGAATGAATTAGAATAGATCGTACGAATGAGGTAGAATGGATCGTACGAAGGAATTAGAATGGATCATACGAAGGAATTAGAATGGATATATTCGTGCAAATGAATTAGAATGGATCGTATGAATGTATTAGAATGGATCGTATGAGTGAATTAGAATGGATCGTACGAATGAATTAGTATGGATTGTATGAATGAATTAGAATGGATCGTACGAATGAATTAGAATGGATCATACGAATTAATTAGAATGGATCATACGAATGAATTAGAATGGATCGTACGAATGAATTAGAATGGATCGTGCTAATGAATTAGAATAGATCGTACGAATGAATTAGAATGGATCGTACGAAGGAATTAGAATGGATCGTACGAATGAATTAGAATGGATATATTCGTGCAAATGAATTAGAATGGATCGTATGAATGTATTAGAATGGATCGTATGAGTGAATTAAAATGAATCGTGTGAAAGAATTAGAATGGATCGTATGAATGAATTAGAATGGATCGTGCGAATGAATTCAAATGGATCGTACGAATTCATTCTAATTCATTCATGCAATCCATTCTAATTCTTTCACACGATCTATTCTGATCCATTCTACGATCCATTCTAATTTATTCGCACAATCCATTCTATTTCATTCGTACGATCCATTCTTACTCATTCGTATGATCCATTCTAATTCATTCGCACGAATGTATCCATAATGGATCATACGAATGAGTAAGAATGGATCGTACGATTGAATTAGAATGGATCGTACGAATGAATTAGAATGAATTAGAATGAATCGTACGAATGAATTAGAATAGATCATAGGAATGAATTAGAATGGATCGTGCAAATGAATTAGAATGGATACGTTCGTGCGAATGAATTAGAATGGATCGTGCGAATGAATTAGAATGGATCGTACGAATGAATTAGAATGGATCTTACGAATGAATTAGAATGGATCGTACGAAGGAATTAGAATGGATCGTACGAATGAATTAGAATGGATATATTCGTGCAAATAAATTAGAATGGATCGTATGAATATATTAGAATGGATCGTATGAGTAAATTAAAATGGATCGTGTGAAAGAATGGATCGTACGAATGAATTAGAATGGATCGTACGAATAAATTAGAATGAATTATAATGAATCGTACGAATGAATTAGAATAGATCATAGGAATGAATTAGAATGGATTGTGCAAATGAATTAGAATGGATACATTCGTGCGAATGAATTAGAATGGATCGTGCGAATGAATTAGAATGGATCGTACGAATGAATTAGAATGGATCTTACGAATGAATTAGAATGGATCGTACGAATGAATTAGAATGGATCGTACGAATGAATTAGAATGGATACATTCGTGCGAATGAATTAGAATGGATCGGACGAATGAATTAGAATGGATCGTACGAATGAATTAGAATGGATCGTACGAATGAATTTGAATGGATCGTATGAATAAATTAGAATGGATACATTCGTCCGAATGAATTAGAAAGGATCATACGAATGAGTAAGAATGGATCGTACGAATGAAATAGAATAGATTGTACGACTGAATTAGAATGGATCCTACGAATGAATTAGAATGGATCGTGTGAAAGAATTAGAATGGATTGTATGAATGAATTAGAATGGATCGTAAGAATGAATTAGAATGGATCGTACGAATGAATTAGAACGGATCTTACGAATGAATTAGAATGGATCGTACGAATGAATTAGAATGGATCGTATGAAGGAATTAGAATGGATTTATTCGTGCAAATGAATTAGAATGGATCGTATGAAGGAATTAGAATGGATCGTATGAGTGAATTAGAATGGATCGTACGAATTAATTAGAATGGATCATACGAATGAATTAGAATGGATCATACGAATTAATTAGAATGGATCATACGAATGAATTAGAATGGATCGTACGAATGAATTAGAATGGATCGTACGAATGAATTAGAATTGATCATACGAATGAATTAGAATGGATCGTACGAATGAATTAGAATGGATCATACGAATGAATTAGAATGGATCGTACGAATGAATTAGAATGGATACATTTGTGCGAATGAATTAGAATGGATCGTACGAATGGATTAGAATGGATCGTACGAATGGATTAGAATGGATACATTCGTGCGAATGAATTAGAATGGATTGTATGAATGAATTAGAATGAATCGTACGATCCATTCGAATTCATTCGCACTATCCATTCTAATTCATTTGTACGATCCATTCTAATTCATTCATACGATCCATTCTAATTCATTTGTACGATCCATTCTAATTCATTCGTATATTCCATTCTAATTCATTCATACGGTCTATTCTATTTCATTCGTACGATCCGTTCTTACTCATTCGTATGATCCATTCTAATTCATTCGGACGAATGTATCCATTCTAATTTATTCGTATGATCCATTCTAATTCATTCGTACGATCCATTCTAATTCATTCGTACGATACATTCTTACTCATTCGTATGATCCATTCTAATTCATTCGTACGATCCATTCTAATTCATTCGTACGATCCATTCTAATTCATTCGCACAATCTATTCTAATTCATTCGTACGATCCATTCTAATTCATTCGCACAATCTATTCTAATTCATTCGTACGATCCATTCTAATTCCTTCGTACGATCCCTTCTAATTCATTCGTACGATCTATTCTAATTCATTCGTACGATCCATTCTAATTCATTCGTACGATCCATTCTAATTCATTCATACAATCCATTCTAATTCTTTTACACGATCCATTCTAATTCATTCGTACGATCCATTCTAATTCATTAGCATGATCCATGCTAATTCATTCGTTCGATCAATTCTAATTCATTAGCACGATCCATTCTAATTCATTCGTACGATCCATTCTAATTCATTCGCACGATCCATTCTAATTCATTCATAGGATCCATTCTAATTCATTCATACGATCTATTCTAATTCTTTCGCACGAATGTATCCATTCTAATTCATTCGCACGAATGTATCCATTCTGATTCATTCGTACGAATGAATTTGAATGGATCGTACGAATGAATTAGAATAGATCGTACGAATGAATTAGAATGGATCGTACAAAGGAATTAGAATGGATCATACGAATGAATTAGAATGGATATATTCGTGCAAATGAATTAGAATGGATCGTATGAATGTATTAGAATGGATCCTATGAGTGAATTAGAATGGATCGTACGAATGAATTAGAATGGATTGTATGAATGAATTAGAATGGATCATACGAATGAATTAGAATGGATCATACGAATGAATTAGAATGGATCGTACGAATGAATTAGAATGGATCGTGCTAATGAATTAGAATAGATCGTACGAATGAATTAGAATGGATCGTACGAAGGAATTAGAATGGATCGTACGAATGAATTAGAATGGATATATTCGTGTAAATGAGTTAGAATGGATCGTATGAATGTATTAGAATGGATCGTATGAGTGAATTAAAATGGATCGTGTGAAAGAATTAGAATGGATCGTATGAATGAATTAGAATGGATCGTGCGAATGAATTCGAATGGATCGTATGAATTCATTCTAATTCATTCATACAATTCATTCTAATTCTTTCACACGATCTATTCTGGTCCATTCTACGATCCATTCTAATTCATTCGCACAATCCATTCTATTTCATTCGTACGATCCATTCTTACTCATTCGTATGATCCATTCTAATTCATTCGCACGAATGTATCCATAATGGATCATACGAATGAGTAAGAATGGATCGTACGAATGAATCAGAATGGATCGTACGAATGAATTAGAATGAATTAGACTGAATCGTACGAATGAATTAGAATAGATCATAGGAATGAATTAGAATGGATCGTGCAAATGAATTAGAATGGATACATTCATGCGAATGAATTAGAATGGATCGTGCGAATGAATTAGAATGGATCGTACGAATGAATTAGAATGGATCTTACGAATGAATTAGAATGGATCGTACGAAGGAATTAGAATGGATCGTACGAATGAATTAGAATAGATATATTCGTGCAAATGAATTAGAATGGATCGTATGAATGCATTAGAATAGATCGTATGAGTGAATTAAAATGGATCGTGTGAAAGAATGGATCGTACGAATGAATTAGAATGGATCGTACGAATGAATTAGAATGAATTATAATGAATCGTACGAATGAATTAGAATAGATCATAGGAATGAATTAGAATGGATCGTGCACATGAATTAGAATGGATACATTCGTGCGAATGAATTTGAATGGATCGTGCGAATGAATTAGAATGGATCTTACGAATGAATTAGAATGGATCGTACGAATGAATTAGAATGGATCGTACGAATGAATTAGAATGGATACATTCGTGCGAATCAATTAGAATGGATCGGACGAATGAATTAGAATGGATCGTACGAATGAACTAGAATGGATCGTACGAATGAATTTGAATGGATCGTATGAATAAATTAGAATGGATACATTCGTCCGAATGAATTAGAATGGATCATACGAATGAGTAAGAATGGATCGTACGAATGAAATAGAATACATTGTATGAATGAATTAGAATGGATCCTACGAATGAATTAGAATGGATCGTGTGAAAGAATTAGAATGGATTGTATGAATGAATTAGAATGGATCGTATGAATGAATTAGAATGGATCGTACGAATGAATTAGAATGGATCTTACGAATGAATTAGAATGGATCGTACGAATGAATTAGAATAGATCGTACGAAGGAATTAGAATGGATTTATTCGTGCAAATGAATTAGAATGGATCGTATGAAGGAATTAGAATGGATCATATAAGTGAATTAGAATGGATCGTACGAATTAATTAGAATGGATCATACGAATGAATTAGAATGGATCATACGAATTAATTAGAATGGATCGTACGAATGAATTAGAATGGATCGTACGAATGAATTAGAATGGATCATACGAATTAATTAGAATGGATCATACGAATGAATTAGAATGGATCGTACGAATGAATTAGAATGGATCGTACGAATGAATTAGAATGGATCGTACGAATGAATTAGAATGGATACATTTGTGCGAATGAATTAGAATGGATCGTACGAATGGATTAGAATGGATCGTACGAATGGATTAGAATGGATACATTCGTGCGAATGAATTAGAATGGATTGTATGAATGAATTAGAATGGATCGTACGATCCATTCGAATTCATTCGCACGATCCATTCTAATTCATTTGTACGATCCATTCTAATTCATTCATACGATCCATTCTAATTCATTCGTACGATCCATTCTAATTCATTCGTATATTCCATTCTAATTCATTCGTACGGTCTATTCTATTTCATTCGTACGATCCATTCTTACGCTTTCGTATGATCCATTCTAATTCATTCGGACGAATGTATCCATTCTAATTTATTCGTACGATCCATTCTAATTCATTCGTACGATCCATTCTAATTCATTCGTACGATCCATTCTTACTCATTCGTATGATCCATTCTAATTCATTCGTACGATCCATTCTAATTCATTCGTACGATCCATTCTAATTCATTCGCACAATCTATTCTAATTCATTCGTACGATCTATTCTAATTCATTCGTATGATCGTACGAATGAATTAGAATGGATCGTACGGAATGAATTAGAATGGATTGTATGAATGAATTAGAATGGATACATTCGTGCCAATGAATTAGAATGGATCATACGAATGAGTAATAATGGATCGTACGAATGAAATAGAATGGATTGTACGAATGAATTAGAATGGATCGTACAAATGAATTAGAATGGATTGTACGAATGAATTAGAATGGATCATACGAATGAGTAAGAATGGATCGTACAAATGAAATAGAATGGATTGTACGAATGAATTAGAATGGATCGTACGAATGAATTAGAATGGATCGTGTGAAAGACGTACGATCCATTCTAATTCATTAATATGATCCATTCTAATTCATTCATATGATCTATTCTAATTCATTCATACAATCCATTCTAATTCTTTCACACGATCCATTCTAATTCATTCGTACGATCCATTCTAATTCATTCGCACAATCCATTCTATTTCATTCGTACGATCCATTCTTACTCATTGGTACGATCCATTCTAATTCATTCGCACGAATGTATCCATTCTAATTCATTCGTACGAATCCATTCTAATTCATTCATACAATCTATTCTATTTCATTCATACGATCCATTCTAATCCATTCTAATACATTCTAATTCATTCGTACGACCCATTCGTACTCATTCGTATGATCCATTCTAATTCATTCGTACGATCCATTCTAATTCATTTGTATAATCCATTCTATTTCATTCGTACGATCCATTCATACTTATTCGTATGATCCATTCTAATTCATTCGCACGAATGTATCCATTCTAATTCATTCGTACGATCCATTCTAATTCATTCGCACTATCCATTCTAATTCATTCGTACAATCCATTCTAATTCATTCGTATGATCCATTCTAATTTATTCGTTCAAATATATCCATTCTAATTCATTCGTATGATCCATTCTAATTCATTCGCACAATCCATTCTAACTCATTCGCACGAATGTATCCATTCTAATTCATTTGCACGATCCATTCTAATTCATTCCTATGATCTATTCTAATTCATTCGTACGATCCATTCTAATTCATTTGCTCGAATGTATCCATTCTAATTCATTCGTACGATCCATTCTAATTCGTTCATATGATCCATTCTAATTCGTTCGTATGATCCATTCTAATTCGTTCGTACGATCCATTCTAATTCATTCGTATGATCCATTCTAATTCATTCCTACGATCTATTCTAATTCATTCGCTCGAATATATCCATTCTAATTCTTTCGTTCGATCCATTCTAATTCATTTGCACGATCCATTCTAATTCATTCGTATGATCCATTCTAATCCATTCGTACGATCCATTCTAATTCATTCGTACGATCCATTCTAATTCATTCGTACGATCCATTCTAATTCATTCGCACGAATGTAACAATTCTAGTTCATTCGTACGATCCATTCTAATTCATTCGTACGATCCATTCTAATTCATTCGCACGATCCATTCTAATTCATTCGTACGATCCATTCTAATTCATTCATACGATCCATTCTAATTCATTCGTACGATCCATTCTAATTCATTCATACAATCCATTCTAATTCAATCGTACGATCCATTCTAATTCACTCATACGATCCATTCTAATACATTCATACGATCCATTCTAATTCATTTGCACGAATATATTCATTCTAATTCATTCGTACGATCCATTCTAATTCCTTCGTACGATCCATTCTAATTCATTCGTACGATCTATTCTAATTCATTCGTACGATCCATTCTAATTCATTCGTACGATCCATTCTAATTCCTTCGTACGATCTATTCTAATTCATTCGTACAATCTATTCTAATTCATTCGTACGAATGGATACATTCGTGTGAATGAATTAGAATGGATCGTACAAATAAGTAAGAATGGATCGAACGAATGAAATAGAATGGACTGCACGAATGAATTAGAATGGATCGTACGAATGAATTAGAATGGATCGTGTGAAAGAATTAGAATGGATTGTATGAATGAATTAGAATAGATCGTACGAAGGAATTAGAATGTATCATACGAATGAATTAGAATGGATCGTACGAATGAATTAGATAGGATCGTACGAATGAATTAGAATGGATCGTGCTAATGAATTAGAATTGATCGAACGAATGAATTAGCATGGATCGTGCTAATGAATTAGAATGGAACGTACGAATGAATTAGAATGGATCATGTGAAAGAAGTAGAATGGATTGTATGAATGAATTAGAATGAATTCGTACGATCCATTCGAATTCATTCGCACGATCCATTCTAATTCATTCATACGATCCATTCTAATTCATTCATACAATCCATTCTAATTCTTTCACACGATCCATTCTAATTCATTTGTAGGATCCATTCTAATTCATTCGTACAATCTATTCTATTTCATTCGTACGATCCATTCTTACTCATTCGTATGATCCATTCTAATTCATTCGTACGATCCATTCTAATTCATTTGTACGATCCATTGTAATTCATTCGTACAATCCATTCTATTTCATTCGTACGATCCATTCTTACTCATTCGTATGATCCATTCTAATTCATTCGCACGAATGTATCCATTCTAATTCATTCATACAATCCATTCTAATTCATTCCGTACGATCCATTCTAATACATTCGTACGATCGTACGAATGAATTAGAATGGATCGTACGAATGAATTAGAATAGATTGTGCGAATGAATTAGAATGGATCGTACGAATGAATTAGAATTGATCGTACGAATGAATTAGAATGGATCATACGAATGAGTAAGAATGGATCGTACGAATGAATTGGAATGGATCGTACGATTGAATTAGAATGGATCGTACGAATAAATTAGAATGGATACATTCGTCCGAATGAATTAGAATGGATCATACGAATTAGTAAGAATGGATCGTACGAATGAAATAGAATAGATTGTACGAATGAATTAGAATGGATCCTACGAATGAATTAGAATGGATCGTGTTAAAGAATTAGAATGGATTGTATGAATGAATTAGAATGGATCGTATGAATGAATTAGAATGGATCGTGCGAATGAATTCGAATGGATCGTACGAATTCATTATAATTCATTCATACAATCCATTCTAATTCTTTCACACGATCCATTCTAATTCATTCGTACGTTCCATTCTAATTCATTAGCATGATCCATGCTAATTCATTCATTCGATCAATTCTAATTCATTAGCACGATCCATTCTAATTCATTCGTACGATCCATTCTAATTCATTCGCACGATCCATTCTAATTCATTCATAGGATCCATTCTAATTCATTCATATGATCTATTCTAATTCTTTCACACGATCTATTCTAATTCATTCATACGATCCATTCTAATTCATTCATACGATCTATTCTAATTCATTCGTACAATCCATTCTAATTCATTCGCACGATCCATTCTAATTCATTCATAGGATCCATTCTAATTCATTCATACGATCTATTCTAATTAGAATGGATCGTACGAATGAATTAGAATGGATATATTTGAACGAATAAATTAGAATGGATCATACGAATGAATTAGAATGGATCGTACGAATGAATTAGAATGGATAGTGCGAATGAATTAGAATCGATCGTACGAATGAATTAGAATGGATCGTACGAATGAATTAGAATGGATCATACGACTGAGTAAGAATGGATCGTACGAATGAATTAGAATGGATCGTACGAATGAATTAGAATGGATCGTACGAATAAATTAGAATGGATACATTTGTCCGAATGAATTAGAATGGATCATAAGAATGAGTAAGAATGGATCGTACGAATGAAATAGAATAGATTGTACGAATGAATTAGAATGGATCCTAGTACGATCCATTCCAATTCATTCGTACGATCCATTCTAATTCATTCATACAATCCATTCTAATTCTTTCACACGATCCATTCTAATTCATTCGTACGATCCATTCTAATTCATTCGTGCAATCCATTCTATTTCATTTGTACGATCCATTCTTACTCATTCGTACGATCCATTATAATTCATTCACACGAATGTATCCATTCGTACGAATGAATTAGAATAGATTGTACGAATGAATTAGAATGGATCGTACGAATGAATTAGAAAGGATCGTACGAAGGAATTAGAATGGATCGTACAAAGGAATTAGAATGGATCGTACGAATGAATTAGAATGGATCGTATGAATGAATTAGAATAGATCGAACGAAGGGATTAGAATGGATCGAACGAATGAATTAGAATGGATCGTACGAATGAATTTGAATGGATCGTGTGAAAGAATTAGAATGGATTGTATGAATGAATTAGAATAGATCGTACGAATGAATTAGAATGGATCGTACGAATGAATTAGAATGGATCGTACTAATGAATTAGAATGGATCGTACGAAGGAATTAGAATGGATCGTACGAATGAATAAGAATGGATCGTATGAATGAATTAGAATGGATCGTACGAATGAATTAGAATTGATCGAACGAAGGAATTAGAATGGATCGTACGAATGAATTAGAATGGATCGTGTGAAAGAATTAGAATGGATTGTATGAATGAATTAGAATAGATCGTATGAATGAATTAGAATGGATCGTACGAATGAATTAGAATGGATCGTACGAATGAATTAGAATGGATACAATCGTGCGAATGAATTAGAATGGATACATTCGTGCGAAAGAATTAGAATAGATCGTATGAATGAATTAGAATGGATCCTATGAATGAATTAGAATGGATCGTGCGAATGAATTAGAATGGATCGTACGAATGAATTAGAATGGATCGTGCTAATGAATTAGAATTGATCGAACGAATGAATTAGCATGGATCGTGCTAATGAATTAGAATGGAACGTACGAATGAATTAGAATGGATCGTGTAAAAGAATTAGAATGGATTGTTTGAATGAATAAGAATGAATTCGTACGATCCATTCTAATTCATTCGCACGATCCATTCTAATTCATTCATACGATCCATTCTAATTCATTCGTACGATCCATTCTAATTCATTCGCACAAATGTATCCATTCTAATTCATCCGTACGATCCATTCTAATTCATTTGCACGATCTATTCTAATTCATTCCTACGATCCATTCTAATTCATTCGCACAATCCATTCTAATTCATTCGTACGATCCATTCTAATTCATTCATACGATCCATTCTAATTCATTCGTACGATCCATTCTAATTCATTCGCACAAATGTATCCATTCTAATTCATTCGTATGATCCATTCTAATTCATTCGCACGATCCATTCTAATTCATTCGTACGATCCATTCTAATTCTTTCACACGATCCATTCTAATTCATTCGTACGATCCATTCTAATTCATTCGCCCGATCCATTCTAATTCATTCGTACGATCCATTCTAATTCATTCGCACGAATGTATCCATTCTAGTTCATTCGTACGATCCATTCTAATTCATTCTAACGATCCATTCTAATTCATTCACACGATCCATTCTAATTCATTTGTACGATCCATTCTAATTCATTCATACGATCCATTCTAATTCATTCGTACGATCCATTCTAATTCATTCGCACAAATGTATCCATTCTAATTCATTTGTACGATCCATTCTAATTCATTCGCACGATCCATTCTAATTCATTCGTACGATCCATTCTAATTCATTCGCACGATCTGTTCTTATTCATTCGCACAATCCATTCTAATTCATTCGCACGAATGTATCCATTCTAATTCATTCGTACGATCCATTCTAATTCATTCATACGATCCATTCTAATTCATTCGTATGATCCATTCTAATTAATTCGTATGATCCATTCTAATTCATTCGTACGATCCATTCTAATTCATTCATACAATCCATTCTAATTCATTCGCACGAATGTATCCATTCTAATTAATTCGTACGATCCATTCTAATTCATTCGTATGACCTATTCTTATTCATTCGCACGATCCAGTCTAATTTATTCGCACGATCCATTCTAATTCATTCGCACGAATGTATCCATTCTAATTCATTCGTACGATCCATTCTAATTCATTAATATGATCCATTCTAATTTATTCGTACGATCCATTCTAATTCATTCGCACGAATGTATCCATTCTAGTTCATTCGTACGATCCATTCTAATTCATTCGTACGATCCATTCTAATTCATTCGCACGATCCATTCTAATTCATTCGTACGATCCATTCTAATTCATTCATACGATCTATTCTAATTCATTCATACGATCCATTCTAATTCATTCGCACAAATGTATCCATTCTAATTCATTCGTACGATCCATTCTAATTCATTCGCATGATCCATTCTAATTCATTCGTACGATCCATTCTAATTCTTTCACACGATCCATTCTAATTCATTCGTATGATCCATTCTAATTCATTCGCACGATCCATTCTAATTCATTCATACGATCCATTCTAATTCATTAGTAAGATCCATTCTAATTCATTCGTACGATCCATTCTAATTCATTCGTACGATCCATTCTAATTCATTCGCACGAATGTATCCATTCTAGTTCATTCGTACGATCCATTCTAGTTCATTCGTACGATCCATTCTAATTCATTCGTACGATCCATTCTAATTCATTCGTATGATCCATTCTAATTAATTTGTATGATCCATTCTAATTCATTCGTACGATCCATTCTAATTCATTCATACAATCCATTCTAATTCATTCGCACGAATGTATCAATTCTAATTAATTCGTACGATCCATTCTAATTCATTCGTATGATCCATTCTTATTCATTCGCACGATCCAGTCTAATGGATTCGCAAGATCCATTCTAATTCATTCGCACGAATGTATCCATTCTAATTCATTCGTACGATCCATTCTAGTTCATTAATATGATCCATTCTAATTCATTCGTACGATCCATTCTAATTCATATGCACAAAGGTATCCATTCTAATCCATTCGTAGGATCCATTCTAATCCATTCGTACGATCCATTCTAATTCATTTATACGATCCATTCTAATTCATTCGCTCGAATGTATCCATTCTAATCCATTCATACGATCCATTCTAATCCATTCGTACGATCGATTCTAATTCATTCGCACAAATGTATCCATTCTAATTCATTCGTACGATCCATTCTAATTCATTCGCACGATCCATTCTAATTCATTCGTACGATCCATTCGAATTCATTCGCACGATCCATTCTAATTCATTCGTACGATCCATTCTAATTCATTCGTACGATCCATTCTAATTCATTAGCACGTTCCATTCTAATTCATTCGTACAATCTATTCTATTTCATTCGTACAATCCATTCTTACTCATTCGTATGATCCATTCTAATTCATTCGGACGAATGTATCCATTCTAATTTATTCATACGATCCATTCTAATTCATTCGTACAATCCATTCTAATTCATTCGTACGATCCATTCTAATTCATTCGCACGAATGTATCCATTCTAATTCATTCGTACGGTCCATTCTAATTCATTCGCACAATCCATTCTATTTCATTCGTACGATCCATTCTTACTCATTCGTATGATCCATTATGGATACATTCGTGCGAATGAATTAGAATGGATCATACGAATGAGTAAGAATGGATCGTACGAATGAAATAGAATGGATTGTGCGAATGAATTAGAATGGATCGTACGAATGAATTAGAATGGATCGTGTGAAAGAATTAGAATGGATTATATGAATGAATTAGAATAGATCGTATGAATGAATTAGAATGGATCATACAAATGAATTAGAATGGATCGTACGAATGAACTAGAATGGATACATTCGTGCGAATGAATTAGAATGGATCGTACGAATGAATTAGAATGGATCGTACGAATGAATTAGAATGGATCTTACGAATGAATTAGAATGGATCGTACGAATGCACGATCCATGCTAATTCATTCGTTCGATCAATTCTAATTCATTAGCACGATCCATTCTAATTCATTCGTACGATCCATTCTAATTCATTAGCACGATCCATTCTAATTCATTCGTACGATCCATTCTAATTCTTTCACACGATCCATTCTAATTCATTCGTATGATCCATTCTAATTCGTTCGTACGATCTATTCTAATTCATTCGTACGATCCATTCTAATTCATTCGTATGATCCATTCTAATTCCTTCGTACGATCCATTCTAATTCATTCATACAATCCATTCTAATTCTTTCACACGATCCATTCTAATTCATTCGTACGATCCATTCTAATTCATTCGTGCAATCCATTCTATTTCATTCGTACGATCCATTCTTTCTCATTCGTACGATCCATTCTAATTCATTCACACGAATGTATCCATTTGTACGAATGAATTAGAATAGATTGTACGAATGAATTAGAATGGATCGTATGAATGAATTAGAATGGATCGTACGAATGAATTAGAATGGATCGTGCGAATGAATTAGAATGGATCGTACGAATGAATTAGAATGGATCGTACGAATGAACTAGAATGGATACATTCGTGCGAATGAATTAGAATGGATCGTACGAATGAATTAGAATGGATCCTATGAATGAATTAGAATGGATCGTACGAATGAATTAGAATGGATCGTACGAATGAATTAGAATGGATCATACGAATGAGTAAGAATGGGTCGTACGAATGAAATAGAATGGATTGTACGAATGAATTAGAATGGATCGTACGAATGAATTAGAATGGATCGTGTGAAAGAATTAGAATGGATTGTATGAATGAATTAGAATGGATCATATGAATGAATTAGAATGGATCGTACGAATGAATTCGAATGGATCGTACGAATGAATTACAATGGAACGTACGAATGAATTAGAATGGATACATTCGTGCGAATGAATTAGAATGGATACATTCGCGCGAAAGAATTAGAATAGATCGTATGAATGAATTAGAATGGATCCTATGAATGAATTAGAATGGATCGTGCGAATGAATTAGAATGGATCGTACGAATGAATTAGAATGGATCGTGCTAATGAAGTAGAATTGATCGAATGAATGAATTAGTATGGATCGTGCTAATGAATTAGAATGGAACGTACGAATGAATTAGAATGGATCGTGTGAAAGAATTAGAATGGATTGTATGAATGAATTAGAATGAATTCGTACGATCCATTTGAATTCATTCGCACGATCCATTCTAATTCATTCATACGATCCATTCTAATTCATTCATACAATCCATTCTAATTCTTTCACACGATCCATTCTAATTCATTCGTAGGATCCATTCTAATTCATTCGTACAATCTATTCTATTTCATTCGTACGATCCATTCTTACTCATTCGTATGATCCATTCTAATTCATTCGGGCGAATGTATCCATTCTAATTTATTCGTACGATCCATTCTAATTCATTCGTACGATCCATTCAAATTCATTCGTACGATCCATTCTTACTCATTCGTATGATCCATTCTAATTCATTCGTACGATCCATTCTAATTCATTCGTACGATCCATTCTAATTCATTCGCACAATCTATTCTAATTCATTCGTACGATCCATTCTAATTCATTCGTACGATCGTACGAATGAATTAGAATGGATCGTACGGAATGCATTAGAATGGATTGTATGAATGAATTAGAATGGATACATTCGTGCGAATGAATTAGAATGGATCATACGAATGAGTAAGAATGGATCGTACGAATGAAATAGAATGGATTGTATGAATGAATTAGAATGGATCGTACAAATGAATTAGAATGGATCGTACGAATAAATTAGAATGGATCATACGAATGAGTAAGAATGGATCGTACAAATGAAATAGAATGGATTGTACGAATGAATTAAAATGGATCGTACGAATGAATTAGAATGGATCGTGTGAAAGAATTAGAATGCATTGTATGAATGAATTAGAATGGATCGTATGAAAGAATTAGAATGGATCGTGCGAATGAATTCGAATGGATCGCATGATCCATTCGAATAGAATGGATCGTATGAATGAATTAGAATGGATCGGGCGAATGAATTAGATTGGATCGTATGAATGAATTAGAATGGATCGTATGAATGAATTAGAATGGATCGTGCGAATGAATTAGAATGGATCGTGTTGGGGGTAGCTGAAACTCGCCCAAGAGTTCTCCCCCACCCGTGCTCACCAAATCATCTTGACAAGGAGCGAGATCCACAGTGGATTGAAGGGGCCCAAGGCAAAGAGCTCGCTCAGGAGCTCGCCAAAGCTCGCCCAGGAGCTCGCCCAAGCTCGCCCAGGAGCTCGCCAAAGCTCGCTCAGGAGCTCGCTCATGCTCGCTCAGGAGCTCGCTCATGCTCGCTCAGGAGCTCGCTCAAGCTCGCTCAGGAGCTCGCTCATGCTCGCTCAGGAGCTCGCGCAGGCTCGCTCAGGGCTCGCTCAGGAGCTCACTCAGGCTCGCTCAGGAGCTCGCCCATGCTCGCTCAGGAGCTTGCCCAAGCTCGCTCAGGAGCTCGCCCAAGCTCGCTCAGGAGCTCGCCCATGCTCGCTCAGGAGCTCGCCCAAGCTCGCTCAGGAGCTCGCTCATGCTCGCTCAGGAGTTCGCCCAAGCTCGCTCAGGAGCTCGCCCAAGCTCGCTCAGGAGCTCACCCATGCTCGCTCAGGAGCTCACCCATGCTCGCTCAGGAGCTCGCCCATGCTCGCTCAGGAGCTCGCCCATGCTCGCTCAAAAGCTCGCCCAAGCTCGCTCATGAGCTCGCCCAAGCTCGCCCAGACCCCTGTTTATCGAAGAGGTTGCTCCCGCGAGGTCCAACTCTTGATAGATATGGACGAAAGGACAGATCAGTGCAGGGCGAGCTTGCCTTTGCTTCCTCCCTGAGATCGCCCAGACTTGAACATTCCACAATAGCCACCTGGCCGCGACAAGAAAGATGCTCTCCCCCACTCAAACCGCCTAGCAGGCTTCACGACAGAATGTCAGGGCGCGAGTACCAAGGACTGTCAGACCCACACGAGCCATAACGTGGGGGTCTAGAAGGCTCTGGAAAGAATCTCCACGTGTCGGGCCACGGTAGGCCGCCTATTGCTATAAATGCTCACCCCCAGGCTCCATAGTACAGGTTCAAATCCCATTTCCCTACCACTTTTGTATACAACAGCTCGCCGTTGTGCTATCGGAACTGACTTGAGCGTCGGAGGGTCTGCGCTCCTAAGGGAGCCAGCCGTTCTTACGTTCTCTTTTCTTTGTCTTGTAGGCAGTCGGCACGGACCAACGAAAAATCCCCCGAATATTTGGCACCGTCTGTGGGATCTTTGATTGGTTCCTGCGAGAACACCCACGACCACGCGGTTGAACGCCGTGGGCTCTCGTAACCCCAAAGATGGCTCCGGCGATAAGGGGGCGCAGGCGACCGAGGACCCGTACGATATCTACGCACAGCGAGCCTCCTGTTGAGACCCCTCAACCCCAGGTCCCGCTCAGTGACCAGCTCCTGTTGGAGATGTTGGCCACCCAGCGGGCCATGACGGAGGAACTGACACGGCCGCGTCAGGTTCCGGCGGCCAGCCGGTGGTCCGGGCCGGCGAAGACGGCATCTCCGGTGCGACCACCGGCGTCAATATCGCATCCGCCCACGATCGTTCCGGCATGGCAGGTTTCCCGCCAGGAACCCCCGGTCGAGAGAGCGGCCGTACGCGGGGTGCCGGAAACCTCGCTTACGAGGTTACAGAAGCTAGTAACCCAGCGGTCTAGCAACCAGGCAACCTCGCGGGCGACCATCCCTCACCGCCGCAGCCGGAGCGCCGATTCTGACGAGTCGGAGGCAAGGTCTCTAGAGCGGGATCGCGACCCGCGCCATCGGCGACGAGGGAGAGAGCCCGCGGTGGCTATTACTTCCGAAGCTCGAGAGGCAACGGCCTCCCACAAACCAACTGCCACGCTGAAGGAGTTTGGGCGAACAGCAAGGAGGCCGCCGATCGGTAGCCCCCGAGGGTCGCCGCGGGGTGGATCCGAACCTCCCTCGAGGGAGTGTGCACGGCCGCCTAGGACCTGCGCAGCAGCCTCTGGGAGTTCTCCCCGGGCACTGGTAGTGACCTAACACGACGGTCGACCTGCTGGAGGACCTCGCCGCCCACGGGGGTAGCTCGCCCTTCACAAGCGAGGTGCACCAAGGAGGCTTTCCGCACTACTGGACCCCCCCGAAGTTTGTATTGTTCGACGGGTCGCAGGATCCCGTTGATCATCTCTTGGCCTACAAAAAGCTTTTGTTTTTCTGGGACCAAGACCACGTCTTGTGCCGAGCATTCCCGAGCAGTTTGACCGGCTCGGTGTTGAATTGGTTCCACAAGCTGCCATCGGGCACCATTGCAGACTTCCCAACTCTCTCCAGGCTATTTCTGGAGCAATACCGCTGCAACAGGCAGCCCCCAAGGAGGATTGAGTCTCTCTTCACCTTGGCCATGGGAGCCCACAAAACTCTGCAAAGCTTCACGATGCGCTTTCAAAGCGCCTACCTCGCCCTCGAGGATGCGGTCGGCCAAGATCGCACGACAGTGAGCGCTTTCCGGAACGCCCTCCCCGAGGGGAGCAAGCTTCATGACGCGCTGGTGATCAAAGATCCTCGCACGATGGTCGAGCTCTTCACTCATGTCCAGCAAAACATCAAGCTCGAAGATGCGGTGTTAGACCGGAAGGGAAAGGCAGTTGAGCAGCGACCTCCTCCGGCTCTGCGACCTCTCGTCGTTAAGGCCGTGGAGAGGAGGGAGGTGCCACTGGCGATACCTTTGCCCCGACCGGGATCCTCAGAGGCAGCCAGTGGGCGACCTTGAGCTTCCCAGGACAGTCCACCGTTGTGCGGACTTAAAGCAAGACCGGGATCCTCAGAGGCAGCCAGTGGGCGACCTTGAGCTTCCCGGGGTAGTCCGTCGTTGTGCAGACTTAAAGCAAGACCGGGATCCTCAGAGGCAGCCAGTGGGCGACCTTGAGCTTCCCGGGGTAGTCCGCCGTTGTGCGGACTTAAAGCAAGACCGGGATCCTCAGAGGCAGCCAGTGGGCGACCTTGAGCTTCCCGGGGTAGTCCGCCGTTGTGCGGACTTAAAGCAAGACCGGGATCCTCAGAGGCAGCCAGTGGGCAACCTTGAGCTTCCCGGGGCAGTCCGCCGTTGTGCGGACTTAAAGCAAGACCGGGATCCTCAGAGGCAGCCAGTGGGCGACCTTGAGATTCCCGGGGAAGTCCGCTGCCTAGTGGACTCTAAACCTAACCAGAATCCTTCGCGTTCACCTGCCATGAACGGAAGCATCCTAGCGTTGGAATACCCCTCGAAGGGCGAGCCCGCCGAACAGGATCATCGAGGGAAATTAACTGGGCAGGGGGCAGCTAGCACTTATTAGTTTCTTTTAAAAATAAAAATGGTTTAAGTCTCTGAGTGTAGGGAAGTTTTTGAAGTCTTTTGCTTCGCTTAAATGTTTTTCGGGCTCAGAGACTTGAGTTTTTGCGAGCATGCCGAGTTTTTCGTTTGCATATACTTTAAAATAAAAAGGTTGAATCGAATTAGCTGCCTCGCCCGGGGTATCACTCTCGAGATCGCTGCGAACTCCTAGAGCGGACTCATAAGTGACACAGAGAAAGAAAGAAACGCATATGCGAACTCAGAAAGATTTCATTTCATTGATTGACAAAAATTACAAAGCAGTTACAAGGGTGCGAGCTCAAGGCTTGCTAGTCTCCGCCCCACTGTCGTCCCCTCGGCGCCGCTTTTTCGACCTTTCGGTCCTGTATTTCTCCACAGCAGCCAGGGCGCCTTTCTTAAGGAGATCGTCCAACTGGGCTTGGAGGCGACCTTGTTGAGCCCGAAGGCCTTCGGCGTGTGTCTCCTTCAGAGCGGCGATCTCTGTCTTCAGAGCAGCGACCTCGCTTTGAAGTTGAGCCGCCTCCTGCTGCGCGACCTCCCTGGCGGACACAGCCTCGTCTCGCTCCGCCTTAGCTTTGAGGAGGGAGGTAGCGGACAGGCCTTTGGCTGCCTCGGCCATGGCAAGGCCTGACACCAGGGTTTTGACCCTGCGGTGCAGTGCCTCCGACTCCGCCCTCAGCTCCTCGGAGCCCTTAGCTCGTTGAAGCTCGTGGATGTGCTCGTCCACCTTGCGCTCGGACCCCCAAAGGGAATCGTCGAACAAGGCAGCCAGCGCCTTCCCGGCCCCAGTGACCTCCGCGGCCAGCGCCTGGCTCTGCTTCTCCGCCTGCATAAGGAAGGTGAAAAAGTTAGCAAAAAGCAAAAATTAGCATTCTTGGCGGAAGGGTCAGAGGGAGCAAGATGTACCTCGGTCACGCGTTCGCTTATTGAGTCGAAGGGGGCTCGGGCGAAGACATTGCGGCCCAGCAGCTGCCGCACGTAGTAGGGCGCCCTCCCCTCCTCCGTAGAGGAGCCCGCGCTGGGACCCCCCGGAGCTTCAGTAGCAGGAGGCATGCCGGGAAGAGTGGAGGCTGGCACCTCCCCCGGGCGAGCTCCGGCTGCTGGCGGGCTTGGAGGGTCCGCCCTGACCCCCTTGGCCTCCGACTCCGAGCTGGAGGACTCAGAGTTGGAGTCAATATCCACGAAGGAGGGGGACCTATAGATCAAGTCCCCCATATCCTCCGGGAAGTCCGCCTTCTCCTTGCCCCGTCCAGATGACGAGGGCAGAGGAGCGGATATGGAAGCTGCAGGGGGCGTAGAGGTCGCAGCGGCGGCGGGGGTTTCTCGCCCACTGTCCTCGCGGGAAATTTCCCGAGGAGCAGAGGGTGGCACCCCGCCCTGCTGGACCTCCACCCCGGCGGGAGGAGGTGGAAGCTCCTGCCCCCTCGGGGCCGCCCCTGGTGCGGGAGCTGATGGAGCTGTGGGCTTCTCCACTTGAGCGAGAGCGGCGGGCTCCACCCGAAGAGCTTGATGGACGGGCCCCTTCTCCTCGGAGCCTGGCGCCTCCTCCTCGGAGTCCGTCCAACTGGGCTCCGAGTCCAAGCCCGCCTCCTCCAGCGCCTTTCACCGCTGCTCCGTCTGGGTGTTCGAAGGCGCGGGCCCCGCGCGTTTGGCCTTCTTCTTCCCGCGGGCCTCCATCTCCGGCGTCAGCACTGCTACACGAAGAGGGACGGTCAGATCACCCAGGAAGTAGCCCATTAATATCTGGGCCATCCCGGATTCGACTTCCGCCATGGTTAGCGGGAGGTCGATGTTCGGGTCGTCGGGCTCGACCATTTGGATCTTGCGACGGACAACTGGAGTTGGGGCGGAAGGCTGACCTGGGCCGGTGTCCGGGCGAGGAGGTTGCGGAGGAGCGGAGGCTTCGCCCTGGCGGAGCATCTCCATGGTCTCGGGGTCGTTGAGGCGGATGGGCGAAGCCCGCCTCCGGACCGTCTTCTTGCAGGGGTTGCCTCCCGAGCTCCCTGCCCCCTTACTGGCCCCTTTGGAGGGAGGAGCGTTCTGCATCGGCGGAATAGCACCGACCTCCTCCTCCTTCTTCCGGACGGTCTTCTGCTTCAGCAGAATAGCGCCGGTCTTCCCGTCCTTCAGCTGGAAGGCAAAGTCGGGAGCGGTGACCTTCTCCAGAGTCCGCCCACCGAGGTAGTGGAGGATCGCCTCGTCCAGAGATCGCTCCCGGTCGGGAGCGATGCACTTCTTCTTCCCCGCCTTGTAGAAGGAGATCTCCCGGAAGACCGCCGTCGGGGGAGCCCCGGGGTGAGCTGGGACTCCGCTGAACCGCCCGCGCCAGTCGCCGACCGCCACGAAAGGATAGTCCTTCCAATGGCGGTCCTTGCTCTCGATAGTGGAGAAGGGGAGCACCTCGCCAGGTCGCCCGGCGAGGTAGAAGTAGCCGCAGCCCGCGGAGCTAAAGACCGGCGAGGGCTTGAGGAGCCACTTTTTGAGCAGATAGCTCAGTGGGATCCTCGCCTTCAGGGCGGTCTCCAGCTGAGACAGCCCGTAAAGTATCCCCCCAGGAGTTTCCTGAGAGCTGAGCAGGGCAAAGCCCCGTCAACTCCAGGAGCTCCCCGGCGAGATGGCTCAATGGGAACCGCAGCCCAGACCACAGCAGCCCGACGGAAGCTACTGTACCCTGGGGTGGCCTCCCCGAGAGCGGCATCTCGGTGACGAGGATCTCCTGAGGGAGATCGATCGCCGCTCGGATACTGTCCCCGACGGGCACCCCGATCGGGTTCTGCAGCCAGACCACTGCCCTATCAGCGGCGGGCTCAGAGGCTTGGGCGGCGGCAGCAGCGGCAGCAGCAACATCGGAAGCGGAGGCCATCAGAGCAGAAGGGTTAAGGCGAGCTAAAAGCAGGAGAGGAAGAGCGAGCTGAAGAGAAGGGAGAGCTATTTTCACGCGATGGTAAAAACCGCCCCCCCAACCCCTATTTATAGATGGGTGAGAGGCAGGCGAATCGAGCCACAGTTAATGCCCGAGCATGCTCGGCGAGGCGGCGTGACGGCAATCGAAGCGACAGCTCGCTTCTTTCCAATCGACAAGTGCCACGTGGGCCACGTGTGGAAAAAGTTGCGCCGGCACCGGCACTATCGTTTACTGACAAGAGAGGAACGAATGAGGAGACATGTGTCGCGCGCCGATCGGGATCTCATGATGAGATTCATTGTATCAACATAGGGCCTCGCACCGTATTCAAAATAAAGCGACCGTTGGAAATTTGGAGCGATACCCAAGCCACAAGATCGCATGCGGCTGGTGCCCACAGCTCGCCCGAGGCAGACCCTGACCGCATGTGACAAGCTCGCATCGGAAGGAGATCGCTCGTGGCTGACGCTCCCGGCCCGCCCAGCGTTTGTGAAATTCTGACAGTCAAAGCTCTCGACGCAGACCGCCCACGGCAGGCGCCCTGCAGCTCGCTTGAGGCAGACCCTGACCGCATGTGACAAGCTCGCATCGGAAGGAGATCGCTCGTGGCTGATGCTCCCGGCCCGCCCAGCGTTTGTGAAATTCTGACAGTCAAAGCTCTCGACGCAGACCGCCCACGGCAGGCGCCCTGCAGCTCGCCTGAGGCAGACCCTGACCGCATGTGACAAGCTCGCATCGGAAGGAGATCGCTCGTGGCTGATGCTCCCGGCCCGCCCAGCGTTTGTGAAATACTGGGAGTCAAAACTCTCGACGCAGACCGCCCACGGCAGGCACCCCGCAGCTCGCTCGAGGTAGACCCTGACCGCATGTGACAAGCTCGCATCGGAAGGAGATCGCTCGTGGCTGATGCTCGTGGCCCGCTCGACGTTTGTGAAGTACTGGCAGTCAAAGCTCTCGGCGCAAACCGCCCACGGCAGGTGCCCGCAGCTCGCCCGAGGCAGATCCTGACCGCGTGAGCCAAGCTCGCGCCGGAAGGAGATCACTCGTGGCTGATGCTCCCGGCCCGCCCAGCGTTTGTGAAATACTGACAGTCAAAGCTCTCGACACAGACCGCCCACGGCAGGTGCCCGCAACTCACAAGGTAGAAGTCGCTAATAACTGAAACTCCCAATCCAACCGTCGTATGCAATAAGACTCCTGAGCAAGCGTCAAAGTCTCCTTGGACGCTCCCTCAAGAGGGGGTAATGTTGGGGGTAGCTGAAACTCGCCCAGGAGTTCGCCCCCACCCGTTCTCACCAAATCATCTTGACAAGGAGCGAGATCCACAGTGGACTGAAGGGACCCAAGGCAAAGAGCTCGCTCAGGAGCTCGCCAAAGCTCGCTCAGGAGCTCGCCAAAGCTCGCCCAGGAGCTCGCCAAAGCTCGCCCAGGAGCTCGCCAAAGCTCGCTCAAGAGCTCGCTCATGCTCGCTCAGGAGCTCGCTCAAGCTCGCTCAGGAGCTCGCTCATGCTCGCTCAGGAGCTCGCTCAGGCTCGCTCAGGAGCTCGCCCATGCTCGCTCAGGAGCTCACCCAAGCTCGCTCAGGAGCTCGCCCATGCTCGCTCAGGAGCTCGCCCAAGCTCGCTCAGGAGCTCGCCCATGCTCGCTCAGGAGCTCGCCCATGCTCGCTCAGGAGCTCGCCCAAGCTCGCTCAGGAGCTCGCTCAGGAGCTCGCCCAAGCTCGCCCAGACCCCTGTTTATCGAAGAGGTTGCTCCCGCGAGGTCCAACTCTTGATAGATATGGACGAAAGGATGGAGCAGTGCAGGGCGAGCTTGCCTTTGCTTCCTCCCTGAGACCGCCCAGACTTGAACATTCCAGAATAGCCACCTAGCCGCGACAAGAAAGATGCTCTCCCCCACTCAAACCGCTTGGCAGGCTTCACGACAGAATGTCAGGGCGCGAGTACCAAGGACTGTCAGACCTACGCGAGCCAGAACATGGGGGTCTAGAAGGCTCTGGAAAGAATCTCCACGTGTCGGGCCACGGTAGGCCGCCTATTGGTATAAATGCTCACCCCCAGGCTCCATAGTATAGGTTCGAATCCCATTTCCCTACCACTTTGGTATACAACAGCTCGACGTTGTGCTACCGGAACTGACTTGAGCGTCGGAGGGTCTGCGCTCCTAAGGGAGCCAGTCGTTCTCACGTTCTCTTTTCTTTGTCTTGCAGGCAGTCGGCACGGACCAGCGAAAAATCCCCCGAACAGATCGTACGAATGAATTAGAATGGATCGTACGAATGAATTAGAATGGATCATATGAATGAGTAAGAATGGATCGTACGAATGAAATAGAATGGATTATACGAATGAATTAGAATGGATACATTCGTGCGAATGAATTAGAATGGATCGTACGAATAAATTAGAATGGATCGTGCTAATGAATTAGAATTGATCGAACAAATGAATTAGCATGGATCGTGCTAATGAATTAGAATGGATCGTACGAATGAATTAGAATGGATCGTGCGAATGAATTAGAATGGATCGTACGAATGAATTAGAATGGATACATTTGTGTGAATGAATTAGAATGGATCGTACGAATGAATTAGAATGTATCGTGTGAATGAATTAGAATTGATCGGGCGAATGAATTTGAATGGATCGTACGAATTCATTCTAATTCATTCATACAATCCATTCTAATTCTTTCACACGATCCATTCTAATTCATTCGTACGTTCCATTCTAATTCATTAGCACGATCCATGCTAATTCATTCGTTCGATCAATTCTAATTCATTAGCACGATCCATTCTAATTCATTCGTACGATCCATTCTAATTCATTCGCACGATCCATTCTAATTCATTCATAGGATCCACTCTAATTCATTCATACGATCTATTCTAATTCTTTCGCACGAATGTATCCATTCTAATTCATTCGCACGAATGTATCCATTCTAATTCATTCGTACGATCCATTCTAATTCATTCGTACGATCCATTCTAATTCATTCGTACGATCCATTCTAATTCATTCATACGATCTATTCTAATTCATTCATACAATCCATTCTAATTCTTTCACACGATCCATTCTAATTCATTCGTACGATCCATTCTAATTCATTCGCACAATCCATTCTATTTCATTCGTACGATCCATTCTTACTCATTGGTAGGATCCATTCTAATTCATTCGCACGAATGTATCCATTCTAATTCATTCGTACGAATCCATCCTAATTCATTCGTACAATCTTTTCTATTTCATTCGTACGATCCATTCTTACTCATTCGTATGATCCATTCTAATTCATTCGGACGAATGTATCCATTCTAATTTATTCGTACGATCCATTCTAATTCATTCGTATGATCCATTCTAATTCATTCGTCCGATCCATTCTAATTCATTCGCACGAATGTATCCATTCTAATTCATTCGTAAGATCCATTCTAATTCATTCGTACGATCCATTCTAATTCATTCGTAAGATCCATTCTAATTCATTCGTACGATCCATTCTAATTCATTCGTACGATCCATTCTAATTCATTCGCACGATCCATGCTAATGAATTAGAATGTATCGTACGAATGAATTAGAATGGATCGTACGAATGAATTAGAATGGATCTTACGAATGAATTAGAATGGATCGTACGAATGAATTAGAATGGATCGTACGAATGAATTAGAATGGATCGTACGAATGAATTAGAATGTATCTTACGAATGAATTAGAATGGATCGTATGAATGAATTAGAATGGATCGTACGAATGAATTAGAATGGATACATTCGTGCGAATGAATTAGAATGGATCGTACGAATGAATTAGAATGGATCGTACGAATGAATTAGAATGGATCAAATGAATGAATTAGAATGGTTACATTCATCCGAATGAATTAGAATGGATCGTACGAATGGATTAGAATGGATCGTACGAATGGATTAGAATGGATACAATCGAGCGAATGAATTAGAATGGATCGTACGAATGAATTAGAATGGATCGTACGAATGGATTAGAATGGATCCTACGAATGGATTAGAATGAATACCTTTGTGCATATGAATTAGAATGGATCGTACGAATGAATTAGAATGGATCATATTAATGAATTAGAATAGATCGTACGAATGAATTAGAATGGATACATTCGTGCACGATCCATTCTAATTCATTCGCACGAATGTATCCATTCTAATTCATTCGTACGATCCATTCTAATTCATTAATATGATCCATTCTATTTCATTCGTACGATCCATTCTTACTCATTCGTATGATCCATTATAATTCATTCGCACGAATGTATCCATTCTAAATCATTCTTACGATCCATTCTAATTCATTCGTACGATCCATTCTAAATCATTCGTACAATCCATTCTATTTCATTCGTACGATCAATTCTAATTCATTAGCACGATCCATTCTAATTCATTCGTACGATCCATTCAAATTCATTCGCACGATCCATTCTATTTCATTCGTACAATCCATTCTATTTAATTCGTACGATCCATTCTTAGTCATTCGTATGATCCATTCTAATTCATTCGCACGAATGTATCCATTCTAATCCATTCGTACGATCCATTCTAATCCATTCGTACGATCCATTCTAATTCATTCGCATGAATGTAACCATTCTAATTCATTCATTTGATCCATTCTAATTCATTCGTACGATCCATTCTAATTCATTCGTCCGATCCATTCTAATTCATTCGCACGAATGTATCCATTCTAAACCATTCATACGATCCATTCTAATTTATTCGTACGATCCATTCTAATTCATTCGCACGAATGTATCCATTCTAATTCATTCGTACGATCCATTCTAATTCATTCGTACGATCCATTCTAATTCATTCGTAAGATCCAATCTAATTCATTCGTACGATCCATTCTAATTCATTCGTACGATCCATTCTAATTCATTCGCACGAATGTATCCATTCTAGTTCATTCATACGATCCATTCTAATTTATTCGCACGATCCATTCTAATTCATTCGTACGATCCATTCTAATTCATTCATACGATCCATTCTAATTCATTCGTACGATCCATTCTAATTCATTCGCACAAATGTATCCATTCTAATTTTTTCGTACGATCCAATCTAATTCATTCGCACGATCCTTTCTAATTCATTCGTTCGATCCATCCTAATTCTTTCCCACGATCCATTCTAATTCATTCGTACGATCCATTCTAATTCATTCGCACGATCCATTCTAATTCATTCGTACGATCCATTCTAATTCATTCATACGATCCATTCTAATTCATTCGTACGATCCATTCTAATTCATTCGCACAAATGTATCCATTCTAATTCATTCGTATGATCCATTCTAATTCATTCGCACGATCCATTCTAATTCATTCGTACGATCCATTCTAATTCGTTCGCACGATCTGTTCTTATTCATTTCATTCTAATTCATTCGCACGAATGTATCCATTCTAATTCATTCGTACGATCCATTCAAATTCATTCTTACGATCCATTCTAATTCATTCGTATGATCCATTCTAATTAATTCGTATGATCCATTCTAATTAGAATGGATCGTACGAATGAATTAGAATGGATCGTACGAATGAATTAGAATGGATCTTACGAATGAATTAGAATAGATCGTACGAATGAATTAGAATGGATACATTCGTGCGAATGAATTAGAATGGATCGGACGAATGAATTAGAATGGATCGTACGAATGAATTAGAATGGATCAAATGAATGAATTAGAATGGTTACATTCATGCGAATGAATTAGAATGGATCGTACGAATGGATTAGAATGGATCGTACGAATGGAATAGAATGGATATATTCGAGCGAATGAATTAGAATGGATCGTACGAATGAATTAGAATGGATCGTACGAATGGATTAGAATGGATCCTACGAATGGATTAGAATGGATACCTTTGTGGATATGAATTAGAATGGATCGTACGAATGAATTAGAATGGATCATATTAGTGAATTAGAATGGATACATTCGTGCGAATGAATTAGAATGGATCGTACGAATGAATTAGAATGGATCATACGAATGGATTAGAATGGATCCTACGAATGGATTAGAATGGATACCTTTGTGCATATGAATTAAAATGGATCGTACGAATGAATTAGAATGGATCATATTAATGAATTAGAATGGATCGTACGAATGAATTAGAATGGATACATTCATGCACGATCCATTTTAATTCATTCGCACGAATGTATCCATTCTAATTCATTCGTACGATCCATTCTAATTCATTAATATGATCCATTCTAATTCATTCTAGTTCACTCGTACGATCCATTCTAATTCATTCGCACGATCCATTCTAATTCATTCGTACGATCCATTCTAATCCATTCTAGTTCATTCGAACGATCCATTCTAATTCCTTCGTACGATCCATTCTAATTCATTCGTACGATCCATTCTAATTCATTCGTACGATCCATTCTAATTCATTCGTACGTTCCATTCTAATTCATTAGCACGATCCATGCTAATTCATTCGTTCGATCAATTCTAATTCATTAGCACGATCCATTCTATTTCATTCGTACGATCCATTCTAATTTATTCGCACGATCCATTCTATTTCATTCTAATTCATTTGCACGAATATATCCATTCTAATTCATTCGTACGATCCATTCTAATTCCTTCATACGATCCATTCTAATTCATTCGTACGATCTATTCTAATTCATTCGTCCGATCCATTCTAATTCATTCGCACGAATGTATCCATTATAATTCATTCGTACGATCCATTTTAATTCATTCGTACGATCCATTCTAATTAATTTGTATGATCCATTCTAATTCATTCCTACGATCCATTCTAATTTATTCATACAATCCATTCTAATTCATTCGCACGAATGTATCCATTCTAATTAATTCGTACGATCCATTCTAATTCATTCGTATGATCTATTCTTATTCATTCGCATGATCCAGTCTAATTGATTCGCACGATCCATTCTTATTCATTCGCACGAATGTATCCATTCTAATTCATTCGTACGATCCATTCTAATTCATTAATATGATCCTTTCTAATTCATTCGTACGATCCATTCTAATTCATATGCACAAAGGTATCCATTCTAATTCATTCGTACGATCCATTCTAATTCAGGATCGTACGAATGAATTAGAATGGATGCATTCGTGCGAATGAATTAGAATTGATCGTATTAATGAATTAGAATGGATCGTACGAATGAACTAGAATGGATACATTCGTGTGAATGAATTAGAATGGATCGTACGAATGAACTAGAATGGATACATTCGTGTGAATGAATTAGAATGGATCGTACGAATGAATTAGAATGGATCGTACAAATGAATTAGAATGGATCTTACGAATGAATTAGAATGGATCGTACGAATGAATTAGAATAGATCGTACGAATGAATTAGAATGGATACATTCGTGCGAATGAATTAGAATGGATCGGACGAATGAATTAGAATGGATCGTACGAATGAATTAGAATGGATACATTCGTGCGAATGAATTAGAATGGATCGGACGAATGAATTAGAATAGATCATACGAATGAATTAGAATGGATCGTACGAAGGAATTAGAATGAATCGTAGGAATGAATTAGAATGGATATATTCGTGCAAATGAATTAGAATGGATCGTATGAATATATTAGAATGGATCGTATGAGTGAATTAGAATGGATCGTACGAATGAATTAGAATGGATCGTATGAACGAATTAGAATGGATACATTCGTGTGAATTAATTAGAATGGATCGTATGAATGAATTAGAATAGATTTTGTGAATGAATTAGAACTGATCGTACGAATGAATTAGAATGGATACATTCGTGCGAATGAATTAGAATGGATTGTATGAATGAATTAGAATGGATCGTACGAATGAATTAGAATGGAACGTATGAGTGAATTAGAATGGATACAAAAGAATTAGAATGGATCGTACGAAGGAATTAGAATGGATCATACGAATGAAATAGAATGGATCGTACGAAGGAATTAGAATGGATCGTACGAAGGAATTAGAATGGATCGTACGAAGGAATTAGAATGGATCGTAAGAATGAATTAGAATGGATATATTCGTGCAAATGAATTAGAATGGATCGTATGAATGAATTAGAATGGATCGTATGAGTGAATTAGAACGGATAGTACGAATGAAGTAGAATGGATCGTATGAATGAATTAGAATGGATACATTCGTGCGAATGAATTAGAATGGATCGTACGAATGAATTAGAATGGATCGTACGAATGAATTAGAACGAATGAATTAGAATGGATCGTACGAATGAATTAGAATGGATACATTCGTGCGAATGAATTAGAATGGATCGGACGAATGAATTAGAATGGATCGTACGAATGAATTAGAATGGATCAAATGAATGAATTAGAATGGTTACATTCATGCGAATGAATTAGAATAGATCGTACGAATGGATTAGAATGGATCGTACGAATGGATTAGAATGGATACATTCGAGCGAATGAATTAGAATGGATCATACGAATGAATTAGAATGGATCGTACGAATGGATTAGAATGGATCCTACGAATGGATTAGAATGGATACCTTTGTGCATATGAATTAGAATGGATCGTACAAATGAATTAGAACGGATCGTACGAATGAATTATAATGGATCGTGCTAATGAATTAGAATTGATCCAACGAATGAATTAGAATGGATCGTGTGAAAGAATTAGAATGGATTGTATGAATGAATTAGAATGAATTCGTACGATCCATTCGAATTCATTCGCACGATCAATTCTAATTCATTCATACGATCCATTCTAATTCATTCATACAATCCATTATAATTCATTCATACGATCTATTCTAATTCTTTCGCACGAATGTATCTATTCTAATTCATTCGCACGAATGTATCCATTCTAATTCATTCGTACGATCCATTCTAATTCATTCGCACGATCCATTCTAATTCATTCGTACGATCAATTCTAATTCATTCGCACGAATGTATCCATTCTAATTCATTCGTACGATCAGTTCTAATTCATTCACAAAATCTATTCTAATTCATTCATACGATCCATTCTAATTCATTCACACGAATGTATCCATTCTAATTCATTCATATGATCCATTCTAATTCATTCGTACGATCCATTCTAATTCACTCATATGATCCATTCTAATACATTCATACGATCCATTATAATTCATTTGCACAAATATATCCATTCTAATTTATTCGTACGATCCATTCTAATTCCTTCGTACGATCCATTCTAATTCATTCGTACTATCTATTATATTTCATTCGTACGATCCATTCTTACTCATTCGTACGATCCATTCTAATTCATTCGCCCGATCCATTCTAATTCATTCGCACGAATGTATCCATTCTAATTCATTTGTATGATCCATTCTAATTCATTCGTACGATCCATTCTAATTCATTCGTACGATCCATTCTAATTCTTTCCCACGACCCATTCAAATTCATTCGTACGATCCATTCTAAATCATTTGCACGATCCATTCTAATTCATTCGTACGATCCATTCTAATTCATTCATACGATCCATTCTAATTCATTCGTACGATCCATTCTAATTCATTCGCACAAATGTATCCATTCTAATTCTTTTGTACGATCCATTCTAATTCATTTGCACGATCCATTCTAATTTATTCGTGCGATCCATTCTAATTCATTCGTACGATCCATTCTAATTCATTCGTATGATCCATTCTAATTAATTCGTATGATCCATTCTAATTCATTCGTATATTCCATTCTAATTCGTTCGCACGATCCATTCATTCGTACGATCCATTCTAATTCAGGATCGTACGAATGAATTAGAATGGATACATTCGTGCGAATGAATTAGAATTGATCGTACGAATGAATTAGAATGGATCGTGCGAATGAATTAGAATGGATCGTATGAATGAATTAGAATGGATCGTACGAATGAATTAGAATGGGTACATTCGTGCGAATGAATTAGAATGGATCGTACGAATCACTTAGAATGGATCTTACGAATGAATTAGAATGGATCGTACGAATGAATTAGAATGGATCGTATGAATGAATTAGAATGGATACATTCGTGCGAATGAATTAGAATGGATCGGACGAATGAATTAGAATGGATCGTACAAATGAATTTGAATGGATACATTTGTGCGAATGAATCTAAATGGATTGTATGAATGAATTACAATGGATCGTACGAATGAATTAGAATTGATCGTACGAATGAATTAGAATAGCTCATACGAATGAATTAGAATAAATCGTATGAATGAATTAGAATGGTTACATTCGTGCGAATGAATTAGAATACATCGTACGAATGAATTAGAATGGATCGTACGAATAAATTAGAATGGATCATGGGAATGAATTAGAATGGATCGTACGAATGAATTAGAATGGATCCACCGAATGAGTTAGAATGGATCATACGAATGAATTAGAATGGATTGTACGAATGAATTAGAATGGATTGTGCGAATGAATTAGAATGGATCGTATGAATGAATAAGAATGGATCGTACGAATAAATTAGAATGGATCGTGCGAATGAATTAGCATGAATCGTACGAATGTATTAGAATGGATCGTACGAATGAATTACAATGAATCGTACGATCCATTCTAATTCATTCGCACGAATGTATCCATTCTAGTTCATTCGTACGATCCATTCTAGTTCATTCGTACGATCCATTCTAATTCATTCGTACGATCCATTCTAATTCATTCGTATGATCCATTCAAATTAATTCGTATGATCCATTCTAATTCATTCATACGATCCATTCTAATTCATTCATACAATCCATTCTAATTCATTCGCACGAATGTATCCATTCTAATTAATTCGTACGATCCATTCTAATTCATTCGTATGATCTATTCTTATTCATTCGCACGATCCAGTCTTATGGATTCGCACGATCCATTCTAATTCATTCGCATGAATGTATCCATTCTAATTCATACGATCGTGTGAATTAATTAGAATGGTTACATTCATGCGAATGAATTAGAATGGATCGTACGAATGGATTAGAATGGATCGTATGAATGGATTAGAATGGATACATTCGTGCGAATGAATTAGAATGGATTGTGTGAATGAATTAGAATTGATCGTAAGATCCATTCGAATTCATTCGTACGATCCATTCTAATTCATTCGTACGATCCATTCTAATTCATTCGTACGATCCATTCTAATTCATTCGTACGAATGTATCCATTCTAATTCATTTGCACGATCCATTCTAATTCATTCCAATGATCTATTCTAATTCATTCGTACGATCCATTCTAATTCATTCGTACGATCCATTCTAATTCATTCGTATATTCCATTCTAATTCATTACCACGATCCATGCTAATGAATTAGAATGGATCGTACGACCCAATCTAATTCATTCATACGATTCATTCTTACTCATTCGTATGATCCATTCTAATTCAATCGTACGATCCATTCTAATTCATTCGTACGATCCATTCTAATTCCTTCATACGATCCATTCTAATTCATTCGTACGATCCATTCTAATTCATTCGCACAATCTATTCTAATTCATTCGTACGATCCATTCTAATTCATTCGTACGATCCATTCTAATTCATTCGCACAATCTATTCTAATTCATTCGTACGATCCATTCTAATTCATTCGTACGATCCATTCTAATTCATTCATACAATCCATTCTAATTTATTCGCACGAATGTATCCATTATAATTCATTCGTACGATCCATTCTAATTCATTCGCACAATCTATTCTAATTCATTCATACGATCCATTCTAATTCTTTCGCACGAATGTATCCATTCTAATTCATTCATACGATCCATTCTACTTCATTCGTACTATCCGTTCTAATTCACTCATACGATCCATTCTAATTCATTCATACGATCCATTCTAATTCATTTGCATGAATATATCCATTCTAATTCATTCGTACGATCCATTCTAATTCCTTTGTACGATCCATTCTAATTCCTTCGTACAATCCATTCTATTTCATTCGTATGATCCATTCTAATTCCTTCGTACGATCCATTCTAATTCCTTCGTATCCATTCTAATTCACTCATACGATCCATTCTAATTCATTCATAAAATCCATTCTAATTCATTCGCACGAATGTATCCATTCTAATTCATTCGTACGATCAGTTCTAATTCATTCACAAAATCTATTCTAATTCATTCATACGATCCATTCTAATTCATTCACACGAATGTATCCATTCTAATTCATTCATACGATCCATTCTAATTCATTCATATGATCCATTCTAATTCACTCATACGATCCATTCTAATACATTCATATGATCCATTCTAATTCATTTGCATGAATATATCCATTCTAATTCATTCGTACGATCCATTCTAATTCCTTCGTACGATCCATTCTAATTCATTCGTACGATCTATTCTATTTCATTCGTACGATCCATTCTTACTCATTCGTACGATCCATTCTAATTCATTCATCCGATCCATTCTAATTCATTCACACGAATGTATGCATTCTAATTCATTCGTTCGATCAATTCTAATTCATTAGCACGATCCATTCTAATTCATTCGTACGATCCATTCTAATTCATTCGCACGATCCATTCTAATTCATTCATAGGATCCATTCTAATTCATTCATACGATCTATTCTAATTCTTTCGCACGAATGTATCCATTCTAATTCATTCGCACGAACGTATCCATTCTAATTCATTCGTACGAACCATTCTAATTCATTTGTACGATCCATTCTAATTCATTCGTACGATCCATTCTAATTCATTCATACGATCCATTCTAATTCATTCGTACGATCCATTCTAATTCATTCGCACGAATGTATCCATTCTAATTCATTCGTACGATCTATTCTAATTCATTCGTATGGATCGTGCATTCGTACGATCCATTCTAATTTATTCGTAAGATCCATTCTAATTCATTCGTACGATCCATTCTAATTCATTCGTACGATCCATTCTAATTCATTCGCACGAATGTATCCATTCTAGTTCATTCGTACGATCCATTCTAATTCATTCATACGATCCATTCTAATTCGTTCATAAGATCTATTCTAATTCATTCATACAATCCATTCTAATTCTTTCACACGATCCATTCTAATTCATTCGTACGATCCATTCTAATTCATTCGTATGATCCATTCTAATTCATTTGCACGAATGTATCCATAATGGATCATACGAATGAGTAAGAATGGATCGTACGAATGAATTAGAATGGATCGTACGAATGAATTAGAATGGATCGTACGAATGAATTAGAATGGATCGTACGAATAAATTAGAATGGATACATTCGTCCGAATGAATTAGAATGGATCATACGAATGAGTAAGAATGGATCGTACGAATGAAATAGAATAGATTGTAGGAATGAATTAGAATGGAATGTATGAATGAATTAGAATGAATTCGTACGATCCATTCGAATTCATTCGCACGATCCATTCTAATTCATTCATACGATCCATTCTAATTCATTCATACAATCCATTCTAATTCTTTCACACGATCCATTCTAATTTATTCGTAGGATCCATTCTAATTCATTCGTACAATCAATTCTATTTCATTCGTACGATCCATTCTTACTCATTCGTATGATCCATTCTAATTCATTCGGACAAATGTATCCATTCTAATTTATTCGTACGATCCATTGTAATTCATTCGTACGATCCATTCTAATTCATTCGTGCGATCCATTCTAATTCATTCGTCCGATCCATTCTAATTCATTCGCACGAATGTATCCATTCTAATTCATTCGTACGATCCATTCTAATTCATTCGTATGATCCATTCTAATTCATTCGTAAGATCCATTCAAATTCATTCGTACGATCCATTCTAATTCATTCGTATGATCCATTCTAATTCATTCGCACGAATGTATCCATTCTGGTTCATTCGTACGATCAATTCTAATTCATTCGTATGATCCATTCTAATTCATTCGCACGATCCATTCTAATTCATTCGTACGATCCATTCTAATTCATTCATACGATCCATTCTAATTCATTCGCACAAATGTATCCATTCTAATTCATTCGTACGATCCATTCTAATTCATTCGCACGATGCATTCTAATTCATTCGTACGATCCATTCTAATTCATTCGCACGATCTGTTCTTATTCATTCGCACAATCCATTCTAATTCATTCGCACGAATGTATCCATTCTAATTCATTTGTACGGGCCATTCTAATTCATTCGTATGATCCATTCTAATTAATACGTATGATCCATTCTAATTCATTCGTCCGATCCATTCTAATTCATTTATACAATCCATTCTAATTCATTCACACGAATGTATCCATTCTAATTAATTCGTACGATCCATTCTAATTCATTCGTATGATCCATTCTAATTCATTCGCACAATCCATTCTATTTCATTCGTACGATCCATTCTTACTCATTGGTACGATCCATTCTAATTCATTCGCACGAATGTATCCATTCTAATTCATTCGTACGAATCCATTCTAATTCATTCGTACAATCTATTCTATTTCATTCGTACGATCCATTCTTACTCATTCGTATGATCCATTCTAATTCATTCGGACGAATGTATCCATTCTAATTTATTCGTACGATCCATTCTAATTATTCGTACGATCCATTCTAATTAATTCGTACGATCCATTCTAATTCATTCGTCCGATCCATTCTAATTCATTTGCACGAATGTATCCATTCTAATTCATTCGTACGATCCATTCTAATTCATTCTTACAATCCATTCTAATTCATTTGTAAGATCCATTCTAATTCATTCGTACGATCCATTCTAATTCATTCGTACGATCCATTCTAATTCATTCGCACGAATGTATCCATTGTAGTTCATTCGTACGATCTACTCTAATTCATTCGCATGGATCGTGCATTCGTACGATCCATTCTAATTCATTCGTAAGATCCATTCTAATTCATTCGTACGATCCATTCTAATTCATTCGTGCGATCCATTCTAATTCATTCGCACGAATGTATCCATTCTAGTTCATTCGTACGATCCATTCTAATTCATTCGTACGATCCATTCTAATTCATTCATACGATCTATTCTAATTCATTCATACAATCCATTCTAATTCTTTCACACGATCCATTCTAATTCATTCGTACGATCCATTCTAATTCATTCGCACAATCCATTCTATTTCATTCGTACGATCCATTCTTACTCATTCGTATGATCCATTCTAATTCATTCGCACGAATGTATCCATAATGGATCATACGAATGAGTAAAAATGGATCGTACGAAGGAAATAGAATGGATTGTGCGAATGAATTAGAATGGACCGTACGAATGAATTAGAATAGATACATTCGTGCGAATGAATTAGAATGGATCGGACGAATGAATTAGAATGGATCGTACGAATGAATTAGAATGGATCGTACGAATGAATTAAAATAGATCGTACGAATAAATTAGAATGGATACATTCGTCTGAATGAATTTGAATGGATCATACGAATGAGTAAGAATGGATCGTACGAATGAAATAGAATAGATTGTACGAATGAATTAGAATGGATCCTACGAATGAATTAGAATAGATCGTGTGAAAGAATTAGAATGGATTGTATGAATGAATTAGAATGAATTTGTACGATCCATTCGAATTCATTCGCACGATCCATTCTAATTCATTCATACGATCCATTCTAATTCATTCATACAATCCATTCTAATTCTTTCACACGATCCATTCTAATTCATTCATAGGATCCATTCTAATTCATTCGTACAATCTATTCTATTTCATTCGTACCATCCATTCTTACTCATTCGTATGACCCATTCTAATTCATTCGGACGAATGTATCCATTCTAATTTATTCGTACGATCCATTCTAATTCATTCGTACGATCCATTCTAATTCATTCGTCCGATCCATTCTAATTCATTCGCACGAATGTATCCATTCTAATTCATTCGTACGATCCATTCTAATTCATTCGTACGATCCATTCTAATTCATTCGTAAGATTCATTCTAATTCATTCGTACGATCCATTCTAATTCATTCGTACGATCCATTCTAATTCATTCGCACGAATTTATCCATTCTAGTTTATTCGTACGATCCATTCTACTTCATTCATACGATACATTCTAATTCATTCGCACGATCCATTCTAATTCATTCATACGATCCATTCTAATTCATTCATATGATCCATTCTAATTCATTCGTACGTTCCATTTTAATTCATTCGCACAAATGTATCCATTCTAATTCATTCGTAAGATCCATTCTAATTCATTCGCACGATCCATTCTAATTTATTCGTACGATCCATTCTAATTCATTCATACAATCCATTCTAATTCATTCGCACGAATGTATCCATACTAATTCATTCGTACGATCAGTTCTAATTCATTCACAAAATCTGTTCTAATTCATTCATACGATCCATTCTAATTCATTCACATGAATGTATCCATTCTAATTCATTCATACGATCCATTCTAATTCATTCGTACGATCCATTCTAATTCACTCATACGATCCATTCTAAAACATTCATACGATCCATTCTAATTCATTTGCACGAATATATCCATTCTAATTCATTTGTACGATCCATTCTAATTCCTTCGTACGATCCATTCTAATTCATTCGTACGATCTATTCTATTTTATTCGTACGATCCATTCTTACTCATTCGTACGATCCATTCTAATTCATTCGTGCGATCCATTCTAATTCATTCGCATGAATGTATCCATTCTAATTCATTCGTTCGATCAATTCTAATTCATTAGCACGATCCATTCTAATTCATTCGTACGATCCATTCTAATTCATTCGCACGATCCATTCTAATTCATTCATAGGATCCATTCTAATTCATTCATACGATCTATTCTAATTCTTTCGCACGAATGTATCCATTCTAATTCATTCGCACGAATGTATCCATTCTAATTCATTCGTACGATCCATTCTAATTCATTCGTACGATCCATTCTAATTCATTCGTACGATCCATTTTAATTCATTCATACGATCCATTCTAATTCATTTGTACGATCCATTCTAATTCATTCGCACGAATGTATCCATTCTAGTTCATTCGTACGATCTATTCTAATTCATTCGCATGGATCGTGCATTCGTACGATCCATTCTAATTCATTCGTAAGATCCATTCTATTTCATTCGTACGATCCATTCTAATTCATTCGTACGATCCATTCTAATTCATTCGCACAAATGTATCCTGTGGGTGCAAATTTTGGCAAGAAGTCTACAAACAGCGGGACCCACCGGCCCTGCCTGGTGGGCCCCCGAAGACAACAGCGGGACCCACCGGCCCTGCCTGGTGGGCCCCCGAAGACAACAGCGGGACCCACCGGCCCTGCTTGGTGGGCCCCCGAGTACCACAGCGGGACCCACCGGCCCCGCCTGGTGGGCCCAAGAGCCTGAGGAATCCCCCCAGGAGACAGTAGCGGGGTCCACCAGCTTTACCTGGAGGATCCCCAGATACGGCAGCAGAAACCGCCATTTGCCACCAGGAAAGTCTATAAATAGCAGAGCCTTCGAATGTAAAAGGATCGAATTCTCAGTTCTAAAACCAGAGCTCTGAGATTTCCAACTTCTCATCTTCCACCTCTCTTTGATCTTTTTTTTCTCTCTCGAAGGGATTAGAATTTTCAGTGATACTCGGCCTGTCGAGATCACTCCAACATAAGTGTTAGTGAATTCGGGTTGCTCCCTATAGCACGGAGACGTAGGCTTCGGCTGAACTCCGAGATCACATCTTTTGTGTCAAACTCTCTCTGATTGCCTCTCTGTTTACATATCGAAAGAGGTAACTTCAACTTCAATTGGCAGATCGATCATCGATCTTCAACTCGAACCTTCAATTGACTGGTGCTGCGAGAGTCTTCGGGTCGGCACGAAGATTTTCCCCCACAGTTTGGCGCCGTCTGTGGGATCTGATCAAAAAGTCCAACTCTCCGCTACTACTTGATCGGTTGAACCTACAACTGATCTTGATAGTCAAACTTCCTTGCTCTCTCTGTTGATCGGACAACTGAACGGCACTCTCGTTGCACCTTTCGCTCTCTGAATGGCGAGGACGAAACATCAAGGTCAACCAGAAGGAAGTAACACTCAACAACAAGCTCGTCCTGAGACTCGTTCAATGAGTCAAAGGCTCAACTTCGGACAGCCCCTTGCTGTTCCTGAGATGGGGGTTTGCTCAGGGAGTGGGAAATCTGTCGATCGACCTATCGCCCACCCCGCGCGACAATCAATTGGGCAAACAACACCCGTTCCTGCTGAAGACCCTCCATCGACCTACCAAATCTCTGCTGTCGACTTCCAATTGCTCCAATTGGCGAAGCAAAACGCCACCCTCACTGCTGAGAGGGATGCTTTGAAGAAAGCAGCATCCGAGGCTGGAATCGCTCTTCCTATCCCTTCTACAAGTGAGAGGGTTGATCTCCCTCGACATTCAATTCACTCCGAGCAACGGAGGTCAATGGGCACTGCTGCCCTCGAGAGAATCCGACGCGACCCGACCCCCTCTGCTGCCCCCTGGAAGCAGAGTGTTTGGGATCGCCTCGAAGATGAGTCGTCCCAATCTTCTTCTGGCCGCAACTGCGACAAGAGGATACCTTCGAAGCTCAACATACCAAGGAGGCATCAGATGAAAGGCGCTCCTTCAAAAAGTCGAGTTTCCCCTTCAATCCCACTTCAGCGTGGGCTTGGATCGGACCTCCGACATCGACTTCAACCGGCAGATACTTCAATACCTGAGCAAGACCTTGCGATCTTGCCTCTTGACCCACCTCTAGGTCGAGGACATGGTCGCAGGGATGGTTATTCTTCTGCCGGGCCTCTACATCGAAGTCTCTTTGAGACAACATTTCCAAGGGGATGGAGAACTCCTGTCCTCCCCAAATTCAACTGTATCCGAGGAGATCCTGCTCTCCACATCCTCGCATTCAAACAAGCTCTTACGCCTCACGAAGAAGAAAACAATGTGCTCTGTCGCACCTTCGCGGGAAGCCTCGATGAGCCGTCGCTCGACTGGTATCATAATCTACGAGCTGGGTCCATCACCCAGTTCGATGTTTTAGCTAAACTCTTTGTGCAGCATTACCAGCTCAACCTGAAGCCCGAGAAGAAGCTCAACTCTCTATATAGGCTAAGGATGGGTGCTGACGAGACTCTCCGAAGTTTCACCAGGAGGTTTCGCAATAAACATGCCGCCCTCTCTGGAAGATATCTGGATGATGAAGCCATCATGTTGGCTTTCCAGAACGCTCTCCGCTTCGATCTACACATCTACAACGACTTCATCCGCAATCCCCCTCCTTCTCTGGGAGCTATGTTTGATCGAATCCAGAAGGAGATTGAGGTGGAAGACGATCAAGTCGCTCGGAAAGGGCGAGAAACTAAGAGAAGGCCTGCTGAAAGAGAAGCTCCTAAGTATGCTGCAAAGGCTCACAACGCTGAAGCAGCAGCCCCTCCGGCCAACAAAAGATCAAAGAATGATGGGCGTCGATCTCCGACGAAGACCACTTTCACTGAGTGGAATTTACCAGTCGAACAGATACTCGACCGTATTCAACACGACGAGTATCTTCGGAGGCCCAATCCTCTTCAGCCAAATTCCAAATTCACAGCAGACAAAACAGTCTACTGCGAATTCCATCGAAGTCACGGCCACTCTACTGACCGATGCTATCGGTTGAAGTTCCATCTTGAAGACTTACTACGAGAGGGCCACCTTCAAGAATTCGTCAACAACGGGCACGATCAACATCGAACCTCTGCCAAGGGGAAAGAAGTGTGTTGGATACATCAAATCTCTTCCAACCGGCAACCAATTTTTGTGAAGGCCAATGTCTTTGGCATTCATGGAACCTTGCACAATCAAGCTTTGACCGGGAAGGAAGTGGATCGGCAGGTTCGACGCATCTTCCATGTTCGATCTACTGCAAATAAAGAAGATACCTGGATCGAGAAGCCCATCGAAGGTCTTGCTTGGCCATCCATAGTCTTCAACGACACCGATCTTCAAGGAGTTCATACTCCACATCGAGACCCCCTGGTCTTGAAACTCATCATCGACGGGAGCACTGTCAACCGGATCCTCATCGACACCGGGAGTTCTATCGACATTATGTTCTCAGACTGCTTCAAACGTCTGGGACATAAGTACCAAAGCCTCGACGTCGTCCCGACCGTGATCACTGGCTTCAACGGCGAACAAAGCATCACGGTGGGCGAGTCCAGATTTACCATCGACCTCAGCCGAGAGACTCGAGTCTCGGTGAGGTTTGCAATCGTCGAAGGAATGTCTAGCTACAACGCCATTCTTGGGCGACCATTCCTCCACCAGATCAATGCCATCTCCTCCTCTTATCATCAACTTCTCAAGTTTGCAACTGGAGAAGGCATCGTCTGCATTCGAGGTGATCAACAAGCTGGAAGGTCTTGTGAGGCTGCTGCAGCTAAAACAGATCGAAAGATCAACGTTGCTCCTCCAAAGCGGCCACGAGATGAAGCTGGTCCCTCTTCCAAATAGCAATCAAAGGAGATTCCACTGACCGAACCTCCACCAATCGAATGGGAAACATCACCTTCAATTGAAGAAATCATCCCTATCAACATTGGCAGTGGAGATCTCCCTCGACAGGCATTTATTGGTACCAGTCTTAGCGACGCAGAAGCGCAAGACATGATATCCTTCCTCCAGTCCAATATCGACGTCTTCGCCTGGTGTTTCGAAGACATGCCTGGTATCAATCCAGATGATGCTTGCCATCGACTTGCAATCAAAGAAGAGGTGAAACCTGTCAAGCAAAAGCCACGCACCATCCGGCCAGAGCTGCAAGTTGCTGTTCAAGAAGAAATCACCAAGCTACTCGCAGCAGGCTTCATCCGTGAAGTAGAGTATCCTACCTGGATCTCTAACATAGTTGCTGTTCCAAAGAAGAATGGGAAAGTCAGAGTCTGCATCGACTTCACCAACCTCAACAAGGCTTGCCCCAAAGACCCATTCCCCATGCCAAGGATCGATAGACTCGTCGATGCCACTGCTGGCCACGAGCTATTGTCTTTCATGGATGGGTATTCTGGATACAATCAAATTCCACTTCATCCAGACGATCAAGAGAAGACTTGCTTCGTGACTAACCGAGGTCTCTACTGCTACAATGTAATGCCATTCGGCCTCAAAAATGCTGGATCTACCTATCAAAGGTTAGTCACAAAAATGTTCGAAGATCAGATCGGTCGCAACGTCGAAGCCTATATCGATGATCTCCTCACCAAGAGTTCCGTTCGGAGCAAGCATCTTTCTGATCTGGCAGAAACCTTTGAAGTTCTTCGAAAATATCGTATGAAGCTCAATCCAGCCAAGTGCACTTTCGGAGTTCAATCTGGTAAATTCCTGGGTCATCTTGTGACCAGGAGGGGTATTGAAGCCAATCCCGATCAAATTCGAGCCATCATCGATATGCCTTCACCTACAAATCGAAAAGAAGTTCAACGCCTGACTGGAAGGTTAGCAGCACTCAATCGATTCATCTCAAAATCTTCCGACAAATGCAAACCCCTCTTCGACAAACTACGAAAGGCGGATACATCCGGCTGGAGTCCAATCTGTGAAGAATCATTTCAAAGCATCAAGAAATATCTGGTGCAAGCTCCTATCTTGACGGCTCCACTTCCAAATGAAGACTTGTGGCTCTACCTAGCCGTGACCGATCAAGCAATCAGCGCAGTCTTAGTCAGTAGAAGAGAAGGCTTCGAGCGTCCAGTCTATTATATCAGTCACACTCTTCTTCCGGCTGAAACTCGCTATTCAAAAACTGAGAAGGTCATCCTGGCCTTACTCACTGCATCGCGTCGCCTTCAGCCATACTTCGTCTCCCACCAGATCACTGTCATTTCAGAACACTCACTCAAAGATATCATTGACAAAGCTGGTCGAGCTGGTCGAATGACCAAATGGGTGATCGAAATGAGTGCTTTGGGAATTCAGTTTGAATCTCGCACTTCTATCAAAGGCCAAGCTATTGCTGACTTTCTAGCTGATTTTCCAGTTGAAGACCCCATCACTTGGGACGAAGATATCGACATGCGCCTAGAAGATGAAGATAATACTCCAATCATTCCTTCAATAAAGATTGATCCAAATCTTGAGGCTATTGCTGTGACTCCTCCATGGAAACTCTATACTGATGGAGCTTCGAGTTCGATCGGTTCGGGAACTGGGATAGTCTTAATATCCCCCGAACTTGATCATCTCCAGAAAGCCACTCTCCTTGGGTTTAATGCCACCAACAACGAAGCTGAATATGAAGCACTCATTTCCGGACTCGAAATGGCGGAACCCATGGGGATAGATCGAATCATCGTCTACAGCGACTCCCAGCTGATCATAAGGCAAATCAATGGAGAGTATACAGCTCGAGAAGAAAGAATGCAACTCTACTTAGCCTTAGTACGACGTCTTCAACAACGTTTTACTATAACTGAGTTCGTTCAAATTCAAAGAGCAGAGAATCGTGAAGCAGATGCTCTAGCTAATGCTGCCTCCGTCCTTGGAGACTCACTCGGAGGAAGACAGATACAGATCGATTATCAAGAAGTGCCCAAGACCATCCCCGATCAACAGATCCTTGCTACTACCAAGAGATCTGGGGGTGGAAATCAATCAACGTTGAACCTCACTACTACAAGTGAGCTTGAAGACTGGAGACGACCAATTTTTGACTTCTTCAAGCATGGCAAAGTGCCAGGAGATCCAAATCAAGCCCGAAGACTTCAAAGGAAGCTCCCATGCTACATTTTACAAGGTGAAGATCTGTACTTCAAATCTCACAACGGGATGTTACTCAAATGCCTTGGTCCTGAGCAAGCACAGGCAATCCTGATTGATATCCACTCTGGAACTTGTGGAAATCATTCGGGAGGAAGATCTCTTGAATCCAAGACGAAGCTACAAGGGTACTACTGGCCAACAATGACAAGGGATGCTCAACAAGTTGTTCAAAGATGTGAGCCATGCCAAAGACACGCTCGAGCTATCCATCTCCCTGCAGATGAGCTTCATCAACTATCAAGTCCCTGGCCATTCCATCAATGGGGGTTAGATTTCTTGGGTCCTTTCCCTCCAACTCCAAGCAAGAAGAAGTATCTACTGTTGGCCACGGATTATTTCACCAAATGGGTTGAAGCTGTGCCCCTCTTCCGAGAGACTGACGACGAAGTGATCAAATTCATTCGGCACAACATCTTTTCGAGGTTTGGTACGCCTCAAGTTCTTGTTGCTGACAATGGAGCTCAGTTTGACTCCGACAAGTTTCGAGAGTTCTATCTCAACAATGGTATCAAGCTATTCTATTCAACTCCAAGATATCCTCAATGCAATGGTCAAGCTGAAAGCCTCAAATAGAGCCATACTTAGTATACTCAAGAAGAAACTCAACGACAAGAAAGGATTGTGGGAGCAAGTCCTATCTGAAGTTCTTTGGGGGTATCGCACAACTCCGAGAAGATCAACAGGGTTCTCACCCTTTCGTCTAACATATGGATCAGAAGCAGTACTCCCAACAGAAAATATATCAAGCACTTTGAAGACCAAAGCTGTTGAAGAAGGAATCAATGAAGAACTTCGGATCAATGATCTAGACTTCTCCGAAGAATTACGAGATCAAGCATCACTTCGTGTGGCCAAGTACCAACAGAAGATCAAAAGAGCCTACGACAAGAAAATCTACAAGAGATAGTTCCCAGTGGGCAGCCTAGTTCTCAGAGCAGTTTTCTACAACACCAAAGAACACAGCAGTGGGAAGCTTGCTCCCAACTGGGAAGGTCCATATATCGTTGAATCAGTAGGAGGCAAAGGTTCTTACAGACTGGTCACACCAGAAGGAGATAGATTGCCACGAGCTTGGAAACTAGACACCTCAAGATGTTCTACCCATGATGTAAATTCTGTGATGAATAAAGTTCTCTTTCAAATGTTCAAATGTGCAAGTGTTCAGCTTTTCAATTCAAGTTCTAAAGCAGCTTCAAATTCAAGTTACCAGGTCTTTTAACAAGTTTGGGTGTTAGAGTTGCGACTCAACCCCTTACTAACAAATGTTAAAAACTGACCATATTCAAGTTAAAGTCTTTTAACAAGTTTGGGTGTTAGAGTTGCGACCCAACCCCTTACTAACAAATGTTAAACTGACCTTCAAGTTTCAATATTCAATTTCAATCAATTTCGATATCGTCTAACAAGTTTGGGTGCTTGAGTTGCGACTCAACCCCTCACATTCAAGTGTTACACGAATTCGAGTTCAATTTTCAAGTTACAATAAGTTTGGGTAATTGAGTGGTGACTCGACCCCTTACATTCAAGTGTTTGTATTTACATTCCAATACCATTCAGGACACAGCATTCAAGCACAACATTCAAAGGCATTCAACGCAAGACATTCAATCTTCAAAACATCAAATATTTCTATTATCAAAAATTGATCAAGTACAGGAGTGAGCTGCTACAAGTCAAGAGTTTACAAGTATAAACAACCAAGAAAAGGAAGAAATACATCAGGGCTTGGCTACGCTTGGAGCACGCGACTTCTCTCCTTCAGATTCGCCACGAGGCTTGCTCGCAACCGAAGCTTTAGAAGATCGGACACTGCTAACATGTGCCCTGAGTGCCTCTGCCGCTTTCTCAGCTGTTTCTTTGTAACTCTTGCATTCAGACAATGCATGCTCCAAAGCCTTCTTGGAAGTCTCCTCCCTGGCAGCAAAAGCAGCATGTTGAGTAGCAAGTCGTTCTTTCAGCTCCGTGATCTCGATAGTGCGACCGCAGGACACGCCCTCAACCTTGGAGAGTCGATTCTTCAAGGATTCAAGCTCGTGACTCTGCGCCTCACAACGATCCTGCAGCCCCTTGATCTCCAGCTTCCCTTGCGAAGATCCTCGATCTTGGCCTTGAGAGATTGTTTCTTTGAACTCAGGAGCTCCCTCAGCCCATCTCTTTCCTCGCTCACAGCTTTCAGTTCAGCTATCAAACGGGTTACCTCAGAGGCGGCTTCCCGTTCTCCTGCCTTCCTGGAGAGCTTGCTTGCGATTCTCAAACAGGCTGAGTTCTGCAAATAGACAAAGAGTTAGAATTATTCTGAAGATACAATTCGAACAATTGATCAAAGCATATGCACATACCACTACTTCAAGCCGATCGAAGGCTTCTTCAAAAGTAGCTTCAGGAAGATTGCAAAGCTTCCGGAGCGTGTTAGTAGGATGGTTGATGTCAACATCACCCAAACTCCTTATCTTCTTAGCCGGGCCAGCAGGTGTACCTACAATCCATGCAGCAATTCTAAGTGTTAGTATATTTTCAAACTTCAAAGACAAGACAGTCAATCAAGACAGGTTAGTACAGATACCTGAAGCCTCGACTTTAGTAGCCTTTCCCTTCCCACTGTCGGAGCTCTTACCCTTGGGGGTCGATTTCTCCTTGGTGGAGGTTGGCTCTGGCAAGGGTTGAGGAGTAGCTTCACCAACCTGACTTCCTCTCTCCAAATGAGTAGGAGAGGGAACGTCTCGAGGAGGTGAAGCTCCCCCTTCGTCCTCGTGCCCGCTCGAATGGTCGAGCCCTGCCACCATGGCAGCTACCTCTTCAGCCAGAGATCGTGAGGGGGGTGGGGGTTGTTCAACCTCCACACCCCCACTTGTAGTTTCCCCTTCCAGGCGGGGAACCTCAGGAGGTATCTGATCAAGGGGTGTGGGGTTGCTTCCAACCCCACCACTCCCTGATATCCTGATCTTGAAGCGGAGGGGGTTCTTCTTCAACTCCCCAAAGTTGTAGGTGGGAATCACCTTAGGACCGTCGCCCGTCGCATCCATAACTTCCTCCATCCTGCGAGCCTTACCCTCGTCTATGAGGATAGGCTGCAATTCCTCGTCAGCACCACCAGTGGGGGTGGGAGGAATTTCTTCCTCGCCACCCCCATGTCCTTTACCATCAGTGGGGGTGGGAGGAATCTCTTCCTCACCACCCCCATCTTCATCATCATCTTCGCCATCCTCTTCATCGTCAGCATCTTCATCCTCTTCATCTTCACCTCCACCTTCCTCTCTCTCTACTTCCTCTTCATCTTCATCTTCCTCCTCCTTTTTCTCCTCATCCTCCTTCTTAATGGGGATTTTCCTTTTCTTCTTCGCTGGCCCCTTCGGAATCACCAGCTTCTCCTCTAAAGGAAGCGCGCGCCTGGCTCCATAAGACTTCTTCTCGAATCGAAGCCTTCTAACGATCTTTCCAGACTGAGGGTCCTCCTCGTAATCGGAGTAGATAACCTCATTATCTTCATAGCGAAGCTTCGATCGGTGGAGGAGGTTGGCCTTGCCGTGTCGGACCGGGCAATTCGAAAATTGCTTCCACGACCTGGTCCCGCATGTCAGCTCCAGAAAAAGGTTGTCGAGGGCCCCTACTCGCTCTGGAGGCCAAGAGAGAGCTCCTCCTGTGCAGTACATGTCGATCTCCTTGTGCACCTTGTATCGACAACGGCCAGTCAGTATAGAGCTTATCAGAACCAAGGGTATCAGCGATCGGCCGAAGAGCAGACACCCCTGTCAAGTAGTAGAATGGGCTGTCCTTCCTCCAAGCCCATCGGTAGTGGTAGAAGAAATACCCTAGTTCGATTCGGGCTTCTTCACCTGCTGGGAGGCTGGAGTAGCATTCCCTAAGCTCCTTCTGGAAGTCCGACTCTACGTGACAGAACGCGTAGATGATCCTCCAGGAATTCCCAGTGACTTGCCCGGGGCAGAGACCGGAGGTATTCAGCAACCTCGCGGCGAAAGGCGGTAGCGGAAGGCGCAGTCCACAGTTGAGCTGGCCGATCGTGACGATGGTTCCCATCACTTGTTCCTTGCTCGCCCACGAGACAAAGACTGTCCGCCTGTCAACGCCGAAAGCAGAGAGAACACCCGGAAGCGCTGGTCGAGCCTTTCCTTCTGTGAAGAATGACAGCAACTCCTGCAGTTTCTCCCTCTTGGCATCTGTAAGTTTGCTGCCGATGTTGTACCCAACCTCAGGCTCCGCCTCCAAAGGTAGCTGTGGGTAGAGGACAAACTTTGCGTTGGGGATCTGCTCTGGCCTTGACGGTGCAGAAGCGAATCCCACTCCTTGGTGCCTTTTGCCAAGTTGACCGAGTTCGATCAATTCGGCCCTGCCTTTGCCTCGGCCCTTCGGAGCAGAAGAGACCTCGGCAACTTCCTTCCCCTTTCTCTTGGATGGAACAGCACTCTTCTTCGAACTGCCCGAAGATGCCATTTGACCGATCGAAAGGAAATGAAGAACAAGAGATGGGAAGCAAAAGATTCTGGACTTCGAAAAATTCTGAGAGCGTGAGGCAAAAATGACAGCCAGTGGAACTCATATACCCAGGGTAAAACCGGTGCGAAAATCGAGAAGACACGTGTCTTCACCATATCAAATCGCGTGTTTTTGCAGGTACACGTGGCACCCATCCATAGCAAGCGCAAAAACCAGACGAACAGTCGGGGCCAGACGAAGCGTCAGACCATCGGTCCACTCGAACCACCAGACCAAGCAAACCACCGGTCCGAGTAAACCGGACCGCCGGTTCAAAGTTACATTCAGGCAAACCGAAGATTCAAAGCAGAAAAAATCAAACTCCATCGATATTCAAAACTGCCAAAGATCAAAGGAGAAGAACAAGCTATGCCACTTCTTCAAGATTACAGGTTCAAGATTCAAACCCTGATCGGCTGATTTTAGCCGAACGGTCAAATATGACCGTTCGGCCAAAATCAACCGATCGGTCGATTTTCTACTAGATCCGACGAAAAACCAAGGATTTTTGCCGATCACCCAAACCCTGACCGGCTGATTTTAGCCGAACGGTCAAATATGACCGTTCGGCCAAAATCAACCGATCGGTCGATTTTCTACTAGATCCGGTGAAAAACCAAAGTTTTTTGCCGATCACCCAAACCCTGACCGGCTGATTTTAGCCGAACGGTCAATTATGACCGTTCGGCCAAAATCAACCGATCGGTCGATTTTCTACTAGATCCGGCGAAAAACCAAGGTTTTTTGCCGATCACCCAAACCCTGACCGGCTGATTTTAGCCGAACGGTCAAATATGACCGTTCGGCCAAAATCAACCGATCGGTCGATTTTCTACTAGATCCGGCGAAAAACCATTGTTTTTTGCCGATCACCCAAACCCTGACCGGCTGATTTTAGCCGAACTGTCAAATATGACCCTTCGGCCAAAAATCAACCGATCGGTCGAATTTCCACTGGATCGGTCAAAAAACCATGTTTTTTGACCGATCACTCTATCCTTGACCGGTTGAAATTTACCGTTCGGTCAAATTTAACCGATCGGTCAAAATTGACCGATCGGTCAAAATTGACCGATCGGTCAAAATCAACCGATCGGTCAAATTTCCACTGGATCGGTCAAAAAACCATGTTTTTTGACCGATCCCTCAATCATTGACCGGTTGAAATTGACCGTTCGGTCAAATTTAATCGATCGGTCAAATTTGACCGATCGGTCAAAATTGACCGATCGGTCAAAATCAACCGATCGGTCAAATTTCCACTGGATCGGTCAAAAAACCATGTTTTTTGACCGATCCCTCAATCATTGACCGGTTGAAATTGACCGATCGGTCAAATTTAACCGATCGGTCAAATTTGACCGATCGGTCAAATTTGACCGATCGGTCAAAATTGACCGATCGATCAAAATCAACCGATCGGTCAAATTTCCACTGGATCAGTCAAAAAACCATGTTTTTTGACCGATCCCTCAATCCTTGACCGGTCGAAATTGACCGTTCGGTCAAATTTGACCGATCGGTCAAAATTGATCGTTCGGTCAAAATTGACCGATCGGACAAAATTGACCGATCGGTCAAAATTGACTGATCAATCTTTTTTGCGCTAACACTTGGCAAGCTTCTTTGTGCCTTCTTCGACAGGGGGTTGCTATTTTTTGCACCAAATCCAAGCCAGCCGGAACGAACTCTAGCTAACTTGGAGGGGGTAACTGTGGGTGCAAATTTTGGCAAGAAGTCTACAAACAGCGGGACCCACCGGCCCTGCATGGTGGGCCCCCGAAGACAACAGCGGGACCCACCGGCCCTGCCTGGTGGGCCCCCGAAGACAACAGCGGGACCCACCGGCCCTGCTTGGTGGGCCCCCGAGTACCACAGCGGGACCCACCGGCCCCGCCTGGTGGGCCCAAGAGCCTGAGGAATCCCCCCAGGAGACAGTAGCGGGGTCCACCAGCTTTACCTGGAGGATCCCCAGATACGGCAGCAGAAACCGCCATTTGCCACCAGGAAAGTCTATAAATAGCAGAGCCTTCGAATGTAAAAGGATCGAATTCTCAGTTCTAAAACCAGAGCTCTGAGATTTCCAACTTCTCATCTTCCACCTCTCTTTGATCTTTTTTTTCTCTCTCGAAGGGATTAGAATTTTCAGTGATACTCGGCCTGTCGAGATCACTCCAACACAAGTGTTAGTGAATTCGGGTTGCTCCCTATAGCACGGAGACGTAGGCTTCGGCTGAACTCCGAGATCACATCTTTTGTGTCAAACTCTCTCTGATTGCCTCTCTGTTTACATATCGAAAGAGGTAACTTCAACTTCAATTGGCAGATCGATCATCGATCTTCAACTCGAACCTTCAATTGACTGGTGCTGCGAGAGTCTTCGGGTCGGCACGAAGATTTTCCCCCACATATCCATTCTAGTTCATTCGTACGATCCATTCTAATTCATTCGTACGATCCATTCTAATTCATTCATACGATCTATTCTAATTTATTCATACAATCCATTCTAATTCTTTCACACGATCCATTCTAATTCATTCGTACGATCCATTCTAATTCATTCGCACAATCCATTCTATTTCATTCGTACGATCCATTCTTACTCATTCGTATGATCCATTCTAATTCATTCGCACGAATGTATCCATAATGGATCATACGAATGAGTAAGAATGGATCGTATGAATGAAATAGAATGGATTGTGCGAATGAATTAGAATGGACCGTACGAATGAATTAGAATGGATACATTCGTGCGAATGAATTAGAATGGATCGGACGAATGAATTAGAATGGATCGTACGAATGAATTAGAATGGATCGTACGAATAAATTAGAATGGATACATTCGTCCGAATGAATTAGAATGGATCATACGAATGAGTAAGAATGGATCGTACGAATGAAATAGAATAGATTGTACGAATGAATTAGAATGGATCCTACGAATGAATTAGAATGAATTCGTACAATCCATTCGAATTCATTCGCACGATCCATTCTAATTCATTCATACGATCCATTCTAATTCATTCATACAATCCATTCTAATTCTTTCACACGATCCATTCTAATTCATTCGTAGGATCCATTCTAATTCATTCGTACAATCTATTCTATTTCATTCGTACGATCCAGTCTTACTCATTCGTATGATCCATTCTAATTCATTCGGACGAATGTATCCATTCTAATTTATTCGTACGATCCATTCTATTTCATTCGTACGATCCAATATAATTCATTCGTACGATCCATTCTAATTCATTCGTCCGATCCATTCTAATTCATTCGCACGAATGTATCCATTCTAATTCATTCGTACGATCCATTCTAATTCATTCGTACGATCCATTCTAATTCATTCGTAAGATCCATTCTAATTCATTCATACGATCCATTCTAATTCATTCATACGATCCATTCTAATTCATTCGTACGATCCATTCTAATTCATTCGTACGATCCATTCTAATTCATTCGCACGATCCATTCTAATTCATTCGTACGATCCATTCTAATTCATTCGTACGATCCATTCTAATTCATTCGCACAAATGTATCCATTCTAATTCATTCGTACGATCCATTCTAATTCATTCGCACGATCCATTCAAATTCATTCGTACGATCCATTCTAATTCATTCGCATGATCTGTTCTTATTCATTCGCACTATCTATTCTAATTCATTCGCACGAATGTATCCATCCTAATTCATTCGTACGATCCATTCTAATTCATTCGTACGATCCATTCTAATTGATTCGTATGATCCATTCTAATTAATTCGTATGATCCATTCTAATTCATTCGTACGATCCATTCTAATTCATTCATACAATCCATTCTAATTCATTCGCACGAATGTATCCATTCTAATTAATTCGTACGATCCATTCTAATTCATTCGTATGATCCATTCTAATTCATTCGCACAATCCATTCTATTTCATTCGTACGATCCATTCTTACTCATTGGTACGATCCATTCTAATTCATTCGCACGAATATATCCATTCTAATTCATTCGTACGAATCCATTCTAATTCATTTGTACAATCTATTCTATTTCATTCGTGCGATCCATTCTTACTCATTCGTATGATCCATTCTAATTCATTCGGACGAATGTATCCATTTTAATTTATTCGTACGATCCATTCTAATTCATTCGTACGATCCATTCTAATTCATTCGCACGAATGTATCCATTCTAGTTCATTCGTACGGTCTATTCTAATTCATTCGCACAATCCATTCTATTTCATTCGTACGATCCATTCTTACTCATTCGTATGATCCATTATGGATACATTCGTGCGAATGAATTAGAATGGATCATACGAATGAGTAAGAATGGATCGTACGAATGAAATAGAATGGATTGTGCGAATGAATTAGAATGGATCGTACGAATGAAATAGAATGGATTGTGCGAATGAATTAGAATGGATCGTACGAATAAATTAGAATTCATTCGCACGATCCATTCGAATTCATTCGCACGATCCATTCTAATTCATTCATACGATCCATTCTAATTCATTCATACAATCCATTCTAATTCTTTCACACGATCCATTCTAATTCATTCGTAGGATCCATTCTAATTCATTCGTACAATCTATTCTATTTCATTCGTACGATCCAGTCTTACTCATTCGTATGATCCATTCTAATTCATTCGGACGAATGTATCCATTCTAATTTATTCGTACGATCCATTCTAATTCATTCGTACGATCTATTCTAATTCATTCGTACGATTTATTCTAATTCATTCATACGATCTATTCTAATTCATTCATACGATCCATTCTAATTCATTCGCACGATCCATTCTAATTCATTCGTACGATCCATTCTAATTCATTCACACAAATGTATCCATTCTAGTTCATTCGTACGATCCATTCTAATTCATTCATACGATCCATTCTAATTCATTCATACGATCCATTCTAATTCATTCGTACAATCCATTCTAATTCAATCATACAATCCATTCTAGTTCATTCGTACGATCCATTCTAATTCATTCGTACGATCTATTCTAATTCATTCGTACGATCCATTCTAATTCATTCGTACGATCCATTCTAATTCATTCGTACGATCCATTCTAATTCATTCGTACGATCCATTCTAATTCATTCGTACGATCCATTCTAAGTCCTTCGTACGATCCATTCTAATTTATTCTTACAATCCATTCTAATTCTTTCACACGATCCATTCGAATTCATTCATACGATCCATTCTAATTCATTCGTGCAATCCATTCTATTTCATTCGTACGATCCATTCTTACTCATTCGTACGATCCATTCTAATTCATTCACACGAATGTATCCATTCATACGAATGAATTAGAATAGATTGTACGAATGAATTAGAATGTATCGTACGAATGAATTAGAATGGATCGTACGAAGGAATTAGAATGGATCGTACGAATGAATTAGAATGGATCGTACGAATGAATTATAATAGATCGTATGAATGAATTAGAATGGATCGTACGAAAGAATTAGAATGGAAAGTACGAATGAATTAGAATGGATTCATTCGTGCAAATGAATTAGATAGGATCGTATGAATGTATTAGAATGTCACACGATCCATTCTAATTCATTCGTACGATCCATTCTAATTCATTCGTATGATCCATTCTAATTAATTCGTATGATCCATTCTAATTCATTCGTACGATCCATTCTATATCATTCATACAATCCATTCTAATTCATTCGCACGAATGTATCCATTCTAATTAATTCGTACGATCCATTCTAATTCATTCGTATGATCGATTCTAATTCATTCGCACAATCCATTCTATTTCATTCGTACGATCTATTCTTACTCATTGGTACGATCCATTCTAATTCATTCGCACGAATATATCCATTCTAATTCATTCGTACGAATCCATTCTAATTCATTCGTACAATCTATTCTATTTAATTCGTGCGATCCATTCTTACTCATTCGTATGATCCATTCTAATTCATTCGGACGAATGTATCCATTCTAATTTATTCGTACGATCTATTCTAATTCATTCGTACGATCCATTCTAATTCATTCGCACGAATGTATCCATTCTTGTTTATTCGTACGGTCTATTCTAATTCATTCGCACAATCCATTCTATTTCATTCGTACGATCCATTCTTACTCATTCGTATGATCCATTATGGATACATTCGTGTGAATGAATTAGAATGGATCATACGAATGAGTAAGAATGGATCGTACGAATGAAATAGAATGGATTGTGCGAATGAATTAGAATGGATCGTACGAATGAAATAGAATGGATTGTGCGAATGAATTAGAATGGATCGTACGAATAAATTAGAATTCATTCGCACGATCCATTCGAATTCATTCGCACGATCCATTCTAATTCATTCATACGATCCATTCTAATTCATTCATACAATCCATTCAAATTCTTTCACACGATCCATTCTAATTCATTCGTAGGATCCATTCTAATTCATTCGTACAATCTATTCTATTTCATTCGTACGATCCATTCTTACTCATTCGTATGATCCATTCTAATTCATTCGGACGAATGTATCCATTCTAATTTATTCGTACGATCCATTCTAATTCATTCGTACGATCTATTCTAATTCATTCGTACGATTTATTCTAATTCATTCATACGATCTATTCTAATTCATTCATACGATCCATTCTAATTCATTCACACGATCCATTCTAATTCATTCGTACGATCCATTCTAATTCATTCACACAAATGTATCCATTCTAGTTCATTCGTATGGTCCATTCTAATTCATTCATACGATCCATTCTAATTCATTCATACGATCCATTCTAATTCATTCGTACAATCCATTCTAATTCAATCATGAAATCCATTCTAGTTCATTCGTACGATCCATTCTAATTCATTCATACGATCCATTCTAATTCTTTCACACGATCCATTCTAATTCATTCGTACGATCCATTCTAATTCATTCGTACGATCCATTCTAATTCCTTCGTACGATCCATTCTAATTTATTCATACAATCCATTCTAATTCTTTCACACGATCCATTCTAATTCATTCATACGATCCATTCTAATTCATTCGTGCAATCCATTCTATTTCATTCGTACGATCCATTCTTACTCATTCGTACGATCCATTCTAATTCATTCACACGAATGTATCCATTCATACGAATGAATTAGAATAGATTGTACGAATGAATTAGAATGTATCGTACGAATGAATTAGAATGGATCGTACGAAGGAATTAGAATGGATCGTACGAATGAATTAGAATGGATCGTACGAATGAATTATAATAGATCTTACGAATGAATTAGAATGGATCGTACGAAAGAATTAGAATGGATAGTACGAATGAATTAGAATGGATTCATTCGTGCAAATGAATTAGAATGGATCGTATGAATGTAGTAGAATGTCACACGATCCATTCTAATTCATTCGTACGATCCATTCTAATTCATTCGTATGATCCATTCTAATTAATTCGTATGATCCATTCTAATTCATTCGTACGATCCATTCTAATTCATTCATACAATCCATTCTAATTCATTCGCACGAATGTATCCATTCTAATTAATTCGTACGATCCATTCTAATTCATTCGTATGATCCATTCTAATTCATTCGCACAATCCATTCTATTTCATTCGTACGATCCATTCTTACTCATTGGTACTATCCATTCTAATTCATTCGCACGAATGTATCCATTCTAATTCATTCGTACGAATCCATTCTAATTCATTCGTACAATCTATTCTATTTCATTCGTACGATCCATTCTTACTCATTCGGGATACATTCGTGCGAATAAATCTAAATGGATTGTATGAATGAATTACAATGGATCGTACGAATGAATTAGAATGGATCGTACGAATGAATTAGAATAGCTCATACGAATGAATTAGAATGAATCGTATGAATGAATTAGAATGGTTACATTCGTGCGAATAAATTAGAATAGATCGTACGAATGAATTAGAATGGATCGTACGAATAAATTAGAATGGATCGTTGGAATGAATTAGAATGGATCGTACGAATGAATTAGAATGGATCCACCGAATGAGTTAGATTGGATCATACGAATGAATTAGAATGGATTGTACGAATGAATTAGAATGGATTGTGCGAATGAATTAGAATGGATCCTACGAATAAATTAGAATGGATCGTGGGAATCAATTAGAATGGATCGTACAAATGAATTAGAATGGATACATTCGTGCGAATGAATTAGAATGGATTGTGCGAATGAATAAGAACAGATCATGCGAATGAATTAGAATAGATCGTACAAATGAATTGGAATGGATTGTACGAATGAATTAGAATGGATCGTACGAATGAATTAGAATGGATCTTACGAATGAATTAGAATGGATCGTACGAATGAATTAGAATGGATCATACGAATGAATTAGAATGGATACATTCGTGCGAATGAATTAGAATGAATCGGACGAATGAATTAGAATGGATCGTACGAATGAATTAGAATGGATCGTACGAATGAAATAGAATGGATTGTGCGAATGAATTAGAATGGACCGTACGAATGAATTAGACGTACGAATGAATTAGAATGGATACATTTGTGCGAATAAATTAGAATGGATCATACGAATGAGTAAGAATGGATCGTCATTCTAATTCATTCGTATGATCCATTCTAATTCATTTGTATCCATTCTATTTCATTCGCACGATCCTATCTAATTCATTCGCGCAATCAATTCTAATTCATTCGTATGATCCATTCTAATTCATTCGTACGATCCATTCTAATTTATTCGTACGATCCATTCTAATTCATTCATACAATCCATTCTAGTTTATTCGCACGAATGTATCCATTCTATATCATTCGAACGATCCATTCTAATTCATTCGCACAATCTATTCTAATCCATTCGTACGATCCATTCTTACTCATTCGTATGATCCATTCTAATTCATTCGTATGATCCATTCTAATTCATTTGTACGATCCATTCTAATTCATTCGTACGATCCATTCTAATTCATTCGCACGATCCATTCTAATTCATTCATATGATCCATTCTGATTCATTCATACGATCCATTCTAATTCATTCATACAATCCATTCTAATTCATTCGCCCGATCCATTCTAATTCATTCATACGATCCATTCTATTGGAATGGATCAGGCGATCCATTCGAATTCATTCGCACGATCCATTCTAATTCATTCATACGATCCATTCTAATTCATTCATACAATGCATTCTAATTCTTTCACACGATCCATTCTAATTCATTCGTACGATCCATTCTAATTCATTCGTACAATCCATTCTATTTCATTTGTACGATCCATTCTTACTCATTCGTATGATCCATTCTAATTCATTCGTACGATCCATTCTAATTCATTTGTACGATCCATTCTAATTCAATCGTACAATCCATTCTATTTCATTCGTACGATCCATTCTTACTCATTCGTATGATCCATTCTAATTCATTCGCACGAATGTATCTATTCTAATTCATTCATACAATCCATTCTAATTCATTCCGTACGATCCATTCTAATTCATTCGTACGATCGTACGAATGAATTAGAATGGATCGTACGAATGAATTAGAAAAGATTGTGTGAATGAATTAGAATGGATTGTACGAATAAATTAGAATGGATCGTACGAATGAATTAGAATGGATCATACGAATGAGTAAGAATGGATCGTACAAATGAATTAGAATGGATCGTACAAATGAATTAGAATGGATCGTAGGAATAAATTAGAATCGATACATTCGTCCGAATGAATTAGAATGGATCATACGAATGAGTAAGAATGGATCGTACGAATGAAATAGAATAGATCGTACGAATGAATTAGAATGGAATATACGAATGAATTAGAATGGATCATACGAATGAATTAGAATGGATCGTATGAATGAATTAGAATGGATCGTACGAATGAATTAGAATGGATCGTGCGAATGAATTCGAATGGATCGTACGATCCATTCTAATTCATTCATACAATCCATTCTAATTCATTCGCACGAATATATCCATTCTAATCCATTCGTACGACCAATTCTAATCCATTCGTACGATCCATTCTAATTCATTCGCACAAATGTATCCATTCTAATTCATTCGTACGATCCATTCTAATTCATTCGTACGATCCATTCTAATTCATTCGTATGATCCATTCTAATTAATTCGTATGATCTATTCTAATTCATTCGTACGATCCATTCTAATTCCTTCGTACGATCCATTCTAATTCATTCGTACGATCCATTCTAATTCATTCGTATGATCCATTCTAATTCATTCGTACGATCCATTCTAATTCATTCGTACGATCCATTCTTACTCATTGGTATGATCCATTCTAATTCATTCGCACGAAAGTATCCATTCTAATTCATTCGTACAAATCCATTCTAATTCATTCAGACAATCCATTCTATTTCATTCGTACGATCCAGTCTTACTCATTCGTATGATCCATTCTAATTCATTCGCACGAATGTATCCATTCTAAATTATTCATACGATCCATTCTAATTCATTCGTACGATCCATTCTAAATCATTCGTACAATCCATTCTATTTCATTCGTACGATCAATTCTAATTCATTAGCACGATCCATTATAATTCATTCGTACGATCCATTCAAATTCATTCGCACGATCCATTCTAATGCATTCGTACAATCCATTCTATTTCATTCGTACGATCCATTCTTACTCATTCGTATGATCCATTCTAATTCATTCGCACGAATGTATCCATTCTAATCCATTCGTACGATCCATTCTAATTCATTCGCATGAATGTAACCATTCTAATTCATTCATTTGATCCATTCTAATTCATTCGTACGATCCATTCTAATTCATTTGTCCGATCCGTTCTAATTCATCCGCACGAATGTATCCATTCTAAACCATTCATATGATCCATTCTAATTTATTCGTACGATCCATTCTAATTCATTCGTAAGATCCATTCTAATTCATTCGTACGATCCATTCTAATTCATTCGTACGATCCATTCTAATTCATTCGAAAGATCCATTCATTCGTACGATCCATTCTAATTCATTCGCACGAATGTATCCATTCTAGTTCATTCGTACGATCCATTCTAATTCAATCGTACGATCCATTCTAATTCATTCGCACGATCCACTCTAATTCATTCGTACGATCCATTCTAATTCATTCATACGATCCATTCTAATTCATTCGTACGATCCATTCTAATTCATTCGCACAAATGTATCCATTCTAATTCATTCGTACGATCCATTCTAATTCATTCGCACGATCCATTCTAATTCATTCATACGATCCATTCTAATTCATTCACATGAATGTATCCAGTCTAACTCATTCATACGATCCATTCTAATTCATTCGTACGATCCATTCTAATTCACTCATACGATCCATTCTAATACATTCATACGATCCATTCTAATTCATTTGCACGAATATATCCATTCTAATTCATTCGTACGATCCATTCTAATTCCTTCGTACGATCCATTCTAATTCATTCGTACGATCTATTCTATTTCATTCGTACGATCCATTCTTACTCATTCGTACGATCCATTTTAATTCATTCGTCCGATCCATTCTAATTCATTCGCACGAATGTATCCATTCTAATTCATTCGTACGATCCATTCTAATTCATTCACACGATCCATTCTAATTCATTCGTACGATCCATTCTAATTCATTCACACGATCCATTCTAATTCATTCGTACGATCCATTCTAATTCTTTCACACGATCCATTCTAATTCATTTGTACGATCCATTCTAATTCATTAGCACGATCCATGCTAATTCATTTGTTCGATCAATTCTAATTCATTAGCACGATCCATTCTAATTCATTCGTACGATCCATTCTAATTCATTCGCACGATCCATTCTAATTCATTCATAGGATCCATTCTAATTCATTCATACAATCCATTCTAATTCATTCGCACGAATGTATCCATTCTAATTCATTCGTACGATCAGTTCTAATTCATTCACAAAATCTATTCTAATTCATTCATACGATCCATTCTAATTCATTCACACGAATGTATCCATTCTAATTCATTCATACGATCCATTCTAATTCATTCGTACGATCCATTCTAATTCACTCATACGATCTATTCTAATACATTCATACGATCCATTCTAATTCATTTGCACGAATATAACCATTCTAATTTATTCGTACGATCCATTCTAATTCCTTCGTACGATCCATTCTAATTCATTCGTACGATCTAATCTATTTCATTCGTACGATCCATTCTTACTCATTCGTACGATCCATTCTAATTCATTCGTCCGATCCATTCTAATTTATTCGCACGAATGTATGCATTCTAATTTATTCGTACGATCCATTCTAATTCGTTCGTAAGATCCATTCTAATTCATTCGTATGATCCATTCTAATTCATTCGTACGATCCATTCTAATTTATTCAAAAGATCCATTCTAATTCATTCGTATGATCCATTCTAATTCATTCGTACGATCCATTCTAATTCATTCGCACGAATGTATCCATTCTAGTTCATTCGTACGATCCATTCTAATTCATTCGTACGATCCATTCTAATTCATTCGCACGATCCATTCTAATTCATTCGTACGATCCATTCTAATTCATTCATACGATCCATTCTAATTCATTTGTACGATCCATTCTAATTCATTCGCACAAATGTATCCATTCTAATTCATTCGTACGATCCATTCTAATTCATTCGCACGATCCATTCTAATTCATTCATACGATCCATTCTAATTCATTCACACGAATGTACCCATTTTAATTCATTCATACGATCCATTCTAATTCATTCGTACGATCCATTCTAGTTCAGTCATACGATCCATTCTAATACATTCATACGATCCATTCTAATTCATTTGCACGAATATATCCATTCTAATTCATTCGTACGATCCATTCTAATTCCTTCGTACGATCCATTCTAATTCATTCGTACGATCTATTCTATTTCATTCGTACGATCCATTCTTAGTCATTCGTACGATCCATTCTAATTCATTAGTCCGATCCATTCTAATTCATTAGCACGAATGTATCCATTCTAATTCATTCGTACGATCCATTCTAATTCATTCGCACGATCCATTCTAATTCATTCGTACGATCCATTCTAATTCTTTCACACGATCCATTCTAATTCATTCGTACGATCAATTCTAATTCATTAGCACGATCCATGCTAATTCATTCGTTCGATCCATTCTAATTCATTCGTACGATCCATTCTAATTCATTCGCACGATCCATTCTAATTCATTCATAGGATCCATTCTAATTCATTCATACAATCCATTCTAATTCATTCGCACGAAAGTATCCATTCTAATTCATTCGTACGATCAGTTTTAATTCATTCACAAAATCTTTTCTAATTCATTCATACGATCCATTCTAATTCATTCACACGAATGTATCCATTCTAATTCATTCATACAATCCATTCTAATTGATTCGTACGATCCATTCTAATTCACTCATACGATCCATTCTAATACATTCATACGATCCATTCTAATTCATTTGCACGAATATATCCATTCTAATTCATTCGTATGATCCATTCTAATTTCTTCGTACGATCCATTCTAATTCATTCGTACGATATATTCTATTTCATTTGTACGATCCATTCTTACTCATTCGTACGGTCCATTCTAATTCATTCGTCCGATCCATTCTAATTCATTCGCACGAATGTATCCATTCTAATTCATTCGTTTGATCAATTCTAATTCATTAGCACGATCCATTCTAATTCATTAGTACGATCCATTCTAATTCATTCGCACGATCCTTTCTAATTCATTCATAGGATCCATTCTAATTCATTCATACGATCTATTCTAATTCTTTCGCACGAATGTATCCATTCTAATTCATTCGCACGAATGTATCCATTCTAATTCATTCGTACGATCCATTCTAATTCATTCGTACGATCCATTCTAATTCATTCGTACGATCCATTCTAATTCATTCATACGATCTATTCTAATTCATTCATACAATCCGTTCTAATTCTTTCACACGATCCATTCTAATTCATTCGTTCGATCAATTCTAATTCATTAGCACGATCCATTCTAATTCATTCGTAAGATCCATTCTAATTCATTCGTACGATTCAATTCTAATTCATTCGTACGATCCATTCTAATTCATTCGTATGATCCATTCTAATTCATTCGTATGATCCATTCTAATTCATTCGTACGATCAATTCTAATTCATTCATACAATCCATTCTAATTCATTCGCACGATCCATTCTAATTCACTCAAACGATCCATTCTAATACATTCATACGATCCATTCTAATTCATTTGCACGAATATATCCATTCTAATTCATTCGTACGATCCATTCTAATTCCTTCGTATGATCCATTCTAATTCATTCGTACGATCCATTCTAATTCATTCATACGATCCATTCTAATTCATTCGTACGATCCATTCTAATTCATTCGCACAAATGTATCCATTCTAATTCATTCGTACGATCCATTCTAATTCATTCGTACGATCCATTCTAATTCATTCGTAAGATCCATTCTAATTCATTCGTACGATCCATTCTAATTCATTCATACGATCCATTCTAATTCATTCGCACGAATGTATCCATTCTAGTTCATTCGTACGATCCATTCTAATTCATTCGTACGATCCATTCTAATTCATTCGTACGATCCATTCTAATTCATTCGCACGATCCATTCTAATTCATTCATACGATCCATTCTAATTCATTCGTACGACCCATTCTTACTCATTGGTACGATCCATTCTAATTCATTCGTACGATCCATTCTAATTCATTCGCACGATCCATTCTAATTCATTCGCACGATCCATTCTAATTCATTCGCACGATCCATTCTAATTCATTCGTACGATCCATTCTAATTCCTTCGTACGATCCATTCTAATTCATTCGTACGATCCATTCTAATTCATTCACGCAATCTATTCTAATTCATTCGTACGATCCATTCTAATTCATTCGTACGATCCATTCTAATTCATTCATACAATCCATTCTAATTTATTCGCACGAATGTATCCATTCTAATTCATTCGTACGATCCATTCTAATTCATTCGCACAATCTATTCTAATTCATTCATACGATCCATTCTAATTCATTCGCACGAATGTATCCATTCTAATTCATTCATATGATCCATTCTACTTCATTCGTACTATCCGTTCTAATTCAATCATACGATCCATTCTAATTCATTCATACGATCCATTCTAATTCATTTGCACGAATATATCCATTCTAATTCCTTCGTATGATCCATTCTAATTCCTTCGTACGATCCATTCTATTTGATTCGTATGATCCATTCTAATTCCTTCGTACGATCCATTCTAATTCCTTCGTATCCATTCTAATTCACTCATACGATCCATTCTAATTCATTCGTACGATCCATTCTAATTCATTCATACAATCCATTCTAATTTATTCGCACAAATGTACCCATTCTAATTCATTCGTACGATCCATTCTAATTTATTTGCACAATCTATTCTAATTCATTCATACGATCCATTCTAATTCATTCGCATGAATGTATCCATTCTAATTCATTCATACGATCCATTCTACTTCATTCGTACTATCCGTTCTAATTCACTCATACGATCCATTCTAATTCATTCATATGATCCATTCTATTTCATTTGCACGAATATATCCATTCTAATTCATTCGTACGATCCATTCTAATTCTTTCGTACGATCCATTCTAATTCCTTCGTACGATCCATTCTATTTCATTCGTATGATCCATTCTAATTCCTTCGTACGATCCATTCTAATTCCTTTGTAACCATTCTAATTCACTCATACGATCCATTCTAATTCATTCGTACGATCCATTCTAATTCATTCATACAATCCATTATAATTCATTCGTACAATCCATTCTATTTCATTCGTACGATCCATTCTTACTCATTCGCATGATCCATTCTAATTCATTTGTACGATCCATTCAAATTCATTCGCACGATCCATTCTAATTCATTCGTACGATCCATTCTAATTCATTCATACGATCCATTCTAATTCATTCCTACAATCCATTCTAATTCATTCGCCCGATCCATTCTAATTTATTCATACGATCCATTCTATTCGAAAAGATCATGAGATCCATTCGAATTCATTCGCACGATCCACTCTAATTCATTCTTACGATCCATTCTAATTCATTCATACAATGCATTCTAATTCTTTCACACGATCCATTCTTATTCATTCGTACGATCCATTCTAATTCGTTCGTACAATCCATTCTATTTCATTTGTACGATCCATTCTTACTCATTCGTATGATCCATTCTAATTCATTCGTACGATCCATTCTAATTCATTTGTACGATCCATTCTAATTCATTCGTACAATCCATTCTATTTCATTCGTACGATCCATTCTTACTCATTCGTATGATCCATTCTAATTCATTCGCACGAATCTATCCATTCTAATTCATTCATACAATCCATTATAATTCATTCGGTACGATCCATTCTAATTCATTCGTACGATCGTACGAATGAATTAGAGTGGATCGTACGAACGAATCAGAATAGATTGTGTGAATGAATTAGAATGGATCGTATGAATGAATTAGAATGGATCGTATGAATGAATTAGAATGGATCATATGAATGAGTAAGAATGGATCGTACGAATGAATTAGAATGAATCGTACGAATGAATTAGAATGGATCGTACGAATAAATTAGAATGGATACATTCGTCCGAATGAGTTAGAATGGATCATACGAATGAGTAAGAATGGATCGTACAAATGAAATAGAATAGATTGTACGAATGAATTAGAATGGATCCTACGAATGAATTAGAATGGATCGTATGAAAGAATTAGAATGGATTGTATGAATGAATTAGAATAGATCGTATGAATGAATTAGAATGGATCGTTTGAGTGAATTAGAATGGATACGAAGGAATTAGAATGGATCGTACGAAGGAATTAGAATGGATCGTACGAATGAAATAGAATGGATCGTACGAAGGAATTAGAATGGATCGTACGAAGGAATTAGAATGGATCGTACGAATGATTTAGAATGGATATATTCGTGCAAATGAATTAGAATGGATCGTATGAATGAATTAGAATGGATCGTATGAGTGAATTAGAACGGACAGTACGAATGAAGTAGAATGGATCGTATGAATGAATTAGAATGGATACATTCGTGCGAATGAATTAGAATGGATCGTATGAATGAAATAGAATAGATTGTGTAAATGAATTAGAATGGATCGTACGAATGAATTAGAATGGATCATATTAATGAATTAGAATGGATCGTACGAATGAATTAGAATGGATACATTCGTGCACGATCTATTCTAATTCATTCGCACGAATGTATCCATTCTAATTCATTCGTACGATCCATTCTAATTCATTCATACGATCCATTCTAATTCCTTCGTACGATCCATTCTAATTCATTCGTACGATGTATTCTATTTTATTCGTACGATCCATTCTTACTCATTCGTACGATCCATTCTAATTCATTCGTCCGATCCATTCTAATTCATTCGCACGAATGTATCCATTCTAATTCATTCGTTCGATCAATTCTAATTCATTAGCACGATCCATTCTAATTCATTCGTACGATCAATTCTAATTCATTCGCACGATCAATTCTAATTCATTCATAGGATCCATTCTAATTCATTTGTACGATCCATTCCAATTCATTCGCACGATCCATTCTAATTCATTCATACAATCCATTCTAATTCATTCGCAAGCTCCATTCTAATTCACTCATACGATCCATTCTAATACATTCATACAATCCATTCTAATTCATTTGCACGAATATATCCATTCTAATTCATTCGTACGATCCATTCTAATTCCTTCGTACGATCCATTCTAATTCATTCATACGATCCATTCTAATTCATTCGTACGATCCATTCTAATTCATTCGCACAAATGTATCCATTCTAATTCATTCGTTCGATCAATTCTAATTCATTAGCACGATCCATTCTAATTCATTCGTACGATCCATTCTAATTCAATCGCACGATCCATTCTAATTCATTCATAGTATCCATTCTAATTCATTAATACGATCTATTCTAATTCTTTCGCAAGAATGGATTCATTCTAATTCATTCGCACGAATGTATCCATTCTAATTCATTCGTACGATCCATTCTAATTCATTCGTACGATCCATTCTAATTCATTCATACGATCAATTCTAATTCATTCATACAATCCATTCTAATTCTTTCACACGATCCATTCTAATTTATTCATATGATCCATTCTAATTCATTCGTACGATCCATTCTAATTCATATGCACAAAGGTATCCATTATAATCCATTCGTAGGATCCATTCTAATCCATTCGTACGATCCATTCTAATTCATTCGTACGATCCATTCTAATTCATTCGCTCGAATGTATCCATTCGTACGATCCATTCTAATCCATTCGTACGATCCATTCTAATTCATTCGCATGAATGTAACCATTCTAATTCATTCATACGATCCATTCTAATTCATTCGTACGATCCATTCTAATTCAATCGTACGATCCATTCTAATTCATTCGTACGATCCATTCTAATTCATTCGCACGAATGTATCCATTCTAATTTATTCATATGATCCATTCTAATTCATTCATACAATCCATTCTAATTCTTTCACTCGATCCATTCTAATTCATTCGTACGATCCATTCTAATTCATTCGTACAATCCATTCTATTTCATTCGTACGATCCATTCTTACTCATTCGAAGGATCCATTCTAATTCATTCGTACGATCCATTCTAATTCATTCGTACGATCCATTCTAATTCATTCGCACGAATGTATCCATTATAGTTCATTCGTACGATCCATTCTAATTCATTCGTACGATCCATTCTAATTCATTCGTACGAATGGATTAGAATGAATTAGAATGGATCGTACGAATGAATTAGAATGGATCGTATGAGTGAATTAGAATGGATACGAAGGAATTAGAATGGATCGTACGAAGGAATTAGAATGGATCATACGAATGAAATAGAATGGATCGTACGAAGGAATTAGAATGGATAGTACGAAGGAATTAGAATGGATCGTACGAATGAATTAGAATGGATATATTCGTGCAAATGAATTAGAATGGATCGTATGAATGAATTAGAATGGATCGTATTAGTGAATTAGAACGGATAGTACGAATGAAGTAGAATGGATCGTATGAATGAATTAGAATGGATACATTCGTGTGAATGAATAAGAATGGATCGTATGAATGAATTAGAATAGATTGTGCGAATGAATTAGAATGGATCGTACGAATGAATTAGAATGGATACATTCGTGCGAATGAATTAGAATGGATCGTACGAATGAATTAGAATGGATCGTACGAATGAATTAGAATGGATCTTACTAATGAATTAGAATGGATCGTACGAATGAATTAGAATGGATCGTACGAATGAATTAGAATAGATACATTCGTGCGAATGAATTTGAATGGATCGGACGAATGAATTAGAATGGATCGTACGAATGAATTAGAATGGATCGTACGAATAAATTAGAATGGATCGTATGAATGGTTTAGAATGGATACATTCATGCGAATGAATTAGAATGGATCGGACGAATAAATTAGAATGGATCGTACGAATGAATTAGAATGGATCAAATGAATGAATTAGAATGGTTACATTCATGCGAATGAATTAGAATGGATCGTACGAATGGATTAGAATGGATCGTACGAATGGATTAGAATGGATACATTCGTGCGAATGAATTAGAATGGATCATACGAATGAGTAAGAATGGATCGTACGAATGAAATAGAATGGATTGTATGAATGAATTAGAATGGATCGTGCGAATGAATTTGAATGGATCGTACGAATGAATTAGAATGGATCGTGCTAATGAATTAGAATTGATCGTACGAATGAAATAGAATGGATTAGAATGAATTAGAATGGATTAGAATGGATCGTACGAATGAATTAGAATGGATCGTATGTACGAATGAATTAGAATGGATACATTCGTGCGAATGAATTAGAATGGATCGTACGAATGAATTAGAATGGATCGTGCGAATGAATTAGAATGGATCGTACGAATGAATTAGAATGGATCGTACGAATGAACTAGAATGGATACATTCGTGCGAATGAATTAGAATGGATCATACGAATGAATTAGAATGGATCGTACGAATGAATTAGAATGGATCTTACGAATGAATTAGAATGGATCGTACGAATAAATTAGAATGGATCGTATGAATGGTTTAGAATGGATACATTCGTGCGAATGAATTAGAATGGATCGGACGAATGAATTCGAATGGATCGTACGAATGAATTAGAATGGATCAAATGAATGAATTAGAATGGTTACATTCATGCGAATGAATTAGAATGGATCGTATGAATGGATTAGAATGGATCGTACGAATGGATTAGACTGGATACATTCGTGCGAATGAATTAGAATGGATCATACGATTGAGAAAGAATTGATCGTACGAATGAAATAGAATGGATTATACGAATGAATTAGAATGGATCGTGCGAATGAATTTGAATGGATCGTACGAATGAATTAGAATGGATCGTGCTAATGAATTAGAATTGATCGTACGAATGAAATAGAATGGATTGTACGAATGATTTAGAATGGATCGTACGAATGAATTAGAATGGATCGTACGAATGATTTAGAATGGATACATTCGTGCGAATGAATTAGAATGGATCATACGAATGAGTATGAATGGATCGTACGAATGAAATAGAATGGATTGTACGAATGAATTAGAATGGATTCGTACGAATGAATTAGAATGGATACATTCGTGCGAATGAATTAGAATGGATCGTACCAATGAGTAAGAATGGATCGTACGAATGAAATAAAATGGATTGTGCGAATGAATTAGAATGGATCGTACGAATGAATTAGAATGGATCGTACGAATGAATTAGAATGGATCATACGAATTAATTAGAATGGATCTTACGAATGAATTAGAATGGATCGTACGAATGAATTAGAATGGATCATACGAATGAATTAGAATGGATCGTACGAATGAATTAGAATGGATCATACGAATGGATTAGAATTGATCGGATCGTACGAATGAATTAGAATGGATACATTTGTGCGAATAAATTAGAATGGATCGTACGAATGGATTTGAATGGATCGTACGAATGGATTAGAATGGATATATTCGTGCGAATGAATTAGAATGGATTGTATGAATGAATTAGAATGGATCGTATGATCCATTCGAATTCATTCGCACGATCCATTCTAATTCATTCGTACGATCCATTCTAATTCATTCATACGATCCATTCTAATTCATTCGTACGATCCATTCTAATTCATTCGTATATTCCATTCTAATTCATTCGTACGATCGATTCTATTTCATTCGTACGATCCATTCTTACTCATTCGTATGATCCATTCTAATTCATTCGGACGAATGTATCCATTCTAATTTATTCGTACGATCCATTCTAATTCATTCGTACGATCCATTCTAATTCATTCGTACGATCCATTCTTACTCATTCGTATGATCCATTCTAATTCATTCGTACGATCCATTCTAATTCATTCGCACAATCTATTCTAATTCATTCGTACGATCCATTCTAATTCTTTCGTACGATCGTACGAATGAATTAGAATGGATCGTACGGAATGAATTAGAATGGATTGTATGAATGAATTAGAATGGATACATTCGTGCGAATGAATTAGAATGGATCATACGAATGAGTAAGAATGGATCGTACGAATGAAATAGAATGGATTGTACGAATGAATTAGAATGGATCGTAAAATGAGTTAGAATGGATCGTACGAATGAATTAGAATGGATCATACGAATGAGTAAGAATGGACCGTACAAATGAAATAGAATGGATTGTACGAATGAATTAGAATGGATCGTACGAATGAATTAGAATGGATCGTGTGAAAGACGTACGATCCGTTCTAATTCATTAATATGATCTATTCTAATTCATTCATACGATCTATTCTAATTCATTCATACAATCCATTCTAATTCTTTCACACGATCCATTCTAATTCATTCGTAAGATCCATTCTTATTCATTCGCACAATCCATTCTATTTCATTCGTATGATCCATTCTTACTCATTGGTACGATCCATTCTAATTCATTTGCACGAATGTATCCATTCTAATTTATTCGTACGAATCCATTCTAATTCATTCGTACAATCTATTCTATTTCATTCGTACGATCCATTCTTATCCATTCTAATTCATTCGTATGATCCATTCTTACTCATTCGTATGATCCATTCTAATTCATTCGTACGATCCATTCTAATTCATTTGTATAATCCATTCTATTTCATTTGTACGATCCATTCTTACTCATTCGTATGATCCATTCTAATTCATTCGCAAGAATGTATCCATTCTAATTCATTCGTATGATCCATTCTAATTCATTCGCACTATCCATTCTAATTCATTCGTACGATCCATTCTAATTCATTCGTATGATCCATTCTAATTTATTCGTTCAAATATATCCATTCTAATTCATTCGTACGATCCATTCTAATTCATTCGCACGATCCATTCTAATTCATTCGCACGAATGTATCCATTCTAATTCATTTGCACGATCCATTCTAATTCATTCCTATGATCTATTCTAATTCATTCGTACGATCCATTCTAATTCATTCGCTCGAATATATCTACTCTAATTCATTCGTTCGATCTATTCTAATTCTTTCGCACGATCCATTCTAATTCATTCGTATGATCCATTCTAATCCATTCGTACGATCCATTCTAAGTCATTCGTACGATCCATTGTAATTCATTCGTACGATCCATTCTAATTCATTCACACGAATGTATCCATTCTAGTTGATTCGTACGATCCATTCTAATTCATTCGTACGATCCATTCTAATTCATTCGTATGATCCATTCTAATTCATTCCTACGATCTATTCTAATTCATTCGCTCGAATATATCTACTCTAATTCATTCGTTCGATCCATTCTAATTCTTTCGCACGATCTATTCTAATTCATTCGTATGATCCATTCTAATCCATTCGTACGATCCATTCTAATTCATTCGTACGATCCATTGTAATTCATTCGTACGATCCATTCTAATTCATTCACACGAATGTATCCATTCTAGTTGATTCGTACGATCCATTCTAATTCATTCGTACGATCCATTCTAATTCATTCGCACGATCCATTCTAATTCATTCGTACGATCCATTCTAATTCATTCATACGATCCATTCTAATTCATTCGTACGATCCATTCTAATTCATTCATACAATCTATTCTAATTCATTCGTACGTTCTATTCTAATTCACTCATACGATCCATTCTAATATATTGATACGATCCATTCTAATTCATTTGCACGAATATATCCATTCTAATTCATTCGTACGATCCATTCTAATTCCTTCGTACGATCCATTCTAATTCATTCGTACGATCCATTCTAATTCATTCGTACGATCCATTCTAATTCCTTCGTACGATCTATTCTAATTCATTCGTACAATCTATTCTAGTTCAGTCGTACGAATGGATACATTTGTGTGAATGAATTAGAATGGATCGTACGAATAAGTAAGAATGGATCGAACGAATGAAATAGAATGGATTGCATGAATGAATTAGAATGGATCATACGAATAAATTAGAATGGATCGTGTGAAAGAATTAGTATGGATTGTATGAATGAATTAGAATGGATCGTACGAAGGAATCAGAATGTATCATACGAATGAATTAGAATGGATCATGCGAATGTATTAGAATGGATCGTACGAATGAATTAGAATGGATCATGCTAATGAATTAGAATTGATCGAACGAATGAATTAGCATGGATCAGGCTAATGAATTAGAATGGAACGTACGAATGAATTAGAATGGATCGTGTGAAAGAATTAGAATGGATTGTATGAATGAATCAGAATGAATTCGTACGATCCATTCGAATTCATTCGCATGATCCATTCTAATTCATTCATACGATCCATTTTAATTCATTCATACAATCCATTCTAATTCTTTCACACGATCCATTCTAATTCATTCGTAGGATCCATTCTAATTCATTCGTACAATCTATTCTATTTCATTCGTACGATCCATTCTTACTTATTCGTATGATCCATTCTAATTCATTCGTACGATCCATTCTAAATCATTTGTACGATCCATTCTAATACATTCTTACAATCCATTCTATTTCATTCGTACGATCCATTCTTACTCATTCGTATGATCCATTCTAATTCATTCGCACGAATGTATCCATTCTAATTCATTCATACAATCCATTCTAATTCATTCCGTACGATCCATTCTAATTCATTCGTACGATCGTACGAATGAATTAGAATGGATCGTACGAATGAATTAGAATAGATTGTGCAAATGAATTAGAATGGATCGTACGAATGAATTAGAATGGATCGTACGAATGAATTAGAATGGATCATACGAATGAGTAAAAATGGATCGTACGAATGAATTAGAATGGATCGTACGATTGAATTAGAATGGATCTTACGAATAAATTAGAATGGATATATTCGTCTGAATGAATTAGAATGGATCATACGAATGAGTAAGAATGGATCGTACGAATGAAATAGAATAGATTGTACGAATGAATTAGAATGGATCCTACGAATGAATTAGAATGGATCTTGTGAAAGAATTAGAATGGATTGTATGAATGAATTAGAATGGATCGTATGAATGAATTAGAATGGATCATGCGAATGAATTCGAATGGATCATACGAATTCATTCTAATTCATTCATACAATCCATTCTAATTCTTTCACACGATCCATTCTAATTCATTCGTATGTTCCATTCTAATTCATTAGCACGATCCATTCTAATTCATTCGTGCTATCCATTCTAATTCATTTGCACGATCCATTCTATTTCATTCATAGGATCCATTCTAATTCATTCATACGATCTATTCTAATTCTTTCGCACGAATGTATCCATTCTAATTCATTCGCACGAATGTATCTATTCTAATTCATTCGTACGATCCATTCTAATTCATTCGTACGATCCATTCGAATTCATTCGCACGATCCATTCTAATTCATTCATATGATCCATTCTAATTCATTCATACAATCCATTCTAATTCTTTCACACGATCCATTCTAATTCATTCGTACGATCCATTCTAATTCATTTGTACAATCCATTCTATTTCATTCGTACGATCCATTTTTACTCATTCATATGATCCATTCTAATTCATTCGTACGATCCATTCTAATTCATTCGTATGATCTATTCTAATTAATTCGTACGATCCATTCTAATTCATTCGTACGATCCATTCTAATTCATTCGTAAGATCCATTCTAATTTATTCATACGATCCATTCTAATTCATTCGTACGATTCATTCTAATTCATTCGCACAAATGTATCCATTCTAGTTCATTCGTACGATCCATTCTAATTCATTCGTACGATCCATTCTAATCCATTCGTACGATCCATTCTAATTCATTCATACGATCCATTCTAATTCATTCATACAATCCATTCTAATTCTTTCACACGATCCATTCTAATTCATTCGTAGGATCCATTCTAATTCATTCGTATAATCTATTCTATTTCATTCGTACGATCCATTCTTACTCATTCGTATGATCCATTCTAATTCATTCGGACGAATGTATCCATTCTAATTTATTCGTACGATCCATTCTAATTCATTCGTACGATCCATTCTAATTCATTCGTACGATCCATTCTTACTCATTCGTATGATCCATTCTAATTCATTCGTACGATCCATACTAATTCATTCGTACGATCGATTCTAATTCATTCGCACTATCCATTCTAATTCATTCGTACGATCCATTCTAATTCATTCGTATGATCCATTCTAATTTATTCGTTCAAATATATCTATTCTAATTCATTCCGTACGATCCATTCTAATTCATTCGTACGATCCATTCTAATTCATTCGTACGAATGTATCCATTCTAATTCATTTGTACGATCAATTCTAATTCATTCGTACGATCCATTCTAATTCATTCGTAAGATCCATTCTAATTCATTCGTACGATCCATTCTAATTCATTCGTACGATTCATTCTAATTCTTTCGCACAAATGTATCCGTTCTAGTTCATTCGTACGCTCCATTCTAATTCATTCGTACGATCCATTCTAATTCATTCGCGCGATCTATTCTAATTCATTCGTACGATCAATTCTAATTCATTCGCACAAATGTATCCATTCTAATTCATTCGTACGATCCATTCTAATTCATTCATAGGATCCATTCTAATTCATTCATACAATCCATTTTAATTCATTCGCACGAATGTATCCATTCTAATTTATTCGTACGATCAGTTCTAATTCATTCACAAAATCTATTCTAATTCATTTATACGATCAATTCTAATTCATTCACACGAATGTATCCATTCTAATTCATTCATACGATCCATTCTAATTCATTCGTACGATCCATTCTAATTCACGCATACGATCCATTCTAATACATTCATACGATCCATTCTAATTCATTTGCACGAATATATCCATTCTAATTCATTCGTACGATCCATTCTAATTCCTTCGTACGATCCATTCTAATTCATTCGTACGATCTATTCTAATTCATTCGTACGATCCATTCTAATTCATTAGTACGATCCATTCTAATTCCTTCGTACGAACCATTCTAATTCATTCGTACGATCCATTCTAATTCATTCGTACAATCTATTCTAATTCATTCGTACGAATGGATACATTCGTGTGAATGAATTAGAATGGATCGTACGAATGGGTAAGAATGGATCTTACGAATGAAATAGAATGGATTGCACGAATGAATTAGAATTGATCGTACGAATGAATTAGAATAGATCGTGTGAAAGAATTAGAATGAATTGTATGAATGAATTAGAAAGGATCGTACGAATGAATTAGAATGGATCGTACGAAGGAATTAGAATGGATCGTACGAATGAATTAGAATGGATCGTACGAATGAATTAGAACGGATCGTACGAATGAATTAGAATGGATACATTCGTGCGAATGAATTAGAATGGATACATTCGTGCGAAAGAATTAGAATAGATCGTATGAATGAATTAGAATGGATCCTATGAATGAATTAGAATGGATCGTGCGAATGAATTAGAATGGATCGTACGAATGAATTAGAATGGATCGTGCTAATGAATTAGAATTGATCGAATGAATGAATTAGCATGGATCGTGTTAATGAATTAGAATGGATCGTACGAATGAATTAGAATGGATCAAATGAATGAATTAAAATGGTTACATTCATGCAAATGAATTAGAATGGATCGTACGAATGGATTAGAATGGATCGTACGAATGGATTAGAATGGATACATTCGTGCGAATGAATTAGAATGGATCATACGAATGAATTAGAATGGATCGTACGGATGGATTAGAATGGATCGTACGAATGGATTAGAATGGATCGTACGAATGAATTAGAATGGATCATATGAATGAATTAGAATGGATAGGATCATGCGAATGAATTAGAATGGACCAGACGAATGAATTAGAATGGATCGTACGAATGAATTAGAATGGATCGTACGAATGAATTAGAATGGATAGTACGAATAAATTAGAATAGATACATTCGTCCGAATGAATTAGAATGGATCATACGAATGAGTAATAATGGATCGTATGAATGAAATAGAATAGATTGTACGAATGAATTAGAATGGATCCTACGAATGAATTAGAATGGATCGTGTGAAAGAATTAGAATGGATTGTATGTATGAATTAGAATGGATCGTATGAATGAATTAGAATGGATCGTGCGAATGAGTTAGAATGGATCGTCTGATCCATTCTAATTCATTCGCACGAATGTATCCATTCTAATTCATTCGTTCGATCAATTCTAATTCATTAGCACGATCCTTTCTAATTCATTCGTACGATCCATTCTAATTCATTCGCATGATCCATTCTAATTCATTCAAAGGATCCATTCTAATTCATTCATACGATCTATTCTAATTCTTTCGCACGGATGTATCCATTCTAATTCATTCGCACGAATCTATCCATTTTAATCCATTCGTACGATCCATTCTAATCCATTCGTACGATCCATTCTAATTCATTCGCATGAATGTAACCATTCTAATTCATTTATTTGATCCATTCTAATTCATTCGTACGATCCATTCTAATTCATTCGTCCGATCCATTCTAATTCATTCGCACGAATGTATCCATTCTAAACCATTCATACGATCCATTCTAATTTATTAGTACGATCCATTCTAATTCATTCGTAAGATCCATTCTAATTTATTCGTACGATCCATTCTAATTCATTCGTAAGATCCATTCTAATTCATTCATACGATCCATTCTAATTCATTTGTACGGTCCTTTCTAATTCATTCGCACGAATGTATCCATTCTAGTTCATTCGTACTATCCATTCTAATTCATTCGTACGATCCATTCTAATTCATTCGCACGATCCATTCTAATTCATTCGTACGATCCATTCTAATTCATTCATACGATCCATTCTAATTCATTCGTACGATCCATTCTAATTCATTCGCACAAATGTATCCATTCTAATTCATTCTTGCGATCCATTCTAATTCATTCGCACGATCCATTCTAATTCATTCGTACGATCCATTCTAATTCTTTCACACGATCCATTCTAATTCATTCGTACGATCCATTCTAATTCATTCGCACGATCCATTCTAATTCATTCGTACGATCCATTCTAATTCATTCATACGATCCATTCTAATTCATTCGTACGATCCATTCTAATTCATTCGCACAAATGTATCCATTCTAATTCATTTGTACGATCCATTCTAATTCATTCGCACGATCCATTCTAATTCATTCGTATGATCCATTCTAATTAATTCGCACGATCTGTTCTTATTCATTCACACAATCCATTCTAATTCATTCGCACGAATGTATCCATTCTAATTCATTCGTACGATCCATTCTAATTCATTCGTACGATCCATTCTAATTCATTCATATGATCCATTCTAATTAATTCGTATCATCCATTCTAATTCATTCGTACGATCCATTCTAATTAATTCATACAATCCATTCTAATTCATTCGTACGATCCACTCTAATTCACTCATACGATCCATTCTAATACATTCATACAATCCATTCTAATTCATTTGCACGAATATATCCATTCTAATTCATTCGTACGATCCATTCTAATTCCTTCGTACGATCCATTCTAATTCATTCGTACGATCTATTCTAATTCATTCGTACGATCCATTCTAATTCATTCGTACGATCCATTCTAATTCATTCGTACGATCCATTCTAATTCATTCGTGCAATCTATTCTAATTCATTCGTACGAATGGATACATTCGTGCGAATAAATTAGAATGGATCGTACGAATGAGTAAGAATGGATCGTACGAATGAAATAGAATGGATTGCAAGAATGAATTAGAATGGATCGTACAAATGAATTAGAATGGATCGTGTGAAAGAATTAGAATGGATCGTACGAATGAATTAGAATGGATCGTGCGAATGAATTAGAATAGATCGTACGAATGAATTAGAATGGATCGTACGAAGGAATTACAATGGATCATACGAATGAATTAGAATGGATATATTCGTGCAAATGAATTAGAATGGATCATACGAATGAGTAAGAATGGATCGTACGAATGAAATAGAATAGATTGTACGAATGAATTAGAATGGATCCTACGAATGAATTAGAATATATCGTGTGAAAGAATTAGAATGGATCGTACGAATGAATAAGAATGGATCGTATGAAGGAATTAGAATGGATCGTGCGAATGAATTAGAATGGATCGTACGAATGAATTAGAATAGATCGTACGAATGAATTAGAATGGATCGTACGAAGGAATTAGAATGGATCGTACGAATGAATTAGAATGGATATATTTGTCCAAATGAATTAGAATGGATCGTATGAATGTATTAGAATGGATCGTACGAATGAATTAGAATGGATCGTGTGAAAAAATTAGAATGGATCGTACGAATGAATTAGAATGGATCATGCGAATGAATTAGAATGGATACATTTGTGCGAATGAATTAGAATGGATCGTACGAATGAATTAGAATGGATCGTATGAATGAATTAGAATGGATACATTCGTGCGAATGCATTAGAATGAATCGGACGAATGAATTAGAATGGATCGCACGAATGAATTATAATGGATCAAATGAATGAATTAGAATGGTTACATTCATGCGAATGAATTAGAATGGATCGTACGAATGGATTAGAATGGATCGTACGAATGGATTAGAATGGATACATTCGAGCGAATGAATTAGAATGGATCGTACAAATGAATTAGAATGGATCGTATGAATGGATTAGAATGGATCCTACGAATGGATTAGAATGGATACCTTTGTGCATATGAATTAGAATGGATCGTACAAATGAATTAGAATGGATCATATTAATGAATTAGAATGGATCGTACGAATGAATTAGAATGGATACATTCGTGCACGATCCATTCTAATTCATTCGCACAAATGTATCCATTCTAATTCATTCGTACGATCCATTCTAATTCATTCGTACGATCTATTCTAATTCATTCGTAAGATTCATTCTAATTCATTCGTACGATCCATTCTAATTCATTCGTACGATCCATTCTATTCTAGTTCATTCGTACGATCCATTCTAATTCATTCGTACGATCCATTCTAATTCATTCGCACGATCCATTCTAATTCATTCGTACGATCAATTCTAATTCATTCGCACGAATGTATCCATTCTAATTTATTCGTACGATCCATTCTAATTCATTCGTACGATCCATTCTAATTCATTCATACAATCCATCCTAATTCTTTCACACGATCCATTCTAATTCATTCGTAGGATCCATTCTAATTCATTCGTACAATCTATTCTATTTCATTCGTACGATCCATATTTACTCATTCATATGATCCATTCTAATTCATTCGCACGAATGTATCCATTCTAATTCATACGTACGAATCCATTCTAATTCATTCGTACAATCCATTCTATTTCATTCGTACGATCCATTCTTACTCATTCGTACGATCCATTCTAATTCATTCGTACGATCCATTCTAATTCATTCGCACGATCCATTCTAATTCATTCATACGATCCATTCTAATTCATTCCGTACGATCCATTCTAATTCATTCACTCGAATGTATCCATTCTAATCCATTCGTACGATCGATTCTAATCCATTCGTACGATCTATTCTAATTCATTTGCATGAATGTAACCATTCTAATTCATTCATTTGATCCATTCTAATTCATTCGTACGATCCATTCTAATTCATTAGCACGATCCATGCTAATTCATTCATTCGATCAATTCAAATTCATTAGCACGATCCATTCTAATTCATTCGTACGATCCATTCTAATTCATTCACACGATCCATTCTAATTCATTCATAGGATCCATTCTAATTCATTCATACGATCTATTCTAATTCTTTCGCACGAATGTATCCATTCTAATTCATTCGCACGAATGTAACCATTCTAATTCATTCGTACGATCCATTCTAATTAATTCGTATGATCCATTCTAATTCATTCGTACGATCCATTCTAATTCATTCATACAATCCATTCTAATTCATTCGCACGAATGTATCCATTCTAATTAATTCGTACGATCCATTCTAATTCATTCGTATGATCCATTCTTATTCATTCGCACGATCCAGTCTAATGGATTCGCACGATCCATTCTAATTCATTCGCACGAATGTATCCATTCTAATTCATTCATACGATCCATTCTAATTCATTCGTACGATCCATTCTAATTCATTCGCACAAATGTATCCATTCTAATTCATTCGTACGATCCATTCTAATTCATTCGTACGATCAGTTCTAATTCATTCACAAAATCTATTCTAATTCATTCATACGATCCATTCTAATTCATTCGCACGATCCATTCTAATTCATTCGTACTATCTTTTCTAATTCTTTCACACGATCCATTCTAATTCATTCGTACGATCCATTCTAATTCATTCGCACGATCCATTCTAATTCATTCGTACGATCCATTCTAATTCATTCATATGATCCATTATAATTTATTCGTATGATCCATTCTAATTCATTCGCACAAATGTATCCATTCTAATTCATTCGTACGATCCATTCTAATTCATTCACACGATCCATTCTAATTCATTCGTACGATCCATTCTAATTCATTCGTACGATCCATTCTAATTCAATCGTATGATCCATTCTAATTAATTCGTATGATCCATTCTAATTCATTCGTACGATCCATTCTAATTCATTCATACAATCCATTCTAATTCATTCGCACGAATGTATCTATTCTAATTAATTCGTACGATCCATTCTAATTCATTCGTATGATCTATTCTTATTCATTCGCACGATCCAGTCTAATTGATTCGCACGATCCATTCTAATTCATTCACACGAATGTATCCATTCTAATTCATTCGTACGATCCATTCTAATTCATTAATATGATCCATTCTAATTCATTCGTACGATCTGTTCGGGGGATTTTTCGCTGGTCCGTGCGGGTTGCCAAAGTGGTAGGGAAAAGGAATTCGAACCTGTACTATGGAGCCTGGGGGTGAGCATTTATAGCAATCGGTGGCCTATCGTACCCCGACACGTGGAGATTCTTCCAGGGCTTTCTAGACCCCCACGATCTGGCTCGCGTGGGTCTGACAGTCCTTGGTACTCGCGCCCTGACATTCTGTCGTCAAGCCTGCCAGACGGTTTGAGTGGGGGAGGGAATCTTTCTTGTCGTGGCCAGGTGGCCATTCTGGAATGTTCGAGTTTGGGCGATCTCAGGGAAAAAGCAAAGGCCAGCTTGCCCGACACCGCTTCGTCCTTTCGCCCATATTTATCAAGAGTCGGACCTCGCAGGGGCAGCCTCTTCGATAAACAGGGGTCAGGGCGAGCTTGTGCGAGCTCCTGAGAGAGCTTAGGCGAGCTCCTGGGAGAGCTTAGGCGGGCTCCTGAACGAACATGGGCGAGCTCCTGCGCGAGCTAGGCGAGCTCGTTCGAGAGCGCGGGCGAGGTCCTGCGCGAGCTAGGCGAGTTCATGCGAGAGCATGGGCGAGCTACTTAGCAAGCTCTTGACCTTGGGTCCCTTCAGCCCAATGCGGATCTCGCTCCACTGTCAAGATGATTCGTTAAGCACGGGGGAGCGAACTCCTGTGGGGTCTAGGAGGGGCGAGCTGCACTCAGATACAAGGTGTCCATCCAGCTCCCTGTGGGGCGAGCTTCTGAGGGGCTGGGAGGGACGAGCTGCACTCAGATACAAGGTGTCCATCCAGCTCCCTGTGGGGCGAGCTCCTGAGGGGCTGGGAGGGGCGAGCTGCACTCAGATACAAGGTGTCCATCCAGCTCCCTGTGGGGCGAGCTCCTGAGGGGCTGGGAGGGGCGAGCTGCACTCAGATACAAGGTGTCCATCTAGCTCCCTGTGGGATGAGCTCCTGATGGGCTGGGAGGGGCGAGCTGCACTCAGATACAAGGTATCCATCCAGCTCCCTGTGGGGGCGAGCTCCTGATGGGCTCCCTCGAGAACTCTATCTCAGATGTGTTTTGCAAGGCTATCCAAGATATGTGGTTTCTGGCTAACCCCAATATTACCCCCTCCTGAGGGAGTGATCGAGGAAACTCGACGCTTGCTCAGGAGTCTTAGCGAGCTCCTATCCCTGGTAATGTGCCTGATATCAATGTCTGCTGTAACAGTTTCCTGGCGGGGCGGAGATAGTAGCGATGGCGGCCTGCGCCGAGAGCTTTGACTGCCAGTATTTCACAAACGCCGGGCGGGCCACGAGCATCAGCCACGAGCGATCTCCTTCCGATGCGAGCTCCTCACATGCGGTCAGGGTCTGCTTCGGGCGAGCTTGGGCGCCTGCCGTAGGCGGTCTGCGCCGAGAGCTTTGACTGCCAGTACTTCTCAAACGCTGGGCGGGCCGGGAGCGTCAGCCACGAGCGATCTCCTTCCGATGCGAGCTTGTCACATGCGGCCAGGGTCTGCCTCGGGCGAGCTGGGGGCACCTGCCGCGAGCGATCTCCGCCGAGAGTTTTGACTCCCAGTATTTCACAAACACCGGGCGGGCCACGAGCATCAGCCACGAGCGATCTCCTTCCGATGCGAGCTCCTCACATGCGGTCAGGGTCTGCTTCGGGCGAGCTTGGGCGCCTGCCGCGGGCGGTCTGCGTCGAGAGTTTTGACTCTCAGTACTTTTCAAACATTGGGCGGGCTACGAGCATCAGCCGCGAGCGATCTCCTTCCGATGCGGGCTTGTCACATGCGGCCAGGGTCTGCCTCGGGCGAGCTGGGGGCACCTACCGTGAGCGATCTCCGCCGAGAGTTTTGACTCCCAGTATTTCACAAACGCCGGGCGGGCCACGAGCATCAGCCACGAGCGATCTCCTTCCGATGCGAGCTTGTTACATGCGGTCAGGGTCTGCCTCGAGCGAGCTGCGGGCACCTGCCGCGAGCGATCTTGTGACTTGGGTATCGCACCAAATCTCCATCGGTCGCTTCACCTTAAATGCGGCGCGAGGCTCAACGCTGATACGGCGAATCTCATCATGAGATCCCGATCGGCGCGAGACACGTGTCTCCTCCTCATTCGCTCTTCTTTTGTCAGTAAATGATAGTGTCGGTGCCGGCACAGCTTTTTCCACGTGTGGCCCACGCGGCACTGCCTGATTGGCGAAGGGCGAGCTGTCGCTTCGATCGCCGTCATGTCGCCTCGCCGCGCGCGCTTGGGCATTAACTGCGGATCGATTCACCTGTCTCTCACTTGCCTATAAATAGGGGACGGGGGGCGATTTTTACCGCTGTGTGAAAACAGCTCTCCCTTCTCCCATAACTCTCTCAATTCGCAGCTCGCTAGCGCCCTCTTGCTCTCATGGCTTCCTCTGCTGCCGCTTCTTCTTCAACCGCTGCTGCTGCCGCTGCGACCTCTCGAGAGGAGCCTCTCAATGTCGCCCCCATCTCGGTGCTCGCTCCAGGCATCGAGAGAGAGGCTCCTCCCAAGGAGCCCGCCGTCCTCTGGTTCAACGACATCGGGGGCGTGCCCGTCCCCGAGAGTCTACGGACAGCGGCGGGTATCCCTCAAGAGCTCGCTATTCTCCCCTTCCCGAGATCGGGGAGACCGCTCTCCGGAACCGCGGTCTCCATGGGGCAAATATGGTCAGGGCTTCGGCTGCCCCTGAACCATCTAGCCAGCGAGCTCCTGGAGCTGGCGGGCTTATGCCCCGCCCAGCTCCCAGGCAACTCGTGGGGGATTCTCTACGGGCTTTCTCAAATCGAGGAAGCCCTCAACGTGAGGATCCCCCTGGCCTACCTCTTGAAGAAGTGGTCCCTTAAGCCGGGGACAGTCTTCAGCGTGGTCGACTGCGGCCACTTCTACCTCTCAGGCCGCCCCGGCGAGGTGCTGCCCTTCTCCGCGGTCGAGAACAAGGATCGGTACTGGAAGGAGTATCCGTTCGTGGTCGAGGGCAACTGGCGAGGTACCTGCGCCGGAGTCCGCTCTCTTCCCGGCAGACCGCCTCTGCCGGTCTTCAAGGAGATCGCAGAGTATCACCCCAAGGGGAAGAAATGCATCTCCGCATCCCGAGAGAAATCTCTCGATGAGGCGATCTTGCACTTCCTCGGGGGGCGGACTCCCGAGAAGATCCTGGCACCGGACTTCTTCTTCCTCTGGAAGGATCTACGGACCGGAACCATCACCACCCGGCAGAAGGTGATGCGGAGGAAGGTCGCGGTCTCCCGGCCTGCTGCCGGGACCTCCGCCGCGGGGAGCTCGGCGAGGAAGGGGAAGAAGCGGGCTTCCCCCATCCAGGTCGCCGACAGGACACCCTCGAGATGCTCGATGAGGAGGACGTCGCGCCACCGCCGCCACCAACCCGCGAAGCAGCCCCAGGTCTGGCGACCTCTCTCTCTGTCATTTCTCCGAGGGCCCCCGCCCCGGAGCCTCGGCGACGTCACATTTCCTTCGTCGAGCCTGAGGATCCGCGCGTCGAGCTTCATCTCAGCATGGCGGAAGTAGAGTCCCCAATGGCTGAAGTGGTGATGCGCGAGTTCCCAGGCGATCTGACTAAAACTTTGTTTGTTGCGGTGATGAATCCAGAGGAGGGCGCTCCGCGGAAGAAGTCGAAGAAGAAGAAGACTCCTCCAGCCCGCCCGTCGGGAGAGGACAGCATTGTTCGAGAGGCTCGTGAAGCCTTCCAACGAGTCGTCGAGGAGTGGAGGAAGGCCGCCCTCGCGGAGGCGGGCTTGGGATCAGCCGATGATCTCAGCACGACCTCCAGCTCCGATGACGAGGAGCGGGCTTCAGGAGAAGAGCCCGCGGCTGCAACTGCGGGGCTTCCCCCGCCCTTCGAGGGATCGGCTCCGCCGAGCTCAAACCCTCCGCCTGCTCCGAGCTCGATGCCAACACCGGCCGTGCCTGCTCCCAGCACGTCTGCGCCCGCGCCTGCGCCCTCCGCTGCTAGCGCGCCTGCGCCCGAGCCCATGCTCGAACCCGCGCCTGCGCCCGCGCCCGTGCCTGTACCCGAGCCCGCGCCTGCCCTCAGCGCGTCCGCGTCCGAGCCCGCGCCTGCGCCCGAGCCCGCGCCTGCGCCCGAGCCCGCGCCTGCGCCTGCTATCATCGCGCTCGCGCCCGAGCCCGCGCCTATGTCTCCTAGCGCGCCCGCGCCTGAGCCCGCACCTGCCACTCTTGAGGTTCCTCCTCTCCCTGAGCTGGGCGGGTTAGCCTACTGGTCTCCGGACCTAGGGGCCATCCTGGATGACCTTCCGAGCTCCAGCTCGGAAGCCTCGGACCCGGACCTGCCGGGGCGAAGGGGAGCCGCCGTGCCTTCCCCTATCAATGAAGGGATTGCCGGCGCTCAAGGGGCCGAGCCCGCTGCTGCCGCCATCAGCGCGCCCCCTCCAGCTGCTCCCACCGAGGCGAGCCAAGCGGGCTCCTCCTCTGCCGGTCCTGAGGGCGCCCCTTTCTTCATGCGGGAGATCCTGGGACACAACATCTTCGCCCGGACTCCCTACATCGCTCTCATCAACCGACTCCTCGAGGTAAGATTACCTTCATACTTCTTTGTCCCGAACCCCTGCTTTAATTTCTAACTCTTTAACTGTTTTCCCTTTCCGTAGGTTGAGCGAGTCAGCCGGGCTCTCGCCGACGAGGTCGCGGGCGTTGCGGGGGACACCGTCGTCCTCTACGATGACACTCTCCATGACTCGGAGAGGAGAGTAGACGAGCACATCCTCCGCATTCGCCAGATGGATCGGTCGGCCGAGCTGCAGGCCGAAGTGGACCAGCTTCGCCAGCAGGTCGCCTCCTTTAACAATGAGGTCGACGAACTGCGCCAGCAGGCCGCCACCTTTACCACCACTCTAGCTTCGGCTGAGGAGGCCCGCGACCGCGCCCTATCCGATATGCAAGGGGCCCGTCGAGCTGAAGAGGCCGCCCAAAAGGAAATCTCCGAGCTTCGACGTCAGTTGGCGGCTTCTAGGGATGAGATCGCGTCTCTGAGGGAAACGCATCTCCAAGACCTCCACTCTCAGCAAAGCCGCCTGCAGGCGCAGCTCGTCGAACTCCTGCGGAAAGGCGCGCTCGATGCCATCGAGAAGTATAAGACCGAGAGGTCGAAAAAGAGGAAGCGCGGCGATGACGACGGTGCGGGTGCCGGCCCAGCCTAGGGTCTCTTTTGTAACCCTCTTGTAATTTTCTAATGATGAATGGAATATTCTCTTTGAGCTCGCCTCTATGTTTCTTTCTTTCTCTGTCTTGCTCATGAGTCCGCTTTAGGAGTTCGCAGCGATCTCGAGAGTGATACCCCGGGCGAGGCAGCTAATTCGATTCAACCTTTTATTTTAAAGTATATGCAAACGTAAAACTCGGCATGCTCGCAAAAACTCGATAGTCTCTGAGCCCGGAAAATGTTTAAACGAACCAAAAAACTTCAAAAACTTCCCTACACTCAGAGACTTAAACCATTTTTATTTTAAAGGAAACTAATAAGTGCTAGCTGCCCCCTGCCCGGTTAATTTCTCTCGATGATCCTGTTTGGCGGGCTCGCCCTTTGAGGGGTTTGCCAACGCCAGGATGCTTCCGTTCATGGCAGGTGAACGTGAAGGATCCTGGTTAGGTTTAGAGTCCACTAGGCAGCGGATTTCCCCGGGAAGCTCAAGGTCGCCCACTGGCTGCCTCTGAGGATCCCGGTCTTGCTTTAAGTCCGCACAGCGGCGTACAGCCCCGGGAAGCTCAAGGTCGCCCACTGGCTGCCTCTGAGGATCCCGGTCTTGTTTTAAGTCCGCACAACGGCGGACTGCCCTGGGAAACTCAAGGTCACCCACTGGCTGCCTCTGAGGATCCCGGTTTGCTTTAAGTCTGCACAGCGGCGGACTGCCCCGGGAAGCTCAAGGTCGCCCACTGGCTGCCTCTGAGGGTCCCGGTCTTGCTTTAAGTCCGCACAACGGCGGACTGCCCCGGGAAACTCAAGGTCGCCCACTGGCTGCCTCTGAGGATCCCGGTTTGCTTTAAGTCCATGCAACGACGGACTGCACACTATAGATCATGCGGGCTCTGTCTGCGCCGAGCTTCCTAGTTAAATTGTTGAAAACCTCTATCGTTCATTCATAACTTCTTCAGAATTTACAAAAATTCCCTTAGGCATAGAACTTGCGAAGGTGCAGAGCGTTCCAAGGTCGCTCTAACAGGTCGCCTCCAGCGGTCATCAACCGGTAAGCCCCCGAGCTTCCTGCTTCGTGTATTATGTATGGGCCTTCCCAGTTCGCCGCGAGCTTTCCTGCATTAGGCTCTTGCGTGTTTGCAAACACCTTTCTCATCACCAGATCGCCGGCCTTAAATGCCCGATGGCGGACTCTTTTGTCATAGGCGCGCTTCATCTCTTGTCTGTATCCGGTGAGGTGTAGATTGGCGCGCTCTCGTCTTTCTTCGAGCTGATCAAGGGAGTCGACGAGCAGTTTGTCGTTGTCGACCTCCGCCGACACAAGCCTTCTTTCAGTGGGTAGCTCGGCCTCTATGGGTAGCACGGCTTCGCAACCAAAAGCGAGACTGAAAGGGGATTCGTTAGTTGAGCGACGTGGAGTAGTGCGATAGGCCCACAAGACTCCATCGAGCTCCTGCTCCCACAATCCTTTTTTTCCTTCCAGCCTCTTCTTGAGGTTGTCCAAGATCACGCGATTCGTTGCTTCGGCCTGCCCGTTGCTTTGAGGGTACCTTGGGGAAGAGAATCTTAGGTCGACTCCATATTCAACACAAAAGCTTTTGATTAAGCGATTGTCAAACTGGCGACCATTGTCGGTGATAAGTACCCGAGGCAGACCGAACCGGCAGAAAATATTCTTCCAAAGGAAGTCTTTTACCTGCTTCTCGCCAATCTTAGCTAGCGGGACCGCTTCCACCCATTTGGTGAAGTAGTCCGTAGCTACTAGGATGAATTTCTTTTGCCGGGCTGACACAGGGAAAGGTCCCACAATGTCCAACCCCCATTGCTGGAAAGGCCAGGGGCTCGCCAGGGGATGCAGTTCTTCTGCGGGCATATGGTTCGTGGTGGCGTGCTTCTGGCATTGGATGCACCTCTGGGCGACCTTCAAAGCGTCTTGCTCCAGAGTGGGCCACCAGTATCCTTGCCTTCGTACTTTCGCAGACAAAGAGACCGCCCACCAGCGTGGTTTCCCAGCTCGCCAGAGTGAATGCACTTTAAAACTTCTTCAGTTTCCGGGCTCTCGACGCAACGGAGATTTGGCCCGCCGAAGGATCTTCGAAAAAGGCGATCCCAGCGAATGAGATAGAGCCCAGCACATTTCTCCACTCGCCGGGCTTCCTCTCTATCCTCTGGTAGCTCGCCCTTCTGGAGAAAGCGAAAAATGGGGGCGGTCTACCCGCTGGGTGGTACGTCAGCGGAGACTTGGTTAACAGCGGGCTCTATCAGTTGGAGCCGAGACTGATTTTGGACCTCGATGAGAATCTGGCGAGCCTCTGAGGTTCCCAGCAAAGAGGCGGCGTTTGCCAAAGCATCAGCTCGCCTATTATCGGCTCGTGGAATTTGCTCGGAGGAGATCTTTTCGAACTCTGCGGCCTTGTGCTTCACCAGATCCACATAGCCCGCCATTCGTGCATCCCGAGAGGCGTACTCCCCATTGATTTGGCAAATAATTAGCTGGGAATCGCTAAAGACCTTCAAGCGTTTGGCGCCTATCTCTTGAGCGAGCTCCAGGCCAGCCAGCAGCGCCTCATATTCCGCCTCATTGTTGGTAGCGGCGAAATCCAGTCGGACTGACTTCTCCAGAAGTACCGACTGGGCGATCAGTGCGACCCCGATCCCAGCCCCCAAAGCGTTGGAGGATCCATCGATGAATAATTCCCAGCCTGCCTCCTCTGAACGCTTAGTTGGAGGAAGCTCGCCTTGGTTGTCCAAGAACCTCGCCTTCCCAGGGTGTGCCTCAGTTGGCTCATCCTCCCGGTACTGGACCGGTTCTTCTATGGGGAAGTCCGCCAAGAAATCGGCGAGCGCCTGTCCTTTGACAGCAACTCGAGGGACATACTCCAAACCATAGGCGGCGAGCTCGGCGAACCAACGGTAGAGCCTGCCGGCTACCGAGGGCCTGGAGAGCGCGCTCTTTAGAGGGTGCTCTGTGATGACCCTGACAGGGTGGGCCGAGAAGTAGGGGTGGAGCTTTCTTGCTGTAAGGACCAAGGCCAATGCGACCTTCTCGATTGGTCGATACCGGAGCTCGGCGGGGAGCATTGTGTGGCTTACAAAGTACACAGGCTGTGGGGGAAAATCTTCGTGCCGACCCGAAGACTCTCGCAGCACCAGTCAGTTGAATGTTCGTGTTGACGTCGAAGATCGTTGGTCGATCTGTTGATCGACTGTTGATCGAAGTTGAAGCTTTTGATTTGTAAACAGAGAGATGCAATCAGAGAGAGTTTGACACGAGAAGTGATCTCGGAGTTCAGCCGAAGCCTACCTCTCCGTGCTATAGGGTGCAACCCGAATTCACTAACACTTATATTGAGGTGATCTCGACAGGCCGAGTATCACTGTAAATACTGATCTTTCTAAAAGAAGATCAAAGGGAGATGGTAGATCGGAAGTGTGAAATCCCAGAGCTCTGGTTCTGAAAGTCAGATCTCAGAGTGGAAATCAGATTTGTGGATCTGGATTTCGATCCTTTTACATTCGAAGGCACTGCTATTTATAGGCATTCCGGGTGGCGAATGGCGGTTTCTACTGCAGTATCTGGGGATCCTCCAGGTAAAGTTGCGAGCCCTGCGGTTGTCTTCGGGGGCCCACCAGGCAGGGCCGATGGGTCCCGTTGTAGTCCTCGTGGGCCCACCAGGCAGGGCTGGTGGGTCCCGTGGTAGTCCTCGTGGGCCCACCAGGCAGGGCTGGTGGGTCCCGTGGTAGTCCTCGTGGGCCCACCAAGCAGGGCTGGTGGGTCCCGTGGTAGTCCTAGTGGGCCCACCAGGCAGGGCTGGTGGGTCCCGTGGTAGTCCTCGTGGGCCCACCAGGCAGGGCTGGTGGGTCCCGTGGTAGATTTATGCCAAAATTTGCACCCACAGTTACCCCCTCCAAGTTAGCTAGAGTGCATTCTAGCTGGCTTGGACTTTGGTGCAAAAAATAGCAACTTCCTGTTTAGAAAAACGGACACGAAGAAACTTGCCGCATGTTAGAGGGAAAAAAGTGACTTGATCGGTCAATTTGGACCGATCGGTCAAATTTTGACCGATCGGTCAAATTTTGACCGATCGGTCAAATTTTGACCGATCGATCAAAATTCAACCGGTCAAGAATCGGGTGATCGGTCAAAAAACAGGGTTTTTTGACCGATCCAGTAGTATTTTTGACCGATCAGCTGAAATTTGGCCGATCGGTTAAATTTTGACCGATCGGTCACTTTTGACCGATCGGTCAAATTTTGACCGATCGGGCAAAATTCAACCGGTCAAGAATCGATTGATCGGTCAAAAAACAGGGTTTTTTGACCGATCCAGTAGAAATTTGACCGATCAGATAACTTTCGCCGATCGGACATGTTTGTCCGATCGGTGAAAAATATCCGGTCAAGGTTCGAGTGATCGGCAAAAAACCTTGGTTTTTTGCCAGATCCAGTAGAAATTTGACCGATCAGATAACTTTCGCCGATCGGACATGTTTATCCGATCGGTGAAAAAATATCCGGTCAAGGTTCGAGTGATCGGCAAAAAACCTTGGTTTTTTGCCTGATCCAGTAGAAATTTGACCGATCAGATAACTTTCGCCGATCGGACATGTTTGTCCGATCGGTGAAAAAATATCCGGTCAAGGTTCGAGTGATCGGCAAAAAACCTTGGTTTTTTGCCAGATCCAGTAGAAATTTGACCGATCAGATAACTTTCGCCGATCGGACATGTTTGTCCGATCGGTGAAAAAATATCCGGTCAAGGTTCGAGTGATCGGCAAAAAACCTTGGTTTTTTGCCAGATCCAGTAGAAATTTGACCGATCAGATAACTTTCGCCGATCGGACATGTTTGTCCGATCGGTGAAAAAATATCCGGTCAAGGTTTCGAGTGATCGGCAAAAACCCTTGGTTTTTTGCCAGATCCAGTAGAATTTTGACCGATCAGATAACTTTCGCCGATCGGACATGTTTGTCCGATCGGTGAAAAATATCCGGTCAAGGTTCGAGTGATCGGCAAAAAACCTTGGTTTTTTGCCAGATCCAGTAGAAATTTGACCGATCAGATAACTTTCGCCGATCGGACATGTTTGTCCGATCGGTGAAAAATATCCGGTCAAGGTTCGAGTGATCGGCAAAAAACCTTGGTTTTTTGCCAGATCCAGTAGAAATTTGACCGATCAGATAACTTTCGCCGATCGGACATGTTTGTCCGATCGGTGAAAAATATCCGGTCAAGGTTCGAATGATCGGCAAAAAACCTTGGTTTTTTGCCAGATCGAGTAAAAATTTGACCGATCAGATAACTTTCGCCGATCGGACATGTTTGTCCGATCGGTGAAAAATATCCGGTCAAGATAAAGTTCGAACCTGCCCTTCAGAGAAAGTTTGCTGCTTTGTTCTTCGATATTTTGGCAGAGTTTTGAACATTGATGGAGCTTGATTCTTCTTGTTTTGAATCCTTGATTGGCTTGATGGTTGCTTTGAACCGGCGGTCCGGTTTACCTAGACCGGTGGCTTGATTAGACCGTTGGTTCATGCGGACCGGTAGGTCCGACGTTTCGCCTGGTCGCGACTGTTCGCCTGGTTTTGCGCTTGCTACGGATGGATGCCACGTGTACCAACAAAAACACGCGATTTGATATGGTGAAGACACGTGTCTTCTCGATTTGCGCACCTGTTTTACCCTGGGTACAAAAAGCTTTCACCGGCTGTCATTTTGCCTCACGCTTCCAAAATTTTTCGAAGTCCAGACTCTTGCTCTCTTGATTTCTGCTCTCTGTTCTCTGCGCTTGTCTGATCGGTGAAATGGCTTCCTCGGGCAGTTCGAAGAAGTCCGGTACGACTCCCTCGAAGAGAAAGGGAAAGGAAATCGTCGAGGTCCAATCTCCTCCGAGGGGCCGTGGCAAAGGCAAGGCTGCTCTCGCTGAACTTGGCCAACTTGGCAAGAGGCACCAAGGGGTTGGGTTTGCTTCGGCGCCATCAAGGCCAGAGTTCATCCCCAAGGTGAAGTTTGTTCTGGGCCCTCTCATGCCCCTGACAGAGGAGACGGAGTACATGTATAATGTAGGTAGCGAGCTCACGGATACGAAGAGAAAGAAGTGGCAAGCATTGCTCTCTTTCTTCACAGAAGGGAAGGGGGCGCAGCCTTCGCTCCCCAGCATTCAGACTGCGTTCGGCATCGACAAGAAGACAGTCTTCACCAATTTTGCTAGCAAAGAGCAGGTCATGGGAACTATAGTGACCGTTGGCCAACTCAACTGCGGACTACGTCTGCCTTTGCCACCCTTCGCTGCCAGATTGCTGAATACTTCTGGCCTTTGCCCGGGGCAGGTCACTGGGAACGCATGGCGAATCATTTACGCCTTCTGCCGAGTGGAGTCAGATTTTCAAGAGGACTTGAGGGCCTGCTACTCCAGTATCCCGGTAGGAGAACCTGCCCGGATCGAGCTTGGATATTTCTTCTTTCACTATCGATGGAGCTACAGGAAGGACAGCCCTTTCTATAATTTGACTGGAATATCTCCACTGCGCCCACTCACCGATACAGTCCCTTCGGACAAATTGTATACTGACTGGCCAATCTCTGTCTCCGGCGCGTGGACATCCATGTCAGTGCCAGACACCCCCCGAGACAGCGTACACGACGCAGTTAAGATGTACAGCGCTGGAGGCATCTTCGCCTGGAGTTCTGAGAGGGCGGGAGCCATAGATAATTTGTTCCTCGAGCTGACCTGTGGAACCAGGTCGTGGAAACAGTTTTCTAACTGTCCTGTGAGATATGGCAAGGCCAATCTCCTCCACAGATCGAAGGACAGGTATGAGGACAACGAAGTCCTATACTCTGATTATGAAGAGGATCCCAGCTCGGGCAAGATCATCCGGAAGATTAGGGTCGAGAAGAAAGTCTACAACGCGAGGCGCCGATTGCCCACTATGGATGAGAAATTGGTTATCCAAAGAGGCCCCGCGAAGAAGAAGCGAAAAACACTCATCAAGCCTAAGGAAGATGAAGAAGAAGAAAAGAAAAAGAACGAAGAGGAAGAAGAAAGGAAGAAAAATGAAGAAGAAGAAGAGACAGAAAATATCAGCCACGACATCAGTGGCAATGATGAAGACGAGGACGGGGACGGCGAGGATGATCCGTCTACTACCTCCTCCAATGGGGATGGTGAGAATGAAAACGGGGGTGGTGAGGAAGAAATTCCTCCCACCCCCACTGGTGGTGCAACAGGGGAGGATTCGATTCCAATTCCCATTGACGAGGTTAAAGCCCGTCAAATGGAAGAAGTGCTTGACATGGAAGGTGATGGCCCAAAAGCGGTTCCCACCTACAAGTTCGACGAATTGAAGAAGCCGATGCGCTTCAAGATAAAGCTGTCGAAGAGTGCTGGGGTTGGAAGCAACCCCACGCCTCTGAATCAAATCCCCCCCGACGCTCCTCGCATTGAGGGAGCAACAATGAGTGGGGGTGTAGAGGTTGAGCAACCCCCTCCCCCCTCTCACTCTCTGCTCAACGAGGTGGAGGCCATGCTGGCCGGGCTTACCCAGCCAGGCGGGTCGCAAGAAGAGAGAGCCTCACCTCCCAGGAATGCTTCCCCCCCTGCTAATTTGGAGAGGGGAAGTCGAGTGGGGGATGGGGCTCCTCAACCTCAACCAGCGCCAACCCCGACTCAGGAGAAATCAACTCCTAAGAGTGGCTCTGATCGTCGGAAAGGCAAAGAGCCGAAGGTCGAAACATCAGGTAATTGAACTTAACTTGTTTTGAATGTCTTGTTTCTGAAGTTCGAAAATAATCTAACACTTTGATTCCCTTTGATTGCAGGTACGCCTGCTGGATTGACTCCGACAATAAAAAACTTGGGTGACGTTGATATCAACCGCCCCACTGCTGCGATCAGAAAGCTCATCAACCTTCCGAGTGCCACTTTGGATGAAGCTTTTGATAGAATTAACCTGGTGGTAGGTGCATCTGCTTGATCGATCATTTGAATCTTATCTTTCTTCAGAATAATTCAACTCTTTTGTTCTTTTGCAGAACTCAGCACTTATGAATGTTGCAACCAAACTCTCTTTGAGGGCGGGAGCAAAAGAAGCTGTGGCTGAAATAAATAAGTTGACCGCGGAGAGAGATGAGCTAAGAGATATCCTGACTTCGAAGAAAGCTTCTCTCAAAACCAAGATTAAGGAACTTCGGGAGGGAAAGCTGGAGATCAAAGGGCTGAAGGATCGATGTGAGGCACAGAGTCACGAACTCGAATCTCTGAAGACTCGACTCTCAAAGGTTGAGGATGTGTCCTGTGGCCGTTCCATCGAGATCCAAGAGCTGAAGCAACAACTTGCTACCCAGCACGCTGCCTTTGCTGCCAGAGAAGAGACTTCGAAGAAGGCACTGGAGCACGCGTTGTCTGAGTGCAAGGTTTACAAGGAGACAGCAGAGAAGGCGGCAGAAGCGCTCAGGACTCATGTAGCTAGCGTCCGATCCTCCAAGGCATCAGTGGCGAGTAAAGCTCGTCCTGGATCCGAAGGGGAGAAGTCGCATGCGAAGAGTGTGGCCAAGCCCTGAGACTTTTCTTCTTCTTTGTTGTTGTACTTGTAAATTTTTGAAATGTAACAGCTCCTTGTATCTGACATATTTTGATGATAATAGAAGACATCTTTTTTGTATTTGAAACTTGCACTTCTTTTGAGTTGAATGTCTTTGAATGTTGAATTCTGGAATGCTATTTGAGTATACATACATTTGAATGTAAATTGAATACGCGTATACTTGAATGTAAGGGGTTGAGTCGCTACTCAATCACCCAAACTTTGTAACTTTGAAAATTGAATTTGAATTCGAATAACATTTGAATGTAAGGGGTCGAGTCGCAACTCAAACTCCCAAACCTGTTAGACGATATCGAATTGATTGAATTTCGAAGGTCAGTTTAACATTCGCTAGTAAGGGGTCGAGTCGCAACTCTAACACCCAAACATGTTAAGACCTGGTAACTTGAAAATGGTCAGTTTTTAACATTTGCTAGTAAGGGGTTGGGTCGCAACCCTAACACCCAAACTTGTTAAAAGACCTGGTAATTTGAATATGGATAACTTGTAATTGCTTCAGAACTTGGATTGAAAATCAGAACACTTGTACATTTGAACATTTGAAAGAGAGCTTTATTCATCACAGAATATACATTATGGATAGAACAACTTGAGGTGTCTAGAATTCCAAGCTCGAGGCAATCTATCTCCTTCTGGTGTAATCAGTCTGTAAGAACCTTTGCCTCCAACTGACTCAATGATATATGGACCTTCCCAGTTGGGAGCAAGCTTTCCACTGCTGTGTTCTTTGGTATTGTAGAAAACTGCTCTGAGAACTAAACTACCCACTGGGAATTGTCTCTTGTGGACTTTCTTGTCATAGGCTCTTTTGATCTTCTGTTGATATTTGGCCATACGAAGTGATGCTAGATCTCGTAGTTCTTCAGAGAAGTCTAGATCATTGATCCGAAGTTCTTCATTGACTCCTTCTTCAACAGCTTTAGTCTTCAAAGTACTTGATATGTTTTCTGCTGGGAGTACTGCCTCTGATCCATATGTTAGGCAAAAAGGCGAGAACCCAGTTGATCTTCTCGGAGTTGTGCGATACCCCCAAAGAACTTCAGGTAGGACTTGCTCCCACAATCCTTTCTTATCATTGAGTTTCTTCTTGAGTATACCAAGAATAGCTCTGTTGGAGGCTTCTGCTTGGCCATTGCATTGAGGATATCTTGGAGTTGAATAGAATAGCTTAATACCATGGTTCAGACAGAATTCTCGAAACTTGTCGGAGTCAAACTGAGCTCCATTGTCTGCAACGAGAACTTGAGGTGTACCAAATCTTGAGAAGATGTTGTGCCGAATGAATTTGATCACTTCGTTATCAGTCTCTCGGAAGAGGGGCACAGCTTCAACCCATTTGGTGAAGTAATCTGTGGCCAGCAGTAGGTACTTCTTCTTGCTTGGAGTTGGAGGGAAAGGACCCAAGAAGTCTAAACCCCATTGATGGAAGGGCCAGGGACTTGATAATTGATGGAGTTCATCTGCAGGGAGATGAATAGCTCGAGCGTGCCGTTGACAAGGTTCGCACCTTTGAATGACTTGTTGAGCATCCCTTGCCATTGTTGGCCAGTAGTACCCTTGTAGCTTCGTCTTGGCTTCAAGGGATCTTCCTCCCGAATGATTTCCACAAGCTCCGGAGTGGATATCAATCAGGATTGCCTGTGCTTGTTCAGGACCAAGGCACTTGAGTAACATCCCGTTGTGAGATTTGAAATATAAATCTTCACCTTGTAAAGTGTAGCAAGGGAGCTTCCTTTGGAGCCTTCGGGCTTGATTTGGATCTTCTGGCATTTTGCCATGTTTGAAGAAGTCAAGAATTTGTCGTCTCCAATCTTCAAGCTGATCTCCACCCCCAGATCCTTCTGTAGTGGTAAGAATCTGTTGATCGGGGATGGTTTTGGGCACTTCTTGATAATCAATTTGTATTTGCCTTCCTCCGAGTGAGTCTCCAAGAACTGAGGCAGCATTAGCTAAGGCATCTGCTTCTCGGTTCTCTGCTCTGGGGATTTGAATGAATTCAGCGCTAGTAAAACGTTGTTGAAGACGTCGTACTAAGGCCAAGTAGAGTTGCATTCTTTCTTCTCGAGCTGTGTACTCTCCATTGATTTGCCTTATGATCAATTGGGAGTCGCTGTATATGATGATTTGATCTACCCCCAGAGATTCTGCCATTTCGAGTCCGGAAATGAGTGCTTCATATTCAGCTTCGTTGTTGGTGGCATTAAACCCAAGTAGAGTGGCCTTCTGGAGATGATCAAGTTCGGGGGATATTAAGACTATCCCAGTTCCCGAACCGATCGAACTTGATGCTCCATCAGTATATAGCTTCCAAGGAGGAGTTGCAGCAATAACTTCAAGACTTAGATCAATTTTCGTTGTAGGATTGATCGGAGGCTTATCCTCATCTTCCAAGCGCATATCGACATCTTCTTCCCAAGTGATGGGGTCTTCAACTGGAAAGTCAGCTAGAAAATCAGCAATTGCTTGACCTTTGATAGAAGTGCGAGATTCGAATTGAATCCCCAGAGCACTCATTTCGATCACCCATTTGGTCATTCGACCAGCTCGACCAGCTTTGTCAATGATATCTTTGAGTGAGTGTTCTGAAATGACAGTAATCTGGTGGGAGACGAAGTACGGTTGAAGACGACGCGATGCAGTGAGCAAGGCCAATATGACCTTCTCAGTTTTTGAGTAGCGAGTCTCAGCCGGAAGAAGAGTGTGGCTGATGTAGTAGACTGGATGTTCGATGCCTTCTCTTCTACTAACTAAGACCGCGCTGATTGCTTGATCGGTCACGGCAAGGTAGAGCCACAAGTCTTCTTTTGGAAGTGGAGCAGTCAGGATAGGAGCTTGCACCAGATATTTCTTGATGCTTTGAAATGCCTCTTCACAGATTGGATTCCAGCCAGATGTATCCGCCTTTCGTAGTTTGTCGAAGAGTGGCTTGCACTTGTCTGAAGATTTTGAAATGAATCGATTGAGTGCTGCTAATCTTCCAGTGAGACGTTGAACTTCTTTTCGATTTGTAGGTGAAGGCATATCGATGATGGCTCGAATTTGATCAGGATTGGCTTCAATACCTCTCCTGGTCACAAGATGACCCAGGAATTTGCCAGATTGAACTCCGAAGGCGCATTTGGCTGGATTGAGCTTCATTCGATACTTTCGAAGGACTTGGAAGGTTTCAGCCAGATCAGATAGATGTTTGCTCCGAACGGAACTCTTGGTGAGGAGATCATCGACATAGACTTCGACGTTGCGACCGATCTGATCTTCGAACATTTTGGTGACTAGCCTTTGATAGGTGGAACCAGCATTTTTGAGGCCGAATGGCATGACATTGTAGCAATAAAGACCTCGGCTAGTCACAAAACATGTCTTCTCTTGATCATCAGCGTGGAGTGGAATTTGATTGTATCCAGAATACCCATCCATGAAAGACAACAGCTCGTGGCCAGCAGTGGCGTCGACGAGTCTATCTATCCTTGGCATGGGAAAAGGATCTTTGGGGCAAGCCTTGTTGAGATTGGTAAAGTCGATGCAGACTCTGACTTTCCCATTCTTCTTTGGAACAGCCACTATGTTAGAGATCCAAGTTGGATACTCTACTTCTCGGATGAATCCGGCTGCGAGTAGCTTGGTAATTTCTTCTTGAACAGCAACTTGTAGCTCTGGTCGAATGGTACGAGGCTTTTGCTTGACGGGCTTCACCTCTTCTTTGATCGCAAGTCGGTGACAAGCGTCATCTGGATTGATCCCAGGCATGTCTTCGAAGCACCATGCGAAGACGTCGATATTGGACTGGAGGAAGGATACCATGTCTTGCGCTTCTGCGCCGCTAAGACCGGTACCAATAAATGTTTGTTGAGGGAGATCTTCGCTGCCTATGTTGATCGGGATGATTTCTTCAATTGAAGGTGATGCTTCCCATTCGATGGGTGGGGGTTTGGTCAGCGGAATCTCCTTTGATTGCTATTTGGAAGAGGGACCAGCTTCATCTCGTGGCCGCTTTGGAGGAGCAATATTGATTTTTCGATCTGTTTTAGCAGCAGCAGCTTCACAAGATCTTCCAGCTTGCTGATCGCCTCGAATGCAGACGATGCCTTCTCCAGTTGCAAACTTGAGTAGTTGATGGTAAGAGGAGGAGATGGCATTGATCTGATGGAGGAATGGTCGCCCAAGAATGGCGTTGTAGCTAGACATTCCTTCGACGATCGCAAACCTCACCGAGACTCGAGTCTCTCGGCTGAGGTCAATGGTGAATCTGGATTCGCCCACTGTGATGCTTTGTTCACCATTGAAGCCGGTGATCACAGTGGGGACGACGTCGAGGCTTTGATACTTATGTCCCAGACGTTTGAAACAGTCGGAGAACATAATGTCAATGGAGCTTCCAGTGTCTATGAGGATTCGATTGACGGTGCTTCCGTCGATGATGAGTTTCAAGACCAGGGGGTCTCGATGGGGAGTGTGAACTCCTTGAAGATCGGTGTCATTGAAGACTATGGATGGCCAAGCCAGACCTTCGATGGGCTTCTCGATCCAGGTATCTTCTTTGTTTGCAGTAGATCGAACATGGAAGATGCGTCGAACCTGCCGATCGACTTCCTTCCCGGTCAAAGCTTGATTGTGCAGGGTTCCATGAATGCCAAAGACATTGGCATTCACAGAAATTGGTTGCCGGTTGGATGAGATTTGATGTATCCAACACACTTCTTTCCCCTTGGCCGAGGTTCGACGTTGATCGTGCCCATTGTTGACGAATTCTTGAAGGTGGCCTTCTCGTAGTAAGTCTTCAAGATGGAATTTCAGCCGAAAACACCGATCGGTGGAATGTCCGTGACTTCGATGGAATTCACAGTAGACTGTTTTGTCTGCTGTGAATTTGGAATTCGGTTGAAGAGGATTGGGCCTCCGAAGATACTCGTCGTGTTGAATACGGTCGAGTATCTGCTCGACTGGCATGTTCCACTCCGTGAAAGTGGTCTTCGTTGGAGACCGACGCCCATCATTCTTTGATCTTTTGTTGGCCGGAGGGGCTGCTGCCTCAGTGTTGTGAGCCTTTGCAGCATATTTAGGTGCTTCTTTTTCAGCAGGCCTTCTTTTAGTTTCTCGCCCTTTTCGAGCGACTTGATCGTCTTCCACCTCAATCTCCCTCTGAATTCGATCGAACATAGCTCCCAGAGAAGGAGGGGGATTGCGGATGAAGTCGTTGTAGATATGTAGATCAAAGCGGAGAGCGTTCTGGAAAGCCAACATGATGGCTTCATCATCCAGATGCCTTCCAGAGAGAGCAGCATGCTCGTTGCGAAACCTCCTCGTGAAGCTGCGGAGAGTCTCATCTGCACCCATCCTTAGTCGATATAGAGAGTCGAGCTTCTTCTCGGGTTTCAGGTTGAGCTGGTAATGCTGCACAAAGAGGTTAGCCAAAACACCGAACTGGGTAATGGACCCAGCTCGGAGATTGTGATACCAGTCGAGTGAAGGCTCGTCGAGACTTCCCGCGAAGGTGCGGCAGAGCACGTTGTTTTCCTCTTCGTGTGGCGTTAGAGCTTGCTTGAAGGCAAGTATATGGAGGCTTGGATCTCCTCGGACGCAGTTGAATTTGGGGAGGGTAGGAGTTCTCCATCCTCTTGGAAATACTGATTCGAAAAGGCTTCGATGTAGTGGCCCGGCAGAAGAGTAGCCATCCCTACGACCATGTCCTCGACCTAGAGGTGGGTCAAGAGGCAAGATCGCAAGGTCTTGCTCTGGCATTGAAGTGTTTGCTGGTCGAAGTCGGTGTCGAAGGTCCGATCCAAGTCCACGTTGGAGTGGAATGGAAGGGGAGACTCTACTCTTTGAAGGAGCGCCTTTCATTTGGTGCTTCCTTGGCAGGTTGAGCTTCGATGGTGCTCTTTTGTCGCAGTTACGACCAGATGAAGATTGGGAGGACTCGTCTTCAAGACGATCCCAGACACTCTGCTTCCAAGGAGCAGCAGAGGGAGTTGGGTCGCGTCGAATCCTCTCGAGGGCATCAGTGCCCATTGACCTCCGTTGTTCGGAGTAAATTGAATGTCGAGGAGGATCAACCCTCCCACTTGCGGAGGGGATCGGAATAGCAATTCCAGCTTCGGAAGCTGCCTTCTTCAGAGCATCCCTCTCAGCAGTGAGGGTGGCGTTTTGTTTCGCCAATTGGAGTAGTTGGAAATCGATTGCAGAGATCTGGTAAGTCGATGGAGGATCTTCAGCAGGAGCAGGGACAGTCTGCCCAATTGATTGATGAGGATGAGGGGCGATCGGTCGATCGACTGATCTTCCGCTTCCTGAGTGAACCCCCATCTCGGGGACAGCAAGGGGCTGCCCGAAGTTGAGCCTTTGACTCATTGAACGAGTCTCAGGACGAGGTTGATGTTGAGTATTACTTCCTTCTGGTTGACCCTGATGTTTGGTTCTCGCCATTCAGAATGCGAAAGGTACAACGAGATTGCCGATGTCCGATCAGTTGTCTGATCAACCGAGGGGGCGAGGAAGTTTGGCTATTGATCTGGTAGTCGAAGTAGAGAGGACACGGCTTCTCGCTCGGATCCCACAGACGGCGCCAAACTGTGGGGGAAAATCTTCGTGCCGACCCGAAGACTCTCGCAGCACCAGTCAGTTGAATGTTCGTGTTGACGTCGAAGATCGTTGGTCGATCTGTTGATCGACTGTTGATCGAAGTTGAAGCTTTTGATTTGTAAACAGAGAGATGCAATCAGAGAGAGTTTGACACGAGAAGTGATCTCGGAGTTCAGCCGAAGCCTACCTCTCCGTGCTATAGGGTGCAACCCGAATTCACTAACACTTATATTGAGGTGATCTCGACAGGCCGAGTATCACTGTAAATACTGATCTTTCTAAAAGAAGATCAAAGGGAGATGGTAGATCGGAAGTGTGAAATCCCAGAGCTCTGGTTCTGAAAGTCAGATCTCAGAGTGGAAATCAGATTTGTGGATCTGGATTTCGATCCTTTTACATTCGAAGGCACTGCTATTTATAGGCATTCCGGGTGGCGAATGGCGGTTTCTACTGCAGTATCTGGGGATCCTCCAGGTAAAGTTGCGAGCCCTGCGGTTGTCTTCGGGGGCCCACCAGGCAGGGCCGATGGGTCCCGTTGTAGTCCTCGTGGGCCCACCAGGCAGGGCTGGTGGGTCCCGTGGTAGTCCTCGTGGGCCCACCAGGCAGGGCTGGTGGGTCCCGTGGTAGTCCTCGTGGGCCCACCAAGCAGGGCTGGTGGGTCCCGTGGTAGTCCTAGTGGGCCCACCAGGCAGGGCTGGTGGGTCCCGTGGTAGTCCTCGTGGGCCCACCAGGCAGGGCTGGTGGGTCCCGTGGTAGATTTATGCCAAAATTTGCACCCACACAGGCCGCTCCACCTTTGCTTCTTCCACAACCAGGACCCCGCTCACTGCATTCTCAGTGACCGCAAGGTACACGCCGAGTTCGGTGCCCTCTTTGGGTGCCGCTAAGATCGGTGGGCTCGCCAGGTAGTCTTTGATCTTTTGGAAGGTGCGCTCGCACTTCTCATCCCAACAAATACTCGCTCCTTTTCGTAGCAGCTCGAAAAGAGGTCGGCAGTTGTCTGAGGATTTAGAGATGAACCGATTGAGCGCGGCGATTCGCTCGCTCAGTCTCTGGACTTCCTGCCGGGTCCTCGGCGCGGGCATTTCGACAAGTGCTCGGATTTGCCCAGGGTCGGCCTCGATCCCCCTGTGGGTGACCAGGTACCCGAGGAATTTCCCCGACTTCACCCCGAATGCGCACTTCGCCGGGTTTAGCCTCATTTGGTACTTTCTCAGTACCTCGAAGGTTTCGCGGAGATCGGCAACATGCCCCTCCCGCTCCCGACTCTTCACCAGGAGGTCGTCTACATAAACTTCGACGTTTCTGCCGATCTGATCTTTGAACATCTGAGTGACTAACCGTTGGTAGGTCGCTCCAGCGTTCTTAAGTCCGAACGGCATCACTCGATAGCAGTACAACTTCTGGTAGCCCACGCCAGAGTAGAAGGCGGTCTTCTCCTGATCGTCAGCGTGGAGAGGTATCTGGTTATACCCAGAATATCCATCCATGAAGGACAGGGCCTGGAACCCGACCGCTGCGTCGACCAGTGCGCCTATTCTCGGAAGAGGAAATCCGTCCTTCGGGCATGCCTTGTTGAGGTCGGAGAAGTCAATGCACACCCTGACCTCTCCGCTCTTCTTAGGCACAGCCACGATATTGGAGATCCACTCGGGGAAGTGCGCCTCGCGGATAAATCCGGCTCGCTCCAGCTTGTCTATCTCCGCCGCCACCGCAACGGACTTCGCAGCAGGTATGTGCCGAGCTTTCTGCTTGACCGGCGGGAACTCCTTCATGGTGTGCAGACGATGACAGGCGACCTCCGGGTCAATTCCTGGCATGTCCACGAAGCTCCAGGCGAATACGTCACGGTATTCCCTGAGTAAGTTGGTTATGGCCAGGACCTCGCCCTTGGTTAGCGAGGTCCCGAGGCTAACAACTCTTGGCCCTTCTTTGCTGCCAATGTCGACCTCTTGAAGTGGTTCGACAATTGGAAAACTTCCTCTCTCGGGGGTTGTCGGGCGACCTCCCTCCTCCAACTTAAGGTCCACACCGCTCCCACCCGGGGGTGGAGTAGGGGACTTAAGTGAGGAGGCCTCCAGCGGGCTCCCCAATAGCTCGCTCGTAGCGGGCGGTAATTGCTAGGAGGGTGCGGGCCTCTTGGCCTCGGCGACCTCCATGTCCATGAGGTGAAGGACATACTGCTCGCATCGGGTAGCGGCTACCTGATCACCCTGAATTACTACGACCCCGCTCGCGGTCGGGAATTTGAGGGCCTGATGGTTGGGTGAAGCTACCGCATTCATTTGCCTTAGCCAAGGCCGCCCAAGGATGGCGTTAAATGCGGAACTTCCATCCACTACCGCGAAGCGGACTTGGTGAGCCTCCGGGCCAGCGGTCACAGTGAGGGTTATCTCCCCTGCCACTTTGGCGACCTCGCCGGTAAATCCACTGAGGGAGCTCGTCGAGGGAGACAGGTCGGCGAGTCTCAACCCCATCCGCAGGTAGGCCGACAGAAAAAGGATGTCCACGGCGCTCCCCGAATCAACCAGAGCTCGCCTCACCTCGATGTTAGCCATCATCAGGCGTATGACGAGGGGGTCATTGTGGGGTATAACGACCCCAGTCATGTCATCTTCCGAAAACCAGAGAAAATCGCGGGCTTCCACCCTTGGTGCTTGACGTAAAGTAGGAGTTAGCGAGACGGAAAATACCTTCTGTGCCCGCTCCATCTCCCTGACTCGTCGGCGAGCTTCATTACTGGATCTCGGGCCGCTCAGCCGCCCGCTAATGGTATGGCAGATCGCCGGTCCTCCCGGGGGAGGCGGAGGCAGGGCGGGTTCAGCGGGCCCCGGGCGATCTCCCTCCCGAGGAGTCCGTGCCGGTACCACCTCGAACCTCCTTGGAGGCGAAATAAACTGATTCAAGTGGCCCTGTGTGACCAAATCCTCAAGGTGGTTCTTGAGAGCCCGGCATCTGTTAGTGTGATGCCCAGGGCTTCGATGAAAAGCGCACCGTCGCGAGTTGTCGGTAGAGCCAGGCTCTCCGACCTGCAGGGGTGGCGGGTACTGGAAGAACGGTTCGTTCCGAATCTGATGGAAGATTTGTCCTGGCGAGTGGGTTAGCACGGTGAAGTCCCGCTCCCCGGGTCCTGGAGGCAGGCGCCAGTTCGCCGGCCTTCCAGCGACAGCCGCGGGGGCTTCAACGGGCTGTTCAGCAGGAGCAGTGGGCGGTCCGGGCAAAGGCACCGCCAGGGGCACCTCCCTTCTCTCCACGGCCTTAACGACAAGCGGTCGCGGGGCCAGAGGAGGTCGCTGCTCGACTGCCTTTCCCTTTCGGTCTAGCACAGCGTCTTCGAGCTTGATGTGTTGCTGGACCAGGGCAAATAGTTCAACCATCGTGCGAGGGTCCTTGATCACTAGAGCGTCATGAAGCTTGCAACCCTCGGGGAGGGCGCTTCTGAAAGCACTCACCATGGTACGATCTTGGCCCGCCGCGTCTTCCAGAGCGAGGTAGGAGCTTCGGAATCACGTTGCGAAGCACCGGAGCGTCTCGCGAGCTCCCATGGTTAAGGTAAACAGAGACTCGATTCTCTTCGGGGGCTGCCTATTGCAGCGATACTGCTCCAGGAATAGCCTAGAGAGAGTTGGAAAGTCGGGGATCATGCCGGGCGGCAACTTGTGGAACCAGTTCAATGCCGAGCCGGTCAAACTGCTCGGGAATGCTCGGCACAAGACGTGGTCTTGGTCCCGGAAAAACAGAAGCTTTCTGTAGGCCAAGAGATGGTCAACGGGATCCTGCGATCCGTCGAACAATACAAACTTCGGGGGGGTCCAGTGGTGCGGAAAACCCCCTCGGTGGAACTTGCTGGTGAAAGGCGAGCTACCTCCGTGGGCGGCGAGGTCTTCCAGTAAATCTACTGGCGCACTAGATCGCTGCCAGTGCCCGGGGAGAACTCCCAGAGGCGGCTGCGCAGGTCCTAGGCGGTCTCGTACGCTCCCTTGTGGCGAGGTCGGTCCCACCCCGCGGCGACCCTCGGGGGCAACCGCTCGGCGGCCTCCTTGCCGTCCACCCGCGGATTCCTTCAACGCGTCAGTTGGCCTGTGGGAGGATGTTACCTCGCGAGCTTCGGAAGGTATTTCCACCGCGGGCTCTTTCCCTCGCCGCCGATGGCGCGGGTCGCGGTCCCGCTCTAGAGACCTTTCCTCCGATCCGTCAGAATCGACGCTCCGGCTACGGCGGCAAGGAAGGGTCACGCGCGAGGTCGCCTGGTTGCTAGACCGCTGGGTTACCAGCTTCTGCAGCCTTGTGAGCGGGGTTTCCGGCACCCCGCGCGCAGCTGCTCTTCTGACTAGAGGTTCCGGCTGGGAAACCTGCCGCGCCGGAGCGACCGTGGGCGGTCGCGATGTTGACACCGGTGGCCGCACTGGAGATGCCATCTTCGCCGGCCCAGACCGCCGGCTGGCCGCTGGAGCCTGACGCAATCGCGTCAGTTCCACCATCATGGCCCGCTGGGTGGCCAACATCTTCAACAAGAGTTGGTCGCTGAGAAGGACCTGGGGCTGAGGGGTCTCAACAGGAGGCTCGCTGCGCGCAGATCTCGCACGAGTCCTCGGTCGCCTGCGTCCCCTCGTCGCCGGAGCCATCTTTGGGGTTACAAAAGCGAACGGCGCTTAACCGTGTGGTCGTGGGTGTTCTCACAGGAACCAGTCGAAGATCCCACAGACGGTGCCAAATGTTCGGGGGATTTTTCACTGGTCCGTGCGGACTGCCAAAGTGGTAGGGAAAAGGAATTCGAACCTGTACTATGGAGCCTGGGGGTGAGCATTTATAGCAATCGGCAGCCTATCGTACCCCGACACGTGGAGATTCTTCCAGGGCTTTCTAGACCCCCACGATCTGGCTCGCGTGGGTCTGACAGTCCTTGGTACTCGCGCCCTGACATTCTGTCGTCAAGCCTGCCAGACGGTTTGAGTGGGGGAGGGAATCTTTCTTGTCATGGCCAGGTGGCCATTCTGGAATGTTCGAGTTTGGGCGATCTCAGGGAAAAAGCAAAGGCCAGCTTGCCCGACACCGCTCCGTCCTTTCGCCCATATTTATCTAGAGTCGGACCTCGCAGGGGCAACCTCTTCGATAAACAGGGGTCAGGGCGAGCTTGTGCGAGTTTCTGAGAGAGCTTAGGCGAGCTCCTGGGCGCGTTTGGGCGAGCTCCTGGGAGAGCTTAGGCGGGCTACTGAACGAACATGGGCGAGCTCCTGCGCGAGCTAGGCGAGCTCGTTCAAGAGCGCGGGCGAGCTCCTGCGCGAGCTAGGCGAGTTCATGCGAGAGCATGGGCGAGCTACTTAGCGAGCTCTTGACCTTGGGTCCCTTCAGCCCAATGCGGATCTCGCTCCACTGTCAAGATGATTCGATAAGCACGGGGGAGCGAACTCCTGCGGGGTCTAGGAGGGGCGAGCTGCACTCAGATACAAGGTGTCCATCCAGCTCCCTGTGGGGCGAGCTCCTGAGGGGCTGGGAGGGGCGAGCTGCACTCAGATACAAGGTGTCCATCCAGCTCCCTGTGGGGCGAGCTCCTGAGGGGCTGGGAGGGGCGAGCTGCACTCAGATACAAGGTGTCCATCCAGCTCCCTATGGGGCGAGCTCCTGAGGGGCTGGGAGGGGCGAGCTACACTCAGATACAAGGTGTCCATCGATCACCCTGTGGGACGAGCTCCTGATGGGCTGGGAGGGGTGAGCTGCACTCAGATACAAGGTGTCCATCCAGCTCTCTGTGGGGGCGAGCTCCTGATGGGCTCCCTCGAGAACTCTATCTCAGATGTGTTTTGCAAGGCTATCCAAGATATGTGGTTTCTGGCTAACCCCAACACGATCCATTCTAATTCATATGCACAAAGGTATCCATTCTAATTCATTCGCACGAAAGAATTAGAATGGATTGTATGAAAGAATTAGAATGGATCGTGCGAATGAATTAGAATGGATCGTACGAAGGAATTAGAATGGATCGTACGAAGGAATTAGAATGGATCGTACGAATGAGTAAGAATGGATAGTACGAATGAATTAGAATGGATCGTACGAATAAATTAGAATGGATACATTCGTCCGAATGAATTAGAACGGATCATACGAATGAGTAAGAATGGATCGTACGAATGAAATAGAATAGATTGTACGAATGAATTAGAATGAATTAGAATGGATCGTATGAATGAATTAGAATGGATCGTATGAGTGAATTAGAACGGATAGTACGAATGAAGTAGAATGGATCGTATGAATGAATTAGAATGGATACATTCGTGCGAATGAATTAGAATGGATCGTATGAATGAATTAGAATAGATTATGCGAATGAATTAGAATGGATCGTACGAATGAATTAGAATGGATACATTCGTGCGAATAAATTAGAATGGATCGTACGAATGAATTAGAATGGATCATACGAATGAGTAAGAATGGATCGTACAAATGAAATAGAATGGATTGTACGAATGAATTAGAATGGATCCTACGAATGAATTAGAATAGATCGTGTGAAAGAATTAGAATGGATTGTATGAATGAATTAGAATGAATTCGTACGATCCATTCGAATTCATTCGTACGATCCATTCTAATTCATTCGTACGATCCATTCTAATTCACTCATACAATCCATTCTAATTCATTCGCACGATCCATTCTAATTCACTCATACGATCCATTCTAATACATTCATACAATCCATTCTAATTCATTTGCACGAATATATCCATTCTAATTCATTCGTACGATCCATTCTAACTCCTTCGTACGATCCATTCTAATTCATTCGTATGATCCATTCTAATTCATTCATACGATCCATTCTAATTCATTCGTACGATCCATTCTAATTCATTCGCACAAATGTATCCATTCTAATTCATTCGTATGATCCATTCTAATTCATTCGTACGATCCATTCTAATTCATTCGTAAGATCCATTCTAATTCATTCGTACGATCCATTCTAATTCATTCGTATGGTCCATTCTAATTTATTCGCGAATGTATCCATTCTAATTCATTCGTACGATCCATTCTAATTCATTCGTATGATCCATTCTAATTCATTCGTACGATCCATTCTAATTCATTCATACGATCTATTCTAATTCATTCATACAATCCACTCTAATTCTTTCACACGATCCATTCTAATTCAATCGTACGATCCATTCTAATTCATTCGCACAATCCATTCTAATTCATTCGTATGATCCATTCTTACTCATTCGTATGATCCATTCTAATTCATTCGCACGAATGTATCCATAATGGATCATACGAATGAGTAAGAATGGATCGTACGAATGAAATAGAATGGATTGTGCGAATGAATTAGAATGGACCGTATGAATGAATTAGACGTATGAATGAATTAGAATGGATACATTCGTGCGAATAAATTAGGAAGGATCATACGAATGAGTAAGAATGGATCGTGCGAATGAATTAGAATGGATCGTGCGAATGAATTAGAATGGATCGTACGAATGAATTAGAATGGATCGTACGAATGAGTAAGAATGGATCGTACGAATGAAATAGAATGGATTGTACGAATGAATTAGAATGGATTCGTACGAATGAATTAGAATGGATACATTCGTGCGAATGAATTAGAATGGATCATACGAATGAGAAAGAATGGATCGTTCTAATGAAATAGAATAGATTGTACGAATGAATTAGAATGGATCCTACGAATGAATTAGAATGGATCGTGTGAAAGAATTAGAATGGATTGTATGTACGAAGGAATTAGAATGGATCGTACGAAGGAATTAGAATTTATTCTTATGATCTATTCTAATTCATTCGGACGAATGTATCCATTCTAATTTATTCGTACGATCCATTCTAATTCATTCGTACGATCCATTCTAATTCATTCGTACGATCCATTCTTACTCATTCGTATGATCCATTCTAATTTATTCGTACGATCCATTCTAATTCATTCGCACAAATGTATCCATTCCATTCGTACGATCCATTCATACGATCCTTTCTAATTCATTCATACAATCCATTCTAATTCTTTCACACGATCCATTCTATTTCATTCGTACGATCCATTCTAATTCATTCGTACGATCCTTTCTAATTCATTCGTATGATCCATTCTAATTCATTCTAATTCATTCGTACAATCCATTCTACGATCCATTCTAATTCATTCGTATATTCCATTCTAATTCATTAGCACGATCCATGCTAATCAATTAGAATGGATCGTACGAATGAATTAGAATGGATCGTGTGAAAGAATTAGAATGGATTGTATGAATGAATTAGAATGGATCGTATGAATGGATCGTACGAATGGAATGGATACATTCATGCGAATGAATTTGAATAGATCGTACGAATGAATTAGAATGGATCATACAAATGAGTAAGAATGGATCGTACGAATGAATTAGAATGGATCGTACGAATGAATTAGAATGGATCGTACGAATAAATTAGAATGGATACATTCGTCCGAATGAATTAGAATGGATCATACGAATGCATTCTAATTCCTTCGTACGATCCATTCTATTTCATTCGTACGATCCATTCAATTTCATTCGTATGATCCATTCTAATTCCTTCGTACGATCCATTCTAATTCCTTCGTATCCATTCTAATTCACTCATACGATCCATTCTAATCCATTCGTACGATCCATTCTAATTCATTCACATGAATGTAACCATTCTAATTCATTCATTTGATCCATTCTAATTCATTCGTACGATCCATTCTAATTCATTCGTACGATCCATTGTAATTCATTCATACAATCCATTTAGATTCATTCGCACAATTGTATCCATTCAAATTCATTCGTACGATCCAGTCTAATTCATTCGTACGATCCATTCTAATTCATTCGCACGAATATATCCATTCTAATTCTTTCGTACGATGCATTCTAATTCATTCGTACGATCCATTCTAATTCATTCGTACGATCTATTCTAATTCATTCGTACGATCCATTCTAATTCATTTGCACGAATTTATCCATTCTAATTCATTCGTACAATCCATTCTATTTCATTCGTACGATCCATTCTTACTCATTCGTATGATCCATTCTAATTCATTCGTACGATCCATTCTAATTCATTCGTACGATCCATTCTAATTCATTCGCACGATCCATTCTAATTCATTCATACGATCCATTCTAATTCATTCATACGATCCATTCTAATTCATTCACCCGATCCATTCTAATTCATTCATACGATCCATTCTATTCGAATGGATCATGCGATCCATTCGAATTCATTCGCACGAACTATTCTAATTCATTCATACGATCCATTCTAATTCATTCATACAATGCATTCTAATTCTTTCACACGATCCATTCTAATTCATTCGTACGATCCATTCTAATTCATATGCACAAAGGTATCCACTCTAATCCATTCGTAGGATCCATTCTAATCCATTCGTACGATCCATTCTAATTCATTCGTACGATCCATTCAAATTCATTCGCTCGAATGTATCCATTCTAATCCATTCGTACGATCCATTCTAATCCATTCGTACGATCCATTCTAATTCATTCGCATGAATGTAACCATTCTAATTCATTCACACGATCCATTCTAATTCATTCGTAGGATCCATTCTAATTCATTCGTACAATCTATTCTATTTCATTCGTACGATCCATTCTTACTCATTCGTATGATCCATTCTAATTCATTCGGACGAATGTATCCATTCTAATTTATTCGTACAATCCATTCTAATTCATTCGTACGATCCATTCTAATTCATTCGCTCGAATGTATCCATTCTAATCCATTCGTACGATCCATTCTAATCCATTCTAATTCATTTACACGAATATATCCATTCTAATTAATTCGTACGATCCATTCTAATTCATTCATATGATCCATTCTAATTTATTCTTACTCATTCGTGAACGATCCATTCTAATTCATTTGCACGAAAGTATCCATTCTAATTCATTCGTACAATCTATTCTATTTCATTCGTACGATCCATTCTTACTCATTCGTATGATCCATTCTAATTCATTCGGACGAATGTATCCATTCTAATTTATTCGTACGATCCATTCTAATTCATTCGTACGATCCATTCTAATTCATTCGTACGATCCATTCTTACTCATTCGTATGATCCATTCTAATTCATTCGTACGATCCATTCTAATTCATTCGTACGATCGATTCTAATTCATTCACACTATCCATTCTAATTCATTCGTATGATCCATTCTAATTCATTCGTATGATCCATTCTAATTTATTCGTTCAAATATATCCATTCTAATTCATTCGTACGATCCATTTTAATTCATTCGCACGATCCATTCTAATTCATTCGCACGAATGTATCCATTCTAATTCATTTGCACGATCCATTCTAATTCATTCCTATGATCTATTCTAATTCATTCGTACGATCCATTCTAATTCATTCTAATTCATTCGTACGATCCATTCTACGATCCATTCTAATTCATTCGTATATTCCTTTCTAATTCATTAGCACGATCCATGCTAATGAATTAGAATGGATCGTACGATCCAATCTAATTCATTCATACGATCCATTCTTACTCATTCGTATGATCCATTGTAATTCAATCGTACGATCCATTCTAATTCATTCGTACGATCCATTCTAATTCCTTCGTACGATCCATTCTAATTCATTCGTACGATCCATTCTAATTCATTCGTACGATCCATTCTAATTCATTCGTACGATCCATTCTAATTCATTCGCGCAATCTATTCTAATTCATTCAGACGATCCATTCTAATTCATTCGCACGATCCATTCTAATTCATTCATACACTCCATTCTAATTTATTCGCACGAATGTATTCATTCTAATTCATTCGTACGATCCATTCTAATTCATTAATATGATCCATGTGGGGGAAAATCTTCGTGCCGACCCGAAGACTCTCGCAGCACCAGTCAATTGGAGTCGAAGTTGACGTCGAAGATCGTTGGTCGATCTGTTGATTGAAGTTGAAGCCTTTTGATATGTCAATTGAAAGTGATATGCAATCAGAGAGATTGTGACACGAGATGTGATCTCGGAGTTCAGCCGAAGCCTACGTCTCCGTGCTATAGGGAGCAACCCGAATTCACTAACACTTCAGTTGAAGTGACCTCGACAGGCCGAGTGTCACTGAAAACCCTCTGATCTCTTCTAAGGAGAAAAGAAGATCAAAGAGAGATGGTAGATCAGAAGTTGAAAATCCCAGAGCTCTGGTTTTAGAACTGAGAATTCGATCCTTTTACATTCGAAGGCTCTGCTATTTATAGGATTCCCGGGGAGGAATTCCGGGGTAAATGGCGGTTTTCTGCTGTCGTATCTGGGGATTCTCCAGGTAAAGTTAGCGGGCCCCGCTACCGTCTTCTGGGGGATTCCACAGGCTTGTGGGCCTTCCGGGCAGGGCCGGTGGGTCCCGCGGTGGTCCTCGTGGGCCCACCAGGCAGGGCTGGTGGGTCCCATAGTAGTCTTCGTGGGCCCACCAGGCAGGGCCGGTGGGTCCCGTGGTAGTCTTCGTGGGCCTTCCGGGCAGGGCCGGTGGGTCCCGTGGTAGTCTTCGTGGGCCTACCAGGCAGGGCCGGTGGGTCCCGTGGTAGTTGGTAAACTTCTGCCAAAATTTGCACCCACAGTTACCCCCTCCAAGTTAGCTAGAGATCATCTGGCTGGCTTGGATTCGTGGTGCAAAGAATAGCAACCCCCTGTCGCAAAAGGCAAGAAGAAACTTGTAGAGTGTTAGCACAAAAAAGGACGGACCGGTCAATTTTGATTGATCGGTCAATTTTGACCGATCGGTCAAAATTCAACCGGTCAAGGATCAAGTGATCGGTCAAAAAACATGGTTTTTTGACCGATCCAGTACAATTTTGACCGATCGAATGATCTTTGACTGATTGTTCAATTTTGTCTGATCGGACAAATTTTGACCGATCGGTCAAAATTCAACCGGTCAAGGATCAAGTGATCGGTCAAAAAACATGGTTTTTTGACCGATCCAATACGATTTTGACCGATCGAATGATTTTTGCCGATCGGACTAGTTTGTCCGATCGGTCAAAAATTATCCGGTCAAGGTTCGAGTGATCGGCAAAAAACCTTGGTTTTTTGCCAGATCCAGTAGAAATTTGACCGATCGAATGATTTTTGCCGATCGGACAAGTTTGTCCGATCGGTCAAAAATTATCCGGTCAAGGTTCGAGTGATCGGCAAAAAACCTTGGTTTTTTGCCAGATCCAGTAGAAATCTGACCGATCGAATGATTTTTGCCGATCGGACAAGTTTGTCCGATCGGTCAAAAATTATCCGGTCGAGGTTCGAGTGATCGGCAAAAAACCTTGGTTTTTTGCCAGATCCAGTAGAAATTTGACCGATCGAATGATTTTTGCCGATCGGACAAGTTTGTCCGATCGGTCAAAAATTATCCGGTCAAGGTTCGAGTGATCGGCAAAAAACCTTGGTTTTTTGCCAGATCCAGTAGAAATTTGACCGATCGAATGATTTTTGCCGATCGGACAAGTTTGTCCGATCGGTCAAAAATTATCCGGTCAAGGTTCGAGTGATCGGCAAAAAACCATGGTTTTTTGCCAGATCCAGTAGAAATTTGACCGATCGAATGATTTTTGCCGATCGGACTAGTTTGTCCGATCGGTCAAAAATTATCCGGTCAAGGTTCGAGTGATCGGCAAAAAACCTTGGTTTTTTGCCAGATCCAGTAGAAATTTGACCGATCGAATGATTTTTGCCGATCGGACAAGTTTGTCCGATCGGTCAAAAATTATCCGGTCAAGGTTCGAGTGATCGGCAAAAAACCTTGGTTTTTTGCCAGATCCAGTAGAAATTTGACCGATCGAATGATTTTTGCCGATCGGACAAGTTTGTCCGATCGGTCAAAAATTATCCGGTCAAGGTTCGAGTGATCGGCAAAAAACCTTGGTTTTTTGCCAGATCCAGTAGAAATTTGACCGATCGAATGATTTTTGCCGATCGGACTAGTTTGTCCGATTGGTCAAAAATTATCCGGTCAAGGTTCGAGTGATCAGCAAAAACCCTTGGTTTTTTGCCAGATCCAGTAGAAATTTGACCGATCGAATGATTTTTGCCGATCGGACAAGTTTGTCCGATCGGTCAAAAATTATCCGGTCAAGGTTCGAGTGATCGGCAAAAAACCTTGGTTTTTTGCCAGATCCAGTAGAAATTTGACCGATCGAATGATTTTTGCCGATCGGACTAGTTTGTCCGATCGGTCAAAAATTATCCGGTCAAGGTTCGAGTGATCGGCAAAAAACCTTGGTTTTTTGCCAGATCCAGTAGAAATTTGACCGATCGAATGATTTTTGCCGATCGGACTAGTTTGTCCGATCGGTCAAAAATTATCCGGTCAAGGTTCGAGTGATCGGCAAAAAACCTTGGTTTTTTGCCAGATCCAGTAGAAATTTGACCGATTGAATGATTTTTGCCGATCGGACAAGTTTGTCCGATCGGTCAAAAATTATCCGGTCAAGGTTCGAGTGATCGGCAAAAAAACTTGGTTTTTTGCCAGATCCAGTAGAAATTTGACCGATCGAATGATTTTTGCCGATCGGACTAGTTTGTCCGATCGGTCAAAAATTATCCGGTCAAGGTTCGAGTGATCGGCAAAAAACCTTGGTTTTTTGCCAGATCCAGTAGAAATTTGACCGATCGAATGATTTTTGCCGATCGGACAAGTTTGTCCGATCGGTCAAAAATTATCCGGTCAAGGTTCGAGTGATCGAGTTAAAGTTTTGAACCTGCCCTTCAGAGAAGGTTTACTGCTTTGTTCTTCGATCTTTTGGCAAAGTTTTGAACATCGATGGGGCTTGATCCTTCCTGTTTTGAATCTTTGGTTGGTTTTGAATGAGCCTTTTGACCGGCGGTCCGGTTTACTCAGACCGGTGGCTGGCTTGGACCGTTCGGTTCACGTGGACCGGGGGTCTGACGCTTCGTCTGGTCCGACGGTTCGCCTGATTTTGCGCAAGCTACGGATGGATGCCACGTGTACCTACAAAAACATGCGATTTGATATGGTGAAGACACGTGTCTTCTCGATTTGCGCACCTGTTTTACCCTGGGTACAAAAGTTTTCACCGGCTGTCATTTCGCCTCACCCTTCCAAAATTTTTCGAACCCGCCTATCGGTTCGACGATTTGAAGAGGCCGATGCGCCTCAAAATAAAGTTGTCGAGGAGTGGTGGGGTTGGAAGCAACCCCACGCCCCTTGATCAAATTCCCCCTGACGCTCCTCGTATTGAAGGAGCAACAACGAGCGGGGGTGTGGAGGTTGAGCAACCCCCACCCCCTTCTCGTTCTCTGGCTGAGGAGGTGGAAGCCATGGTGGCGGGACTCATCCAGCTAGTCGGGTCGCAAGAAGAGAGAGCCTCACCTCCTAGGAATGCTTCCCCCCCTACTCATTTGGAGAGGGGAAGTCGAGTGGGTGATGGGGCTCCTCAACCTCAACCAGTGCCAACTCCTACTCAGGAGAAATCGACCCCTCAGGATGGCTCTGACCGCCGGAAGGGCAAAGAGCCAAGGGTTGAAGCCTCAGGTAATCGTATCGACTTGTTTCGATTGTCTTATCGTTGAAGCTCGAAAATAATCTAACACTTTGATCTCTTGTTGATTGTAGGTGCACCTGCTGGATTGACTCCAACAATGAGAAGCTTGGGTGACGTTGATATCAACCACCCCACTGCTGTGATCAGGAAACTCTGCAACCTCCCGGGGGCTACTCTGGATGAAGCTTTCGAGAGACTTGACGTGTTGGTAGGTGCATCTGCTTGATCGATCATTTGAATCGTATCTTCCTTCAGAATAATTCTAACTCTTTTGTTCTTTTGCAGAACTCAGCAGTTATGAATGTCGCAACCAAGCTCTCCATGAAAGCGGGAGCCAAAGAAGCTTTAGCTGAAATATCTCATTTGACTGCTGCACTGGAGGCTGTAACCGCGGAGAGAGATCAACTGAGGGAGTCTTTAAAATCAAAGAAAGAGGCTCTGAAGGTCAAGACCGAGGCCCTTCGCCAGGAAAAGTTGGAGAGCAAGGGCTGGCAGAATGGTTATGAAGCTCGGGGTCACGAGCTTGAAGAATTGAAGACTCGATTCTTCAGGGTCGAGAACTTGGGTTTCGATCGTGCGGCCAAAATAAAGGAGCTGGAGGCTCAAATTGCTGCTTCAGCAGAGGCTCATAAGAAGGAGCTGGAGCACATGCGGAGTGAATGCCAGAGCTACAGAGACACAGCTGAGAAGGCAGCAGAAGCGCTCAGGGTCCATGTTGCTAGTGTCCGATCCTCTAAGGCATCAGTGGCGAGCAAAGTTCGTCCTGGATCTGAGGGGGAGAAGTCGCATGCGAAGAGTGTGGCCAAGCCTTGAGACTTTTCTCCTTCTTTGTTGTTGTACTTTGTAAACTTTTGAAATGTAGCAGCTCACTCTTGTATCTGGCATATTTTGATAATAGAAGATCTTCTTGGTGTTTGAAATTTGGATGTCTCTTGAGTTGAATGCCTTTGACTATCATGATCTTAATAGTATTAGAATAGATACAATCCTTTGAATGTAAGGGGTCGAGTCGCAACTCAATTACCCGAACTTATAGTAACTTTGAAAATTGGACTTGAATTCGTATAACACTTGAATGTGAGGGGTTGAGTCGCAACTCAAGCACCCAAACCTGTTAAACGATGTAGAAATTGATTGAAATTGAATATCGAAATTTGAAAGTCAGTTTAACATTTGCCAGTAAGGGGTTGAGTCGCAACTCTAACACCCAAACTTGTTAAAAGACTTGGTAACTTGAATGTGGTCAGTTTTTAACATTTGCTAGTAAGGGGTTGAGTCACAACTCTAACTCCCAAACTTGTTAAAAGACCTGGTAATTTGAATATGGATAACTTGAAACTGCTTCAGAACTTGAATTGAAAAATTGAACACTTGCATATTTGAATATTTTGAAAGAGAACTTTATTTATCACAGAATTTACATCACGGATAAAACAACTTGAGGTGTCTAGAATTCCAAGCACGAGGTAGTCTATCTCCTTCTGGCGAGATCAATCTGTAAGAACCTTTGCCTCCTGCTGATTCAACAATGTATGGACCTTCCCAGTTGGGAGCAAGCTTCCCACTGCTGTGCTCTTTGGTGTTGTAGAAGACTGCTCTGAGAACTAGACTGCCCACTGGGAACTGCCTTTTATGTACTTTTTCATCGTAGGCTCTTTTGATCTTCTGTTGGTACTTGGCCACACGAAGTGATGCTTGATCTCGTAATTCCTCGGAGAAGTCTAGATCATTGATCCGAAGTTCTTCATTGACTCCTCCTTCAACTGCTCGGGTCTTCAGAGTACTTGATATATTCTCTGTTGGGAGTACTGCTTCGGATCCATATGTTAGACGGAAGGGTGAGAACCCTGTTGATCTTCTCGGAGTTGTGCGATACCCCCAAAGAACTTCAGGTAGGACCTGTTCCCATAATCCTTTCTTGTCGTTGAGTTTCTTCTTGAGTATACCAAGAATAGCTCTATTGGAGGCTTCTGCTTGGCCATTGCATTGAGGGTACCTTGGAGTTGAATAAAATAGCTTGATACCGTTGTTCAGACAGAACTCTCGAAATTTGTCGGAGTCAAATTGAGCTCCATTGTCAGCAACGAGAACTTGAGGTGTACCGAACCTTGAGAAGATGTTGTGCCGAATGAATTTGATCACTTCGTCATCAGTCTCTCGGAAGAGGGGCACGACTTCAACCCATTTGGTGAAGTAATCAGTGGCCAGCAATAGATACTTCTTCTTGCTCGGAGTTGGAGGGAAAGGACCCAGGAAATCTAACCCCCATTGATGGAAAGGCCAGGGACTTGATAATTGATGAAGTTCATCTGCAGGGAGATGGATAGCTCGAGCGTGCCGTTGGCAAGGCTCGCATCTTTGAACGACTTGTTGAGCATCCCTTGCCATTGTTGGCCAGTAGTACCCTTGTAGCTTCGTCTTGGCTTCAAGAGATCTTCCTCCCGAATGATTTCCACAAGCTCCAGAGTGGATATCAATCAGGATTGACTATGCTTGCTCGGGACCAAGGCACTTGAGCAACATCCCGTTGTGAGATTTGAAATATAAATCTTCACCTTGCAAAATGTAGCACGGGAGCTTCTTTTGAAGTCTTCGGGCTTGATTTGGATCTTCTGGCACTTTGCCATGTTTGAAGAAGTCGAAAATTGATCGTCTCCAGTCTTCAAACTCATTTTCAGTAGTGAGATTCAACATTAATTGATCTCCACCCCCAGATCTCTTGATAGCAGTAAGGATCTGTTGATCGGGGATGGTCTTGGGCACTTCTTGATAATCGATCTGTATTTGCCTTCCTCCAAGCGAGTCTCCCAGAACTGAGGCAGCATTAGCTAAGGCATCTGCTTCTCGGTTTTCTGCTCTTGGAATTTGAACGAACTCAGTTGTAGTAAAACGTTGTTGAAGACGTCGTACTACGGCCAAGTAGAGTTGCATTCTTTCTTCACGAGCTGTGTACTCTCCATTGATTTGCCTTATGATCAACTGGGAGTCGCTGTAGATGATGATTCGATCTACCCCTAGGGATTCTGCCATTTCGAGTCCGGAAATGAGTGCTTCGTATTCAGCTTCGTTGTTGGTGGCTTTAAACCCAAGGAGAGTGGCCTTCTGGAGATGATCAAGTTCGGGGGATATTAAGACTATCCCAGTTCCCGAACCGATCGAACTTGATGCTCCATCAGTATAAAGTTTCCATAGAGGAGTAGCAGCAATAGCCTCAAGATTTGGATCAATCTTTGTTGAAGGAATGATCGGAGTATTGTCTTCATCTTCTAAGCGCATGTCGACATCTTCTTCCCAAGTGATGGGGTCTTCAACTGGAAAATCAGCTAGAAAATCAGCAATTGCTTGACCTTTGATAGAAGTGCGAGATTCGAATTGAATCCCCAGAGCACTCATTTCGATCACCCATTTGGTCATTCGACCAGCTCGACCAGCTTTGTCAATGATATCTTTGAGTGAGTGTTCTGAAATGACAGTAATCTGGTGGGAGACGAAGTACGGTTGAAGGCGACGCGATGCAGTGAGCAAGGCCAAGATGACCTTCTCAGTTTTTGAGTAGCGAGTCTCAGCTGGAAGGAGAGTATGGCTGATGTAGTAGACTGGATGTTCGACGCCTTCTCTTCTACTGACTAAGACCGCGCTGATTGCTTGATCGGTCACGGCCAGATAGAGCCACAAGTCTTCTTTTGGCAATGGAGCAGTCAGGATGGGAGCTTGCACCAGATATTTCTTGATGCTTTGAAATGCCTCTTCACAGATTGGACTCCAACCGGATGTATCCGCCTTTCGTAGTTTGTCGAAGAGGGGCTTGCATTTGTCGGAAGATTTTGAAATGAATCGATTGAGTGCTGCTAACCTTCTAGTGAGGCGTTGAACTTCTTTTCGATTTGTAGGTGAAGGCATATCGATGATGGCTCGAATTTGATCGGGATTGGCTTCAATACCCCTCCTGGTCACAAGATGACCCAGGAATTTGCCAGATTGAACTCCGAAAGCGCACTTAGCTGGATTGAGCTTCATTCGATATTTTCGAAGGACTTGGAAGGTTTCAGCCAGATCAGATAGATGTTTGCTCCGAACGGAACTCTTGGTGAGGAGATCATCGACATAGACTTCGACGTTGCGACCGATCTGATCTTCGAACATTTTGGTGACTAGCCTTTGATAGGTGGAACCAGCATTTTTAAGGCCGAATGGCATGACATTGTAGCAGTAGAGACCTCGGCTAGTCACAAAACACGTCTTCTCTTGATCATCGGCGTGAAGAGGAATTTGATTGTATCCAGAGTACCCATCCATGAAAGACAATAGCTCGTGGCCAGCAGTGGCATCGACGAGTCTATCAATCCTTGGCATGGGGAATGGGTCTTTGGGGCAAGCCTTGTTGAGATTGGTAAAGTCGATGCAGACTCTAACCTTTCCGTTCTTCTTTGGAACAGCAACTATGTTAGAGATCCAAGTAGGATACTCTACTTCACGGATGAAGCCTGCTGCGAGTAGCTTGGTGATTTCTTCTTGAACAGCAACTTGCAGCTCTGGGCGGATGGTGCGTGGCTTTTGCTTGACAGGCTTTATTTCTTCTTTGATCGCGAGTCAGTGACAAGCGTCATCTGGATTAATCCCAGGCATGTCTTCGAAACACCAGGCGAAGACGTCGATATTGGACTGGAGGAAGGATACCATGTCTTGCGCTTCTGCATCGCTAAGACCGGTACCAATAAAAGTTTGCCGATGGAGATCTCCGCTGCCAATGCTGATCGGGATGATTTCTTCTATTGAAGGTGATGCTTCCCATTCGATTGGTGGAGGTTCGGTCAGCGGAATCTCCTTTGATTGCTATTTGGAAGAGGGACCAGCTTCATCTCGTGGCCGCTTTGGAGGAGCAATATTGATCTTTCGATCTGTTTTAGCAGCAGCAGCTTCACAAGATCTTCCAGCTTGCTGATCGCCTCGAATGCAGACAATGCCTTCTCCAGTTGCAAACTTGAGTAGTTGATGGTAAGAGGAGGAGATGGCATTGATCTGATGGAGGAATGGTCGCCCAAGAATGGCATTGTAGCTAGACATTCCTTCGACGATTGCAAACCTCACCGAGACTCGAGTCTCTCGGCTGAGGTCGATGGTAAATCTGGATTCGCCCACCGTGATGCTTTGTTCGCCATTGAAACCAGTGATCACGGTCGGGACGACGTCGAGGCTTTGATACTTATGTCCCAGACGTTTGAAACAGTCTGAGAACATAATGTCGATGGAGCTTCCGGTGTCGATGAGGATCCGGTTGACAGTGCTGCCGTCGATAATGAGTTTCAAGACCAGGGGGTCCCGATGTGGAGTATGGACTCCTTGAAGATCGGTGTCGTTGAAGACGATTGATGGCCAAGCAAGACCTTCGATGGGTTTCTCGATCCAGGTATCTTCTTTGCTCGCAGTAGAACGAACGTGGAAGATACGTCGAACTTGGCGATCCACCTCTTTCCCAGTCAGACTTTGGTTGTGCAATGTTCCATGAATACCAAAAACATTGGCATTCACAGAGATAGTTTGCCGGTTAGAGGAGATTTGATGTATCCAACACACTTCTTTCCCCTTTGTAGAGGTCCGATGTTGATCGTGTCCGCCTTTGACGAACTCTTGAAGATGGCCTTCTCGCAATAGGTCTTCAAGATGGAATTTCAGCCGAAAACACCGATCGGTGGAATGGCCGTGACTTCGATGGAAGTCGCAGTAGACTGTTTTGTCTGCTGTGAATTTGGAATTCGGCTGAAGAGGATTAGGCCTCCGAACGAACTCTTCATGTTGAATGCGGTCGAGTATCTGTTCGACCGGCATATTTCACTCGGTGAAAGTGGTCTTCGTTGGAGATCGACGTCCATCATTCTTTGATCTTTTGTTGGCCGGAGGGGCTGTTGCTTCAGTGTTGTGAGCCTTTGCAGCATACTTAGGAGCTTCTCTTTCAGCAGGCCTTCTTTTAGTTTCTCGCCCTTTCCGAGCGACTTGATCGTCTTCCACCTCATTTGGAATTCGGCTGAAGAGGATTAGGCCTCCGAACGAACTCTTCATATTGAATGCGGTCGAGTATCTGTTCGACCGGCATATTCCACTCGGTGAAAGTGGTCTTCGTTGGAGATCGACGTCCATCATTCTTTGATCTTTTGTTGGCCGGAGGGGCTGTTGCTTCAGTGTTTGTGAGCCTTTGCAGCATACTTAGGAGCTTCTCTTTCAGCAGGCCTTCTTTTAGTTTCTCGCCCTTTCCGAGCGACTTGATCGTCTTCCACCTCAATCTCTCTCTGAATTCGGTCAAACATTGCACCCAGAGAAGGAGGGGGATTGCGGATAAAGTCGTTGTAGATGTGTAGATCGAAGCGGAGAGCGTTCTAGAAAGCCAACATGATGGCTTCATCATCCAGATGTCTTCCAGAGAGAGCAGCATGCTCGTTGCGAAACCTCCTTGTGAAGCTGCGGAGAGTCTCGTCTGCACCCATCCTCAGTCGGTAGAGAGAGTCGAGTTTCTTCTCCGGCTTTAGATTGAGTTGATAGTGCTGCACAAAGAGGTTAGCCAAAACACCGAACTGGGTGATAGACCCAGCTCGGAGATTGTGATACCAGTCGAGTGAAGGCTCATCAAGACTTCCTGCAAAGGTGCGGCAGAGCACGTTGTTTTCCTCTTCGTGTGGTGTTAGAGCTTGCTTGAAAGCAAGTATATGGAGGCTTGGATCTCCTCTGATACAGTTGAATTTGGGGAGGATAGGAGTTCTCCATCCTCTTGGAAAGGTGGTCTCGAAGAGACTTCGATGTAGAGGCCCGGCAGAGGAGTAACCGTCCCTACGACCGTGTCCTCGACCTAGAGGTGGGTCAAGAGGCAAGATCGCAAGGTCTTGCTCGGGCATTGAAGTATTTGCCGGTTGGAGTCGATGTCGAATGTCCGATCTAGGTCCACGTTGAAGTGGAATGGATGGGGAAACTCGGCTTTTCGAAGGACCGCCTTTCATTTGGTGCCTCCTTGGTGCATTGAGATTTGATGGAGCCTTCTTGTCGTAGTTGCGACCGGAAGACGATTGGGAAGACTCGTCATCAAGGCGATCCCAAACACTTTGCTTCCAAGGATCAGCAGAGGGAGTTGGGTCGCGTCGAATCCTCTCGAGGGCAGCAGTGCCCATTGATCTCCGTTGCTCGGAGTGGATTGAACGTTGTGGAAGATTGATCCTCTCGCTTGCCGAGGGGATAGGCAGAACGATCCCAGCTTCGGAAGCTGCTCTCTTAAGAGCATCCCTCTCAGCCGTGAGGGTGGCGTTTTGTTTCGCCAATTGGAGCAATTGGAAATCGACTGCAGAGACTTGGTATGTCGATGGAGGGTCTTCAGCAGGAGCGGGGACAGTCTGCCCAATTGATTGATGAGGATGAGGGGCGATCGGTCGATCGACTGATCTTCCGCTTCCTGAGTGAACCCCCATCTCGGGGACAGCAAGGGGCTGCCCGAAGTTGAGCCTTTGACTCATTGAACGAGTCTCAGGACGAGGTTGATGTTGAGTGTTACTTCCTTCTGGTTGACCCTGGTGTTTAGTTCTCGCCATTCAGAGTGCGAAGGGTACAACGAGATTGCTGATGTCCGATCAGTTGTCTGATCAACCGAGGGGGCGAGGAAGTTTGGCTATTTGATCTGGTAGTCGAAGTAGAGAGGACACGGCTTCTCGCTCGGATCCCACAGACGGCGCCAAACTGTGGGGGAAAATCTTCGTGCCGACCCGAAGACTCTCGCAGCACCAGTCAATTGGAGTCGAAGTTGACGTCGAAGATCGTTGGTCGATCTGTTGATTGAAGTTGAAGCCTTTTGATATGTCAATTGAAAGTGATATGCAATCAGAGAGATTGTGACACGAGATGTGATCTCGGAGTTCAGCCGAAGCCTACGTCTCCGTGCTATAGGGAGCAACCCGAATTCACTAACACTTCAGTTGAAGTGACCTCGACAGGCCGAGTGTCACTGAAAACCCTCTGATCTCTTCTAAGGAGAAAAGAAGATCAAAGAGAGATGGTAGATCAGAAGTTGAAAATCCCAGAGCTCTGGTTTTAGAACTGAGAATTCGATCCTTTTACATTCGAAGGCTCTGCTATTTATAGGATTCCCGGGGAGGAATTCCGGGGTAAATGGCGGTTTTCTGCTGTCGTATCTGGGGATTCTCCAGGTAAAGTTAGCGGGCCCCGCTACCGTCTTCTGGGGGATTCCACAGGCTCGTGGGCCTTCCGGGCAGGGCCGGTGGGTCCCGCGGTGGTCCTCGTGGGCCCACCAGGCAGGGCTGGTGGGTCCCATAGTAGTCTTCGTGGGCCCACCAGGCAGGGCCGGTGGGTCCCGTGGTAGTCTTCGTGGGCCTTCCGGGCAGGGCCGGTGGGTCCCGTGGTAGTCTTCGTGGGCCTACCAGGCAGGGCCGGTGGGTCCCGTGGTAGTTGGTAAACTTCTGCCAAAATTTGCACCCACAATCCATTCTAATTCATTCGTACGATCCATTCTAATTCATTCGTATGATCCATTCTAATTCATTCGGATGAATGTAACCATTCTAATTCATTCATTTGATCCATTCTAATTCATTCGTACGATCCATTCTAATTCATTCATCCGATCCATTCTAATTCATTCGCACGAATGTAACCATTCTAAACCATTCATACGATCCATTCTAATTTATTCGTACGATCCATTCTAATTCATTCGTAAGATCCATTCTAATTCATTCTTATGATCCATTCTAATTCATTCGTACGATCCATTCTAATTCATTCGTAAGATCCATTCTAATTCATTCGTACGATCCATTCTAATTCATTCGCACGAATGTATCTATTCTAGTTCATTCGTACGATCCATTCTAATTCATTCGTACGATCCATTCTAATTCATTCGCACGATCCATTCTAATTCATTCGTACGATCCATTCTAATTCATTCATACGATCCATTCTAATTCATTCGTACGATCCATTCTAATTCATTCGCACAAATGTATCCATTCTAATTCATTCGTACGATCCATTCTAATTCATTCGCACGATCCATTTTAATTCATTCGTACGATCCATTCTAATTCTTTCACACGATCCATTCTAATTCATTCCTACGATCCATTCTAATTCATTCGCACGATCCATTCTAATTCATTCATACGATCCATTCTAATTCATTCGTACGATCCATTCTAATTCATTCGCACGATCCATTCTAATTCATTCGTACGATCCATTCTAATTCATTCGCACGATCTGCTCTTATTCATTCGCACAATCCATTCTAATTCTTTCGCACGAATGTATCCATTCTAATTCATTTGTACGATCCATTCTAATTCATTCGTATGATCCATTCTTACTCATTCGTATGATCCATTCTAATTCATTCGCATGAATGTATCCATAATGGATCATACGAATGAGTAAGAATGGATCGTACGAATGAAATAGAATGGATTGTGCGAATGAATTAGAATGGACCGTATGAATGAATTAGACGTATGAATGAATTAGAATGGATACATTCGTGCGAATAAATTAGGATGGATCATACGAATGAGTAAGAATGGATCGTGCGAATGAATTAGAATGGATCGTGCGAATGAATTAGAATGGATCGTACGAATGAATTAGAATGGATCGTACGAATGAGTAAGAATGGATCGTACGAATGAAATAGAATGGATTGTACGAATGAATTAGAATGGATTCGTACGAATGAATTAGAATGGATACATTCGTGCGAATGAATTAGAATGGATCATACGAATGAGTAAGAATGGATCGTTCTAATGAAATAGAATAGATTGTACGAATGAATTAGAATGGATCCTACGAATGAATTAGAATGGATCGTGTGAAAGAATTAGAATGGATTGTATGTACGAAGGAATTAGAATGGATCGTACGAAGGAATTAGAATTTATTCTTATGATCTATTCTAATTCATTCGGACGAATGTATCCATTCTAATTTATTCGTACGATCCATTCTAATTCATTCGTACGATCCATTCTAATTCATTCGTACGATCCATTCTTACTCATTCGTATGATCCATTCTAATTCATTCGTACGATCCATTCTAATTCATTCGCACGAATGTATCCATTCCATTCGTACGATCCATTCATACGATCCATTCTAATTCATTCATACAATCCATTCTAATTCTTTCACACGATCCATTCTATTTCATTCGTACGATCCATTCTAATTCATTCGTACGATCCTTTCTAATTCATTCGTATGATCCATTCTAATTCATTCTAATTCATTCGTACGATCCATTCTACGATCCATTCTAATTCATTCGTATATTCTATTCTAATTCATTAGCACGATCCATGCTAATCAATTAGAATGGATCGTACGAATGAATTAGAATGGATCGTGTGAAAGAATTAGAATGGATTGTATGAATGAATTAGAATGGATCGTATGAATGGATCGTACGAATGGAATGGATACATTCATGCGAATGAATTAGAATAGATCGTACGAATGAATTAGAATGGATCATACAAATGAGTAAGAATGGATAGTACGAATGAATTAGAATGGATCGTACGAATGAATTAGAATGGATCGTACGAATAAATTAGAATGGATACATTCGTCCGAATGAATTAGAATGGATCATACGAATGCATTCTAATTCCTTCGTACGATCCATTCTATTTCATTCGTACGATCCATTCTATTTCATTCGTATGATCCATTCTAATTCCTTCGTACGATCCATTCTAATTCCTTCGTATCCATTCTAATTCACTCATACGATCCATTCTAATCCATTCGTACGATCCATTCTAATTCATTCGCATGAATGTAACTGTTGGGGGTAGTCAGAAACCACCTATCTTGGATAGCATTGCAAGCGCACCAGAGATAAGAGTGCTCGAGGGAGCCCGTCCAGGAGTTGGAACCCTCGGAAGCCGAGCGTGCCCCCTTTCCAGTCCGCAAGAAGCTCGCCCCCACAGGGAGCTGGATGGACACCTTGTATCTGAGTGCAGCTCGCCCCCACAGGGAGCTGGATGGACACCTTGTATCTGAGTGCAGCTCACCCCCACAGGGAGCTGGATGGACACCTTGTATCTGAGTGCAGCTCGCCCCTCCTAGGCCCCGCAGGAGTTCCCGCCCCCGTGCTCACTAAAATCATCTTGACAGTGGAGCGAGATCCACATTGGGCTGAAGGGGCCTAGGCCAAGGGCACTCATAAGAAGCTCGCTGGAGCTCGCCTGAGCTCGCCCTGGAGCCGGCCTAAGCTCGCTCGGGAGCTCGCCAAGCTCGTCCCGGAGCTCGCCTAAGCTCGCCCAGGAGCTCGCCCAGCCCGCGCTAGAACTCGCTTGCAGCGGTAGCGGGAGTTAGACCGTCATGCATAACAGAGACACCGGCATCGCAAACGCCCCTGGCTCATGCAGGAGCTCGCCTCTAGCTCATGCAGGAGCTCGCCCAAGATCACGCAGGAGCTCGCCCAAACTCTCTCAGGAGCTCGCCTCAGGAGCTCGCCTAAGCTCGTTCAGGAGCTCGCCTAAACTCTCTCAGGAGCTCGCCTAAGCTCTCTCAGGAGTTCGCAAAGCTCGCTCAGGAGCCCGCTTAGCTCGCTCCGAAGCTCGCCCCGACCCCTGTTTATCGAAGAGGTTGCTCCTGCGAGGTCCGACTCTTGATAAATATGGGCGAAAGGACGGAGCGGTGTCGGGCAAGCTGGCCTTTGCTTTTTCCCTGAGATCGCCCAGAATTGAACATTCCAGAAGGGCCACCTGGCCACGGCAAGAAAGATTCCCTTCCCCACTCAAACCGTCTGGCAGGCTACACGACAGAATGTCAGGGCGCGAGTACCAAGGACTGTCAGACCCACGCGAGCCAGAACGTGGGGGTCTAGAAGGCCCTGGAAGAATCTCCACGTGTCGGGGTACGGTAGGCCGCCGATTGCTATAAATGCTCACCCCTAGGCTCCATAGTAGAGGTTGGAATTCCTTTTCCCTACCACTTTGGTATACCGCAGCTCGCCGTTGTGCCACTGTGACTGACTTGAGCGTCGGAGGGTCTGCGCTCCTAAGGGAGCCAGCCGTTCTCACGTTCTCTTTTCTTTGTCTTGCAGGCAGCCCGCACGGACCAGCGAAAAATCCCCCGAACATTTGGCGCCGTCTGTGGGATCTTCGACTGGTTCCTGCGAGAACGCCCACGACCACGCGGTTGAGCGCCGCTCGCCCTCGTAACCTCAAGGATGGCTCCGGCGACAAGGGGACGCAGGCGACCGAGGACTCGGGCCAGATCTGCGCGCAGCGAACCTCCAGTTGAGACCCCTCAGCCCCGGGTCTCGCTCAGTGACCAGCTATTGTTGGAGATGTTGGCCACCCAGCGGGCCATGATGGAGGAACTGACGCGACTGCGTCAGGTTCCGGCGGCCAGCCGACGTTCTGGGCCGGCGAATACGGCACCTCCGGTGCGACCACCAGCGTCAACATCGCGTCCGCCCACGACCATTCCAGCGCGGCAGGGTTCCCGCCAGGAACCCCCGGTCGAGAGAGCGGCCGTGCGCGGGGTGCGAGAAACCTCGCTTACGAGGCTGCAGAAGCTGGTGACCCAACGGTCTAGCAACCAGGCGACCTCGCGGGCGACCATCCCTCGCAGCCGTAGCCGGAGCGCCGATTCTAACGAGTCGGAGGCAAGATCTCTAGAGCGGGATCGCGACCCGCGCCATCGGCAATGTGGGAAAGAGCCCGCGGTGGCTATGCCTTCCGAAGCTCGAGAGGCAACGGCCTCCCCCGGACCAACCGTCGCGCTGAAGGAATCCGCGGGCGAACAGCGAGGAGGCCGCCGAGCGGCAGCCCCCGAGGGTCACCGCGGGGCGGATCCGAACCTCCCTCGAGGGAGCGTGCTCGGCCGCCTAGGACCTGCGCAGCAGCCTGTGGGAGTTTTCCCCGGGCACTGGCAGCGACCTAACGCGACGGTAGACCTGCTGGAGGACCTCGCTGCCCACGAGGGTAGCTCGCCCTTCACAAGCGAGGTGCACCAAGGAGGGTTCCCACACCACTGGACCCGCCCGAAGTTTGTATTGTTCGACGGGTCGCAGGATCCCGTTGACCATCTCTTGGCCTACAGAAAGCTTCTGTTTTTTCGGGACCAAGACCACGTCTTGTGCCGAGCTTTCCCGAGCAGCTTGACGGGCTCGGCGTTGAATTGGCTCCACAAATTGCCGTCGGGAACCATTCCAGACTTCCCAACTCTCTCCAAGTTGTTTCTGGAGCAGTACCGTTGCAACAGACAGCCCCCTAAGAGGATCGAGTCCCTTTTTACTTTGGCCATGGGAGCCCGCGAAACTCTTCAAGGCTTTGCGATGCGCTTCCGAAGCGCCTACCTCGCTCTGGAGGACGCTGTCGGCCAAGATCGCACGACGGTGAGTGCGTTCCGGAACGCCCTCCCCGAGGGAAGCAAGCTTCATGACGCCCTGGTAATCAAGGATCCCCGCACGATCATCGAGCTATTCGCCCTTGTCCAGCAGCACATCAGGCTCGAGGATGCGGTGTTAGACCGGAAGGGTAAGGCAGTCGAGCAGCGACCTCCTCTGGCTCTGCGACCTCTCGTCGTTAAGGCCGTGGAGAGGCGGGAGGTGCCACAGGTGGCACCTTCGCCCGGACCGCCCGCAGCTCCTGCCGTATAGCCCGCGGGGCCCCCCCCCCTGGTGGTCGTTGGAAGGCTGGCGAACTGGCGCCTGCCTCCGGGACCCGGGGAGCGGGATTTCACCGAACGACGGAGGTTTCAACAAAGAAGTTAGCTCGGAAGCTCGGTGCAGAAAAGAGCCCGCATGATCTATAACGGGTAGTCCGCCGTTGTGCGGACTTAAAGCAAGACCGGGATCCTCAGAGGCAGCCAGTGGACGACCTTGAGCTTCCTGGGGTAGTCCGCCGTTGTGCGGACTTAAAGCAAGACCGGGATCCTCAGAGGCAGCCAGTGGGCGACCTTGAGCTTCCCGGGGTAGTCCGCCGTTGTGCGGACTTAAAGCAGGACCGGGATCCTCAGAGGCAGCCAGTGGGCGACCTTGAGCTTCCCGGGGTAGTCCGCCGTTGTGCGGACTTAAAGCAAGACCGGGATCCTCAGAGGCAGCCAGTGGGCGACCTTGAGCTTCCCGGGGTAGTCCGCTGTTGTGCGGACTTAAAGCAGGACCGGGATCCTCAGAGGCAGCCAGTGGGCGACCTTGAGCTTCCCGGGGTAGTCCGCCGTTGTGAGGACTTAAAGCAAGACCGGGATCCTCAGAGGCAGCCAGTGGGCGACCTTGAGCTTCCCGGGGTAGTCCGCCGTTGTGCGGACTTAAAGCAAGACCGGGATCCTCAGAGGCAGCCAGTGGGCGACCTTGAGCTTCCCGGGGTAGTCCGCCGTTGTGCGGACTTAAAGCAAGACCGGGATCCTCAGAGGCAGCCAGTTGGCGACCTTGAGCTTCCCGGGGTAGTCCGCCGTTGTGCGGACTTAAAGCAAGACCGGGATCCTCAGAGGCAGCCAGTGGGCGACCTTGAGCTTCCCGGGGTAGTCCGCCGTTGTGCGGACTTAAAGCAAGACCGGGATCCTCAGAGGCAGCCAGTGGGCGACCTTGAGATTCTCGGGGAAATCCGCTGTTTAGTGGACTCTAAACCTAACCAGGATCCTTCGCGTTCACCTGCCATGAACGGAAGCATCCTGGTGTTGGCGTACCCCTCGAAGGGCGAGCCCGCCGAACAGGATCATCGAGGGGAATTAACCGGGCAGGGGGCAGCTAGCACTTATTAGTTTCCTTTTAAAAATAAAAATGGTTTAAGTCTCTGAGTGTAGGGAAGTTTTTGAAGTCTTTTGGTTCGCTTAAACGTTTTTCGGGCTCAGAGACTTTTCGTTTTTGCGAGCATGCCGAGTTTTTCGTTTGCATATACTTTAAAATAAAAAGGTTGAATCGAATTAGCTGCCTCGCCCGGGGCATCACTCTCGAGATCGCTGCGAACTCCTAGAGCGGACTCATAAGTGGCACAGAGAAAGAAAGAAACGCATATGCGAACTCAAAAAGATATAAATTTCATTGATTGACAGAAATTACAAAGGCAGCTGCGAGGCTGCGAGCTCAAGGCTTGCTAGTCTCCGCCCCACTGTCGTCCCCTCGGCGCCGCTTCTTCGACCTTTCGGTCTTGTACTTCTCCACAGCGGCCAGGGCGCCTTTCTTGAGGAGATCGTCCAGTTGGGCTTGGAGGCGACCTTGCTGAGCCCGAAGGCCATTGGCGTGTGTCTCCTTCAAGGCCGCGATCTCCGTCTTCAGAGCAGCGACCTCGCCTTGAAGTTGAGCCGCCTCCCGCTGTGCGACCTCCCGGGCGAACACAGCTTCGTCTCGCTCCGCTTTGGCCTTAAGGAGGGCGGTAGCGGACAGGCCTTTGGCTACCTCGGCCATGGCGAGGCCTGACGCCAGGGCTTTGACCCTACGGTGCAGTGCCTCTGACTCCGCCCTTAGCTCCTCGGAGCCCTTGGCTCGCTGAAGCTCGCGGATGTGCTCGTCTACCTTGCGCTCGGACCCCCGAAGGGAATCATCGAACAAGGCGGCCAGTGCTTTCCCGGCCCTAGCGACCTCCGCGGCCAGCGCCTGGCTCTGCTTCTCCGCCTGCATAAGGAAGGTGAAAGAGTTAGCAAGAATTGAGACTAAAAGTTGTACGGAGACAGGTGCGGTGAGTACCTCGGCAAGGCGTTCGCTTATGGAAGCGAAGGGAGCACGCGCGAAAACGTTGCGGCCCAGCAGCTGCCGCACGTAGTAGGGCGCCCTCCCCTCCTCCGCAGAGGAGCCCGCGCTGGGACCCCCGGGAGCTCCGGAAGGAGGGGGCACGCCAGGAGGAGTGGGGGCTATCACCTCCCCCGGGCGAGCTCCGGCTCCTGGCGGGCTCGGAGGGTCCGCCGTGGCCCCCTTTGCCTCCGACTTCGAGCTGAAGGACTCGGAGTCGGAGCCAATGTCTACAAAGCTAGGGGACCTGTAGACCAGGTCCCCTAAGCCCTGCTGGGAGCCCGCTCCCTCCTGGCCTTCTGCAGGAGGCGAGGCCGGAGGGGCGGGAGCTGGAGCGGCCGCCGATGTAGAGGCCGCGGGAGGTGGAGCCGACGCCGGCAAGGAGGTCGCAGCGACGGCGACAGATTCGCCCTGCTGGACCCCTGCCCCGTCGGTGGGAGGTGGAAGCTCCTGCCCGCTCGGTCCCACCCCTGGTGCGGGAACTGATGGAGCTGCGGGCTTCTCCACTTGGGCAGGAGCGATTGCCTCCTCCGCAGAGTCCGTCCAACTGGGCTCCGAGTCCAAGCCCGCCTCCTCCAGCGCTTTCCGCCGTTGCTCCGCCTGGACGTTAGAAGGCGTGGGCCCCGCGCGCTTGGCCTTCTTCTTCCCGCGGGCCTCCATCTCCGGCGTCAGCACTGCTACACGAAGCGGGACGGTCAGATCGCCCGGGAAGTAGCCCATTAGAATTTGAGCCATCCCGGATTCGACTTCCGCCATGGTAAGCGGAAGGTCGATGTTCGGGTCGTCGGGCTCAACCATTTGGATCTTGCGGCGGACAATTGGAGTTGGGGCGGGAGGCTGACCTGGGCCGGCGTCCGGGCGAGGAGGTTGCGGAGGAGCGGAAGCTTTGCCCTGGCGGAGCATCTCCATGGTGTCGGGGTCGTTGAGGCGGATGGGCGAAGCCCGCCTCCGGACCGTCTTCTTGCGGGGGTTGCCTCCCGAGCTCCCGGCCCCCTTGCTGGCCCCTTTGGAGGGAGGAGCGTTCTGCATCGGCGGAATAGCGCCGATCTCCTCCTCTTTTTTCTTCCGGACGATCTTCTGCTTCAGCAGAATAGCGCCGGTTTTCCCGTCCTTCAGCTGGAAGGCAAAGTCGGGAGCGGTGATCTTCTCCGGAGTCCGCCCGCCGAGGTAGTGAAGAATCGCGTCGTCCAGAGATCGCTCCCGGTCGGGAGCGATGCACTTCTTCTTCCCCGCCTTGTAGAAGGAGATCTCCCGGAAGACCGCCGTCGGGGGAACCCCGGGGTGAGCCGGGACTCCGCTGTGCCGCCCGCGCCAGTCGCCGACCGCCACGAAAGGATAGTCCTTCCAGTGGCGGTCCTTGCTCTCGATAGTGGAGAAGGGAAGTACCTCGCCAGGTCGCCCGGCGAGGTAGAAGTAGCCGCAGCCCGCAGAGCTGAAGACCGACGAGGGCTTGAGGAGCCACTTTTTGAGCAGATAACTCAGTGGGATCCTCGCCTTCAGGGCGGTCTCCAGCTGGGACAGCCCGTAAAGTATCCCCCAGGAGTTTCCTGAGAGCTGAGCAGGACAAAGCCCCGTCAACTCCAGGAGCTCCCCGGTGAGATGACTCAGGGGGAACCGCAGCCCGGACCACAGTAGCCCGACAGAAGCTACTGTACCCTGGGGCGGCCTCCCCGAGAGTGGCATCTCGGTGACGAGGATCTCCTGAGGGAGATCGATCGCCGCCCGGATACTGTCCCCAACGGGCACCCCGCTCGGGTTTTGCAGCCAGACCACCGCCCTCTCTACGGCGGGCTCAGATGCTTGGGCGGCAGCGGCAGCAGCAGCGTCAGCAGCGGAAGCCATAAGAGCAGAAGGGCTAAAGCGAGCTGAAAGCGCTAGAAGCAAAGGGAGAAGGGAGAGCTGTTTTCACGCAGTGGTAATTATCGCCCCCCGTCCCCTATTTATAGGCAAGTGAGAGACAGGTGAATCGATCCGCAGTTAATGCCCAAGTGCGCGCGGCGAGGCGACGTGATGGCGATCGAAGCGACAGCCCGCTTCTGTCCAATCGTCGAGCGCCACGTGGGCCACGCGTGGAAAAAGCTGCGCCGGCGCCGACACTATCATTTACTGACAGAAGAAGAGCGAATGAGGAGGAGACACGTGTCTCGTGCCGATCGGGATCTCATGATGAGATTCGCCGTATCAGCGTCGAGCCTCGCGCCGCATTTAAGGGGAAGCGACCGATGGAGATTTGGTGCGATACCCAAGTCACAAGATCGCTCGCGGTAGGTGCCCGCAGCTCGCTCGAGGCAGACCCTGACCGCATGTGACAAGCTTGCATCGGAAGGAGATCGCTCGTGGCTGACGCTCCCGGCCCGCCCGGTGTTTGTGAAATACTGGGAGTCAAAGCTCTCGACGCAGATCGCTCGCAGCAGGAGCCCGAAGCTCGCCCGAGGCAGACCCCGTCCGCGTGCGACAAGCTCGCACCAGAAGGAGATCGCTCGAGGTTGACGCTCCCGGCCCGCCCGGTGTTTGTGAAATACTGGGAGTCAAAGCTCTCGACGCAGATCGCTCGCAGCAGGAGCCCGAAGCTCGCCCGAGGCAGACCCCGTCCGCATGTGACAAGCTCGCATCGGAAGGAGATCGCTCGTGGCTGACGCTCCCGGCCCGCCCAGCGTTTGTGGAATACTGGCAGTCAAAGCTCTCGAAGCATATCGCTCGCAGCAGGAGCCCGAAGCTCGCCCGAGGCAGACCCCGTCCGCATGTGACAAGCTCGCATCGGAAGGAGATCGCTCGTGGCTGACGCTCCCGGCCCGCCCAGCGTTTGTGAAATACTGGCAGTCAAAGCTTTCGACGCAGACCGCTCGCGGCAGGTACCCGCAGCTCGCCCGAGGCAGACCCTGTCCGCATGTGACAAGCTCGCATCGGAAGGAGATCGCTCGTGGCTGATGCTCGTGGCCCGCCCGGTGTTTGTGAAATACTGGCAGTCAAAGTTCTCGGCGCAGGCCGCCATCGCTGCTATCTCCGACCCGCCAGGAAACTGTTGCAGCAGACATTGATATCAGGCACAGTACCGGGGATAGGAGTTCGCTAAGACTCCTGAGCAAGCGTCGAGTTTCCTCGATCACTCCCTCAGGAGGGGGTAATGTTGGGGGTAGTCAGAAACCACCTATCTTGGATAGCATTGCAAGCGCACCGGAGATAAGAGTGCCCGAGGGAGCCCGTCCAGGAGTTGGAACCCTCGGAAGCCGAGCGTGCCCCCTTTCCAGTCCGCAAGAAGCTCGCCCCCACAGGGAGCTGGATGGACACCTTGTATCTGAGTGCAGCTCGCCCCCACAGGGAGCTGGATGGACACCTTGTATCTGAGTGCAGCTCGCCCCTCCTAGGCCCCGCAGGAGTTCCCGCCCCCGTGCTCACTAAAATCATCTTGACAGTGGAGCGAGATCCACATTGGGCTGAAGGGGCCTAGGCCAAGGGCACTCATAAGAAGCTCGCTGGAGCTCGCCTGAGCTCGCCCAGGAGCCGGCCTAAGCTCGTTCGGGAGCTCTCCAAGCTCGTCCCGGAGCTCGCCTAAGCTCGCCCAGGAGCTCGCCCAGCCCGCGCTAGAACTCGCTTGCAGCGGTAGCGGGAGTTAGACCGTCATGCATAACAGAGACACCGGCATCGCAAACGCCCCTGGCTCATTCAGGAGCTCGCCTCTAGCTCATGCAGGAGCTCGCCCAAGATCACGCAGGAGCTCGCCCAAACTCTCTCAGGAGCTCGCCTAAGCTCTCTCAGGAGCTCGCCTAAGCTCGTTCAGGAGCTCGCCTAAACTCTCTCAGGAGCTCGCCTAAGCTCTCTCAGGAGTTCGCAAAGCTCGCTCAGGAGCCCGCTTAGCTCGCTCCGAAGCTCGCCCCGACCCCTGTTTATCGAAGAGGTTGCTCCCGCGAGGTCTGACTCTTGATAAATATGGGCGAAAGGACAGAGCGGTGTCGGGCAAGCTGGCCTTTGCTTTTTCCCTGAGATCGCCCAGAATTGAACATTCTAGAAGGGCCACCTGGCCACGGCAAGAAAGATTCCCTTCCCCACTTAAACCGTCTGGCAGGCTACACGACAGAATGTCAGGGCGCGAGTACCAAGGACTGTCAGACCCATGCGAGCCAGAACGTGGGGGTCTAGAAGGCCGTGGAAGAATCTCCACGTGTCGGGGTACGGTAGGCCGCCGATTGCTATAAATGCTCACCCCTAGGCTCCATAGTAGAGGTTGGAATTCCTTTTCCCTACCACTTTGGTATACCGCAGCTCGCCGTTGTGCCACTGTGACTGACTTGAGCGTCGGAGGGTCTGCGCTCCTAAGGGAGCCAGCCGTTCTCACGTTCTCTTTTCTTTGTCTTGCAGGCAGCCCGCACGGACCAGCGAAAAATCCCCCGAATAGTAACCATTCTAATTCATTCATTTGATCCATTCTAATTCATTCGTAAGATCCATTCTAATTCATTCGTACGATCCATTGTAATTCATTCATACAATCCATTTAGATTCATTCGCACAATTGTATCCATTCAAATTCATTCGTACGATCCAGTCTAATTCATTCGTACGATCCATTCTAATTCATTCGCACGAATATATCCATTCTAATTCTTTCGTACGATGCATTCTAATTCATTCGTACGATCCATTCTAATTCATTCGTACGATCTATTCTAATTCATTCGTACGATCCATTCTAATTCATTCGCACGAATGTATCCATTCTAATTCATTCGTACAATCCATTCTATTTCATTCGTACGATCCATTCTTACTCATTCGTATGATCCATTCTAATTCATTCGTATGATCCATTCTAATTCATTCGTACGATCCATTCTAATTCATTCGTACGATTCATTCTAATTCATTCGCACGATCCATTCTAATTCATTCATACGATCCATTCTAATTCATTCATACGATCCATTCTAATTCATTCGCCCGATCCATTCTAATTCATTCATACGATCCATTCTATTCGAATGGATCATGCGATCCATTCGAATTCATTCGCACGATCTATTCTAATTCATTCATACGATCCATTCTAATTCATTCATACAATGCATTCTAATTCTTTCACACGATCCATTCTAATTCATTCGTACGATCCATTCTAATTCATTAATATGATCCATTCTAATTCATTCGTACGATCCATTCTAATTCATATGCACAAAGGTATCCACTCTAATCCATTCGTAGGATCCATTCTAATCCATTCGTACGATCCATTCTAATTCATTCGTACGATCCATTCAAATTCATTCACTCGAATGTATCCATTCTAATCCATTCGTACGATCCATTCTAATCCATTCGTACGATCCATTCTAATTCATTCGCATGAATGTAACCATTCTAATTCATTCACACGATCCATTCTAATTCATTCGTAGGATCCATTCTAATTCATTCGTACAATCTATTCTATTTCATTCGTACGATCCATTCTTACTCATTCGTATGATCCATTCTAATTCATTCGGACGAATGTATCCATTCTAATTTATTCGTACAATCCATTCTAATTCATTCGTACGATCCATTCTAATTCATTCGCTCGAATGTATCCATTCTAATCCATTCGTACGATCCATTCTAATCCATTCTAATTCATTTGCACGAATATATCCATTCTAATTAATTCGTACGATCCATTCTAATTCATTCATATGATCCATTCTAATTTATTCTTACTCATTCGTGAACGATCCATTCTAATTCATTCGCACGAAAGTATCCATTCTAATTCATTCGTACAATCTATTCTATTTCATTCGTACGATCCATTCTTACTCATTCGTATGATCCATTCTAATTCATTCGGACGAATGTATCCATTCTAATTTATTCGTACGATCCATTCTAATTCATTCGTACGATCCATTCTAATACATTCGTACGATCCATTCTTACTCATTCGTATGATCCATTCTAATTCATTCGTACGATCCATTCTAATTCATTCGTACGATCGATTCTAATTCATTCACACTATCCATTCTAATTCATTCGTATGATCCATTCTAATTCATTCGTATGATCCATTCTAATTTATTCGTTCAAATATATCCATTCTAATTCATTCGTACAATCCATTCTAATTCATTCGCACGATCCATTCTAATTCATTCGCACGAATGTATCCATTCTAATTCATTTGCACGATCCATTCTAATTCATTCCTATGATCTATTCTAATTCATTCGTACGATCCATTCTAATTCATTCTAATTCATTCGTACGATCCATTCTACGATCCATTCTAATTCATTCGTATATTCCTTTCTAATTCATTAGCACGATCCATGCTAATGAATTAGAATGGATCGTACGATCCAATCTAATTCATTCATACGATCCATTCTTACTCATTCGTATGATCCATTGTAATTCAATCGTACGATCCATTCTAATTCATTCGTACGATCCATTCTAATTCCTTCGTACGATCCATTCTAATTCATTCGTACGATCCATTCTAATTCATTCGTACGATCCATTCTAATTCATTCGTACGATCCATTCTAATTCATTCGCGCAATCTATTCTAATTCATTCATACGATCCATTCTAATTCATTCGCACGATCCATTCAAATTCATTCATACAATCCATTCTAATTTATTCGCACGAATGTATTCATTCTAATTCATTCGTACGATCCATTCTAATTCATTAATATGATCCATTCTAATTCATTCGTACGATCCATTCTAATTCATTCGTATGATCCATTCTAATTCATTCGGATGAATGTAACCATTCTAATTCATTCATTTGATCCATTCTAATTCATTCGTACGATCCATTCTAATTCATTCATCCGATCCATTCTAATTCATTCGCACGAATGTATCCATTCTAAACCATTCATACGATCCATTCTAATTTATTCGTACGATCCATTCTAATTCATTCGTAAGATCCATTCTAATTCATTCGTACGATCCATTCTAATTCATTCGTACGATCCATTCTAATTCATTCGTAAGATCCATTCTAATTCATTCGTACGATCCATTCTAATTCATTCGCACGAATGTATCAATTCTAGTTCATTCGTACGATCCATTCTAATTCATTCGTACGATCCATTCTAATTCATTCGTACGATCCATTCTAATTCATTCATACGATCCATTCTAATTCAATCGTACGATCCATTCTAATTCATTCGCACAAATGTATCCATTCTAATTCATTCGTACGATCCATTCTAATTCATTCGCACGATCCATTTTAATTCATTCGTACGATCCATTCTAATTCTTTCACACGATCCATTCTAATTCATTCCTACGATCCATTCTAATTCATTCGCACGATCCATTCTAATTCATTCGCACGATCCATTCTAATTCATTCATACGATCCATTCTAATTCATTCGTACGATCCATTCTAATTCTTTCGCACGATCCATTCTAATTTATTCGTACGATCCATTCTAATTCATTCGCACGATTTGCTCTTATTCATTCGCACAATCCATTCTAATTCTTTCGCACGAATGTATCTATTCTAATTCATTCGTACGATCCATTCTAATTCATTCGTATTATCCATTCTTACTCATTCGTATGATCCATTCTAATTCATTCGCACGAATGTATCCATAATGGATCATACGAATGAGTAAGAATGGATCGTACGAATGAAATAGAATGGATTGTGCGAATGAATTAGAATGGACCGTATGAATGAATTAGACGTATGAATGAATTAGAATGGATACATTCGTGCGAATAAATTAGGATGGATCATACGAATGAGTAAGAATGGATCGTGCGAATGAATTAGAATGGATCGTGCGAATGAATTAGAATGGATCGTACGAATGAATTAGAATGGATCGTACGAATGAGTAAGAATGGATCGTACGAATGAAATAGAATGGATTGTACGAATGAATTAGAATGGATTCGTACGAATGAATTAGAATGGATACATTCGTGCGAATGAATTAGAATGGATCATACGAATGAGTAAGAATGGATCGTTCTAATGAAATAGAATAGATTGTACGAATGAATTAGAATGGATCCTACGAATGAATTAGAATGGATCGTGTGAAAGAATTAGAATGGATTGTATGTACGAAGGAATTAGAATGGATCGTACGAAGGAATTAGAATTTATTCTTATGATCTATTCTAATTCATTCGGACGAATGTATCCATTCTAATTTATTCGTACGATCCATTCTAATTCATTCGTACGATCCATTCTAATTCATTCGTACGATCCATTCTTACTCATTCGTATGATCCATTCTAATTCATTCGTACGATCCATTCTAATTCATTCGCACGAATGTATCCATTCCATTCGTACGATCCATTCATACGATCCATTCTAATTCATTCATACAATCCATTCTAATTCTTTCACACGATCCATTCTATTTCATTCGTACGATCCATTCTAATTCATTCGTACGATCCTTTCTAATTCATTCGTATGATTCATTCTAATTCATTCTAATTCATTCGTACGATCCATTCTACGATCCATTCTAATTCATTCGTATATTCCATTCTAATTCATTAGCACGATCCATGCTAATCAATTAGAATGGATCGTACGAATGAATTAGAATGGATCGTGTGAAAGAATTAGAATGGATTGTATGAATGAATTAGAATGGATCGTATGAATGGATCGTACGAATGGAATGGATACATTCATGCGAATGAATTAGAATAGATCGTACGAATGAATTAGAATGGATCATACAAATGAGTAAGAATGGATCGTACGAATGAATTAGAATGGATCGTACGAATGAATTAGAATGGATTGTACGAATAAATTAGAATGGATACATTCGTCCGAATGAATTAGAATGGATCATACGAATGCATTCTAATTCCTTCGTACGATCCATTCTATTTCATTCGTACGATCCATTCTATTTCATTTGTATGATCCATTCTAATTCCTTCGTACGATCCATTCTAATTCCTTCGTATCCATTCTAATTCACTCATACGATCCATTCTAATCCATTCGTACGATCCATTCTAATTCATTCGCATGAATGTAACCATTCTAATTCATTCATTTGATCCATTCTAATTAATTTGTACGATCCATTCTAATTCATTCGTACGATCCATTGTAATTCATTCATACAATCCATTTAGATTCATTCGCACAATTGTATCCATTCAAATTCATTCGTACGATCCAGTCTAATTCATTCGTACGATCCATTCTAATTCATTCGCACGAATATATCCATTCTAATTCTTTCGTACGATGCATTCTAATTCATTCGTACGATCCATTCTAATTCATTCGTACGATCTATTCTAATTCATTCGTACGATCCATTCTAATTCATTCGCACGAATGTATCCATTCTAATTCATTCGTACAATCCATTCTATTTCATTCGTACGATCCATTCTTACTCATTCGTATGAACCATTCTAATTCATTCGTATGATCCATTCTAATTCATTCGTACGATCCATTCTAATTCATTTGTACGATCCATTCTAATTCATTCGCACGATCCATTCAAATTCATTCATACGATCCATTCTAATTCATTCATACGATCCATTCTAATTCATTCGCCCGATCCATTCTAATTCATTCATACGATCCATTCTATTCGAATGGATCATGCGATCCATTCGAATTCATTCGCACGATCTATTCTAATTCATTCATACGATCCATTCTAATTCATTCATACAATGCATTCTAATTCTTTCACACGATCCATTCTAATTCATTCGTACGATCCATTCTAATTCATTAATATGATCCATTCTAATTCATTCGTACCATCCATTCTAATTCATATGCACAAAGGTATCCACTCTAATCCTTTCATAGGATCCATTCTAATCCATTCGTACGATCCATTCTAATTCATTCGTACGATCCATTCAAATTCATTCGCTCGAATGTATCCATTCTAATCCATTCGTACGATCAATTCTAATCCATTCATACGATCCATTCTAATTCATTCGCATGAATGAAACCATTCTAATTCATTCACACGATCCATTCTAATTCATTCGTAGGATCCATTCTAATTCATTCGTACAATCTATTCTATTTCATTCGTACGATCCATTCTTACTAATTCGTATGATCCATTCTAATTCATTCGGACGAATGTATCCATTCTAATTTATTCGTACGATCCATTCTAATTCATTCGCTCGAATGTATCCATTCTAATCCATTCGTACGATCCATTCTAATCAATTCTAATTCATTTGCACGAATATATCCATTCTAATTAATTCGTACGATCCATTCTAATTCATTCATATGATCCATTCTAATTTATTCTTACTCATTCGTGAACGATCCATTCTAATTCATTCGCACGAAAGTATCCATTCTAATTCATTCGTACAATCTATTCTATTTCATTCGTACGATCCATTCTTACTCATTCGTATGATCCATTCTAATTCATTCGGACGAATGTATCCATTCTAATTTATTCGTACGATCCATTCTAATTCATTCGTACGATCCATTCTAATTCATTCGTACGATCCATTCTTACTGATTCGTATGATCCATTCTAATTCATTCGTACGATCCATTCTAATTCATTCGTACGATCGATTCTAATTCATTCACACTATCCATTCTAATTCATTTGTATGATCCATTCTAATTCATTCGTATGATCCATTCTAATTTATTCGTTCAAATATATCCATTCTAATTCATTCGTACGATCCATTCTAATTCATTCGCACGATCCATTCTAATTCATTCGCACGAATGTATCCATTCTAATTCATTTGCACGATCCATTCTAATTCATTCCTATGATCTATTCTAATTCATTCGTACGATCCATTCTAATTCATTCTAATTCATTCGTACGATCCATTCTACGATCCATTCTAATTCATTCGTATATTCCTTTCTAATTCATTAGCACGATCCATGCTAATGAATTAGAATGGATCGTACGATCCAATCTAATTCATTCATACGATCCATTCTTACTCATTCGTATGATCCATTGTAATTCAATCGTACGATCCATTCTAATTCATTCGTACGATCCATTCTAATTCCTTCGTACGATCCATTCTAATTCATTCGTACGATCCATTCTAATTCATTCGTACGATCCATTCTAATTCATTCGTACGATCCATTCTAATTCATTCGCGCAATCTATTCTAATTCATTCATACGATCCATTCTAATTCATTCGCACGATCCATTCTAATTCATTCATACAATCCATTCTAATTTATTCGCACGAATGTATTCATTCTAATTCATTCGTACGATCCATTCTAATTCATTAATATGATCCATTCTAATTCATTCGTACGATCCATTCTAATTCATTCGTATGATCCATTCTAATTCATTCGGATGAATGTAACCATTCTAATTCATTCATTTGATCCATTCTAATTCATTCGTACGATCCATTCTAATTCATTCATCCGATCCATTCTAATTCATTCGCACGAATGTATCCATTCTAAACCATTCATACGATCCATTCTAATTTATTCGTACGATCCATTCTAATTCATTCGTAAGATCCATTCTAATTCATTCGTACGATCCATTCTAATTCATTCGAACGATCCATTCTAATTCATTCGTAAGATCCTTTCTAATTCATTCGTACGATCCATTCTAATTCATTCGCACGAATGTATCCATTCTAGTTCATTCGTACGATCCATTCTAATTCATTCGTACGATCAATTCTAATTCATTCACACGATCCATTCTAATTCATTCGTACGATCCATTCTAATTCATTCATACGATCCATTCTAATTCATTCGTACGATCCATTCTAATTCATTCGCACAAATGTATCCATTCTAATTCATTCGTACGATCCATTCTAATTCATTCGCACGATCCATTTTAATTCATTCGTACGATCCATTCTAATTCTTTCACACGATCCATTCTAATTCATTCCTACGATCCATTCTAATTCATTCGCACGATATATTCTAATTCATTCGCACGATCCATTCTAATTCATTCATACGATCCATTCTAATTCATTCGTACGATCCATTCTAATTCATTCGCACGATCCATTCTAATTCATTCGTACGATCCATTCTAATTCATTCGCACGATCTGTTCTTATTCATTCGCACAATCCATTCTAATTCTTTCGCACGAATGTATCCATTCTAATTCATTTGTACGATCCATTCTAATTCATTCGTACGATCCATTCTAATTCATTCGTATGATCCATTCTAATTAATTCGTATGATCCATTCTAATTCATTCGTACGATCCATTCTAATTTATTCATACAATCCATTCTAATTCATTCGTACGATCCATTCTAATTTACTCATACGATCCATTCTAATACATTCATACGATCCATTCTAATTCATTTGCACGAATATATCCATTCTAATTCATTTGAACGATCCATTCTAATTCCCTCGTACGATCCATTCTAATTCATTCGTACGATCTATTCTAATTCATTCATACGATCCATTCTAATTCATTCGTACGATCCATTCTAATTCCTTCGTACGATCCATTCTAATTCATTCGTACGATCCATTCTAATTCATTCGTACAATCCATTCTAATTCATTCGTACGAATGGATACATTCGTGTGAATGAATTAGAATGGATCGTACGAATGAGTAAGAATGGATTGTACGAATGAAATTGAATGGATTGCATGAATGAATTAGAATGGATCGTACGAATGAATTAGAATGGATCGTGTGAAAGAATTAGAATGTATCGTACGAATGAATTAGAATGGATCGTGCGAATGAATTAGAATAGATCGTACGAATGAATTAGAATGTTTCGTACGAAGAAATTAGAATGGATCGTACGAATGAATTAGAATGGATATATTCGTGCAAATGAATTAGAAAGAATGGATCATACGAATGAGTAAGAATGGATCGTACGAATGAAATAGAATAGACTGTACGAATGAATTAGAATAGATGGTGTGAAAGAATTAGAATGGATTGTATGAATGAATTTGAATGGATCGTACGAATGAATTAGAATGGATCGTACGAAGGAATTAGAATGGATCTTGCGAATGAATTAGAATGGATCGTACAAATGAATTAGAATAGATCGTACGAATGAATTAGAATGGATCGTATGAAGGAATTAGAATGGATCGTACGAATGAATTAGAATAGATATATTCATGCAAATGAATTAGAATGGATCGTATGAATGTATTAGAATGGATCGTACGAATGAATTAGAATGGATCGTTTGAAAGAATTAGAATGGATCGTACGAATGAATTAGAATGGATCGTGCGAATGAATTAAAATGGATCGTACGAATGAATTAGAATGGATACATTTGTGCGAATGAATTAGAATGGATCGTACGAATGAATTAGAATGGATCGTATGAATGAATTAGAATGCATACATTCGTGCGAATGAATTAGAATGGATCGGACGAATGAATTAGAATGGATCGTACGAATGAATTAGAATGGATCAAATGAATGAATTAGAATGGTTACATTCATGCGAATGAATTAGAATGGATCGTACGAATGGATTAGAATGGATCGTACGAATGGATTAGAATGGATACATTCGAGCGAATGAATTAGAATGGATCGTACGAATGAATTAGAATGGATCGTACGAATGGATTAGAATGAATCCTACGAATGGATTAGAATGGATACCTTTGTGCATATGAATTAGAATGGATCGTACGAATGAATTAGAATGGATCATATTAATGAATTAGAATGGATCGTACGAATGAATTAGAATGGATTGTACGAATGAATTAGAATGGATAGTACGAAGGAATTAGAATGGATCGTACGAATGAATTAGAATGGATCGTACGAATGAATTATAATAGATCGTACAAATGAATTAGAATGGATCATACGAAGGAATTAGAATGGATCGTACGAATGAATTAGAATGGATATATTCGTGCAAATGAATTAGAATGGATTGTATGAATGACTTAGAATGCATTGTATGAATGAATTAGAACGGATCGTATGAATGAATTAGAATGGATCGTGCGAATGAATTCGAATGGATCGCATGATCCATTCGAATAGAATGGATCGTATGAATGAATTAGAATGGATCGGGCGAATGAATTAGAATGGATCATATGAATGAATTAGAATAGATCGTATGAATGAATTAGAATGGATCGTGCGAATGAATTAGAATGGATCGTACGAATGAATTAGAATGGATCATACGAATGAATTAGAATGGATCGTGCGAATGAATTAGAATGGATCGTGCGAATGAATTAGAATGGATCATACGAATGAATTAGAATAGATCATACGAATGAATTAGAATGGATCGTACGAATGAATTAGAATGGATCGTACGAAGGAATTAGAATGGATATATTCGTGCAAATGAATTAGAATGGATCGTATGAATGTGTTAGAATGGATCGTATGAGTGAATTAGAATAGATCGTATGAATGAATTAGAATGGATTGTATGAATGAATTAGAATGGATCGTACGAATGAATTAGAATGGATCATATGAATGAATTAGAATGGATCATACGAATGAATTAGAATGGATCGTGCGAATGAATTAGAATGGATCGTATGAATGAATTAGAATGGATCGTACGAATGAACTAGAATGGATACATTCGTGCGAATGAATTAGAATGGATCGTACGAATGAATTAGAATGGATCGAACGAATGGATTAGAATGGATCATACGAATGAATTAGAATGGATCGTGCGAATGAATTAGAATGGATCGAAGGAATGAATTAGAATGGATATATTCGAGCGAATGAATTAGAATAGATCGTAGGAATGAATTAGAATGGATCATACGAATGAATTATAATGGATCGTACGAATGAATTAGAATGGATCGTACGAATGAATTAGAATGGATCGTGTGAATGTTTTAGAATGGATACATTCATGCGAATGAATTAGAATGGATCGTACGAATGGATTAGAATGGATCGTACGAATGGATTAGAATGGATACATTTGTGCGAATGGATTAGAATGGATCGTACGAATGAATTAGAATGGATCGTATGAATGAATTAGAATGGATACATTCGTGCGAATGAATTAGAATGGATCGGACGAATGAATTAGAAGGGATCGTACGAATGAATTAGAATAGATCAAATGAATGAATTAGAATGGTTACATTCATGCGAATGAATTAGAATGGATCGTACGAATGGATTAGAATGGATCGTACGAATGGATTAGAATGGATACATTGGAGCGAATGAATTAGAATGGATCGTACAAATGAATTAGAATGGATTGTACGAATGAATTAGAATGGATCCTACGAATGGATTAGAATGGATACCTTTGTGCATATGAATTAGAATGGATCGTACGAATGAATTAGAATGGATCATATTAATGAATTAGAATGGATCGTACGAATAAATTAGAATGGATCGTACGAATGAATTAGAATGGATCATACGAATGAATTAGAATGGATCTTACGAAGGAATTAGAATGAATCGTATGAATGAATTAGAATGGATCGTACGAATGAATTAGAATAGATCGTACGAATGAATTAGAATGGATCGTACGAAGGAATTAGAATGGATCGTACGAATGAATTAGAATGGATATATTCGTGCAAATGAATTAGAATGGATCGTATGAATGAATTAGAATGCATTGTATGAATGAATTAGAATGGATCGTATGAATGAATTAGAATGGATCGTGTGAATGAATTCGAATGGATCGCATGATCCATTCGAATAGAATGGATCGTATGAATGAATTAGAATGGATCGGGCGAATGAATTAGAATAGATTGTAGGAATGAATTAGAATGGATCGTATAAATGAATTAGAATGGATCGTATGAATGAATTAGAATGGATCGTACGAATGAATTAGAATAGATCGTGTGAAAGAATTAGAATGGATCTTATGAATGAATTAGAATAGATCATACGAATGAATTAGAATGGATCGTACGAATGAATTAGAATGGATACATTCGTGCGAATGAATTAGAATGGATATATTCGTGCGAAAGAATTAGAATAGATCGTATGAATGAATTAGAATGGATCCTATGAATGAATTAGAATGGATCATGCGAATGAATTAGAATGGATCGTGCTAATGAATTAGAATTGATCGAACGAATGAATTAGCATGGATCGTGCTAATGAATTAGAATGGAACGTACAAATGAATTAGAATGGATCGTGTGAAAGAATTAGAATGGATTGTATGAATGAATTAGAATAGATCGTACCAAGGAATTAGAATGGATCGTACGAATGAATTAGAATGGATCGTATGAATGAATTAGAATAGATCGTACGAATGAATTAGAATGGATCATACGAATGAATTAGAATGGATCGTGTGAAAGAATTAGAATTGATCGTACGAATGAATTAGAATAGATCGTACGAATGAATTAGAATGGATCGTGCGAATGAATTAGAATGGATCGTACGAATGAATTAGAATGGATCGTGCGAATGAATTAGAATTGATCGAACGAATTCATTCTAATTCATTCCTACAATCCATTCTAATTCTTTCACACGATCAATTCTAATTCATTCGTATGTTCCATTCTCATTCATTCGTATGATCCATTCTAATTAATTCGTATGATCCATTCTAATTCATTCGTACGATCCATTCTAATTCATTCATACGATCCATTCTAATTCATTCGTACGATCCATTCTAATTCACTCATACGATCCATTCTAATACATTCATACGATCCATTCTAATTCATTTGAACGAATATATCCATTCTAATTCATTCGTACGACATTCATACAATCCATTCTAATTCTTTCACACGATCCATTCTAATTCATTCGTACGTTCTGTTCGAGGGATTATTCGCTGGTCTGCGCGGGCTGCCTGCAAGACAAAGAAAAGAGAACGTGAGAACGGCTGGCTCCCTTAGGAGCGCAGACCCTCCGACGCTCAAGTCAGTCACAGTGGTACAACGGCGAGCTGTGGTATACCAAAGTGGTAGGGAAATGGGATTCGAACCTGTACTATAGAGCCTGGGGGTGAGCATTTATAGCAATCGGCGGCCTACCGTGCCCCGACACGTGGAGATTCTTCCAGGGCCTTCTAGACCCCCACGTTCTGGCTCGCGTGGGTCTGACAGTCCTTGGTACTCGCGCCCTGACATTCTGTCGTCAAGCCTGCCAGATGGTTTGAGTGGGAGAGGGAATCTTTCTTGTCGCGGCCAGGTGGCCATTCTGGAATGTTCAAGTCCGGGAGGTCTCAGAGAGGAAGCGAAAGCCAGCTCGCCCGGTACTGCTCCGTCCTTTCGTCCATATTTATCAAGAGTCGAACCTCGCAGGGGCAACCTCTCCAATAAACAGGGGTCGGGGCGAGCTTGGGCGAGCTCCAGAACGAGCTAAGCGAGCCCCCGAGCGAGCTTGGCGAACTCCTGAGAGAGCTTAAGTGAGCTCCGGAGCGAGCTTAGGCAAGCTCCTGTGCGAGCTTGTGCGAGCTCCTGAGCGAGCTTGTGCGAGCTCCTGAGCGAGCTCTTTGCCTAAAGCACCTTCGGCCGAATGTGGAGCTCGCTCCCTATCAAAGTGACTTGGTTAGCATGGGAGGGGGAGGGCGAGCTCCTGGGCGAGTTCCCCACCTCTTGGAATCCTGGGGTCTATAAGATCCACAAGCAAGGGCTAACTTGGGCGAGCTTCGGAGCGAGCTAAGCGAGCTCCTGAGCGAGCTTGGCGAACCCCGTTTGGCGAGCTCACGAGAGAGCTTAGGCGAGCTCCTGAACGAGTTTGGCAAGCTCCTGAGCGAGCTTGGGCGAGCTCATGAGAGAGCTTAGGCGAGCTCCTGAACGAGCTCCTGGGTGAGTTCCCCACCCCTTGGAATCCTAGGGTCTATGAGATCCACGGGCAAGGGCGAACTTGGGCGAGCTCCTGCGCGATCTTGGGCGAGCTCCAGCGAGCTTGGGTGAGCTCTTAAGAGTGCGAACTCCAGGGCAGATTTCAGCTACCCCCAACATTACCCCCTCCTGAGGGAGCGACCAAGGAGACTTTGGCGCTTGCTCAGGAGTCTCATGCACACGAGGGTCGAATTGGGAGTTCTAGTCACTTGCGACCTCCACCTGGGGAGGTGCGAGCACCAACTGTGGGTGGTCTGCGCCGAGAGCTTTGACTGTCAGTATTTCACAAACGCTGGGCGGGCCGGGAGCGTCAGCCACGAGCGATCTCCTTCCGATGTGAGCTTGTCACACGCGGTCAGGGTCTGCGTCGGGCGAGCTGCGGGCTCCAGCCGCAAGCGGTCTGCGTAGAGTTTTGACTCCCAGTATTTCACAAACGCTGGGCGGGCCGGGAGCGTCAGCCACGAGCGATCTCCTTTCGGTGTGAGCTTGTCACACACAGTCAGGGTCTGCCTCGGGCGAGCTGCGGGCACCTGTCGCGAGCGGTCTTGTGACTTGGGTATCGCACCAAATCTCCAACGGTTGCTTCACCTTAAATGCGGCGCGAGGCTCAATGCTGATACAACGCATCTCATCATGAGGTCCCGATCGGCGCGAGACACGTGTCTCCTCCTCATTCGCTCTTTTTTTGTTAGTAAATGACAGTGTCGGCGCCGGCGCAGCTTTTTCCACGCATGGCCCACGTGGCGCTCGACGATTGGAAAGAAGCGAGCTGTCGCTTCGATTGCCGTCACGTTGCCTCGCTGCGCGTGCCCAGGCATTAACCGCGGAGCGATTCGCCTGTCTCTCACTCATCTATAAATAGGGGTTGGGGGGGGCGGTTTTTACCGTCGTGTGAAAATAGCTCTCCCTTCTCTCCAGCTCGCTCTTTCTTTCCTGCTTTCAGCTCGCCTTTGCTTTTCTGTTTTGATGGCCTCCGCTTCCGACGTTGTTGCTGCTGTTGCCGCCGCTGCAGCCGCCGCCCAAGCCTCTAAGCCCGCCGCTGAGAGGGCGGTGGTTTGGCTGCAGAACCCGATCGGGGTGCCCGTCGGGGAGAGTATCCGGGCGGCGATCGATCTCCCTCGGGAGATCCTCGTCACCGAGATGCCACTCTCGGGGAGGCAGCCCCAGGGCACAGTAGCTTCCGTCGGGCTGCTGTGGTCTGGGTTGCGGTTCCCGGCCCCTGAGTCATCTCGCCGGGGAGCTCCTGGAGTTGACGGGGCTTTGCCCCGCCCAACTCTCAGGAAACTCCTAGGGGATACTCTACGGGCTGTCTCAGCTGGAGACCGCCCTGAAGGTGAGGATCCCACTGAGCTACTTGCTCAAAAAGTGGCTCCTCAAGCCTGGGCCGGTCTTCAGCACCGTGGGCTGCGGCTATTTCTACCTCGCCGGGCGGCCTGGCGAGGTGCTCCCCTTCTCCACCGTCGAGAGCAAGGACCACCACTGGAAGGACTATCCTTTCATGGCAGTCGACGAGTGGCGCGGGCGGCACAGCGGAGTCCCGGCTCACCCCGGGGTTCCCCCAACGACGGTCTTCCGGGATCCTTCTTCAAGGCGGGGAAGAAGAAGTGCATCGCTCCCGACCAGGAGCGGTCTCTGGACGAGGCCTTCCTTCACTACCTCAGGGGGCGAACTCCGGAGAAGATCACCGCCCCCGACTTCGCCTTCCAGCTGAGGGACGGGAGGACCGGCGCTATTCTGCTGAAGCAGAAAGTCGTCCGGAAGAAGAAGGAGGAGGAGGTCGGCGCTATTCCGCCGATGCAGAACGCCCCTCCTCCCTCCAAAGGGGCCAGCAAGGGGGCAGGGAGCTCAGGAGGCAATCCCCGCAAGAAGGTGGTCCGGAGGCGGGCTTCGCCCATCCGCCTCAATGACCCCGACACCATGGAGATGCTCCGCCAGGGCGAAGCCTCCGCTCCTCCGCAACCTCTTCGCCTGGACGTCGGCCCAGGTCAGCCCCCCGCCCCAATTCCAATTGTCCGCCGCAAGATCCAAATGGTCGAGCCCGACGACTGTGGGGGAAAATCTTCGTGCCGACCCGAAGACTCTCGCAGCACCAGTCAATTGAATGTTCGTGTTGACGTCGAAGATCGTTGGTCGATCTGTTGATCGACTGTTGATCGAAGTTGAAGCTTTTGATTTGTAAACAGAGAGATGCAATCAGAGAGAGTTTGACACGAGAAGTGATCTCGGAGTTCAGCCGAAGCCTACGTCTCCGTGCTATAGGGTGCAACCCGAATTCACTAACACTTATATTGAAGTGATCTCGACAGGCCGAGTATCACTGTAAACACTGATCTTTCTAAAAGAAGATCAAAGGGAGATGGTAGATCGGAAGTGTGAAATCCCAGAGCTCTGGTTCTGAAAGTCAGATCTTAGAGTGGAAATCAGATTTGTGGATCTGGATTTCGATCCTTTTTACATTCGAAGGCACTGCTATTTATAGGCACTCCGGGTGGCGAATGGCGGTTTCCGCTGTAGTATCTGGGGATTCTCCAGGTAAAGTTGTGGACCCTGCGGTTGTCTTCGGGGGTCCACCAGGCAGGGCTGGTGGGTCCCGTTGTAGTCCTCGTGGGCCCACCAGGCAGGGCCGGTGGGTCCCGCTGTATTCCTCGTGGGCCCACCAGGCAGGGCCGGTGGGTCCCGCTGTAGTCCTCGTGGGTCCACCAGGCAGGGCCGGTGGGTCCCGCTGTAGTCCTCGTGGGCCCACCAGGCAGGGCCGGTGGGTCCCGTTGTATTCCTCGTGGGCCCACCAGGCAGGGCCGGTGGGTCCCGCTGTATTCCTCGTGGGTCCCGTGGTAGATTTATGCCAAAATTTGCACCCACAGTTACCCCCTCCAAGTTAGCTAGAGTGCATTCTAGCTGGCTTGGACTTGGTGCAAAAAATAGCAACTTCCTGTTTAGAAAAACGGACATGAAGAAACTTGCCGCATGCTTAGAGAAAAAAGTGACTGATCGGTCAATTTGGACCGATCGGTCAATTTTGACCGATCGGTCAAATTTTGACCGATCGGTCAAATTTTGACCGATCGGTCAAAATTCAACCGGTCAAGAATCGGGTGATCGGTCAAAAAACAGGGTTTTTTGACCGATCCAGTAGTATTTTTGACCGATCAGCTGAAATTTGGCCGATCGGTTAAATTTTGACCGATCGGTCACTTTTGACCGATCGGTCAAATTTTGACCGATCGGGCAAAATTCAACCGGTCAAGAGTCGAGTGATCGGTCAAAAACCAGAGTTTTTTGACCGATCCAGTAGTAAATTTGACCGATCAAATAACTTTCGCCGATCGGACATGTTTGTCCGATCGGTAAAAAATATCCGGTCAAGGTTCGAGTGATCGGCAAAAAACCTTGGTTTTTTGCCAGATCCAGTAGAAATTTGACCGATCAGATAACTTTCGCCGATCGGACATGTTTGTCTGATCGGTGAAAAATATCCGGTCAAGGTTCGAGTGATCGGCAAAAAACCTTGGTTTTTGCCAGATCCAGTAGAATTTTGACCGATCAGATAACTTTCGCCGATCGGACATGTTTGTCCGATCGGTGAAAAATATCCGGTCAAGGTTCGAGTGATCGGCAAAAAACCTTGGTTTTTTGCCAGATCCAGTAGAATTTTGACCGATCAGATAACTTTCGCCGATCGGACATGTTTGTCCGATCGGTGAAAAATATCCGGTCAAGGTTCGAGTGATCGGCAAAAAACCTTGGTTTTTTGCCAGATCCAGCAGAAATTTGACCGATCAGATAACTTTCGCCGATCGGACATGTTTGTCCGATCGGTGAAAAATATCCGGTCAAGGTTCGAGTGATCGGCAAAAACCTTGGTTTTTTGCCAGATCTAGTAGAAATTTGACCGATCAGATAACTTTCGCCGATCGGACATGTTTGTCCGATCGGTGAAAAATATCCGGTCAAGGTTCGAGTGATCGGCAAAAAACCTTGGTTTTTTGCCAGATCTAGTAGAAATTTGACCGATCAGATAACTTTCGCCGATCGGACATGTTTGTCCGATCGGTGAAAAATATCCGGTCAAGGTTCGAGTGATCGGCAAAAAACCTTGGTTTTTTGCCAGATCTAGTAGAAATTTGACCGATCAGATAACTTTCGCCGATCGGACATGTTTGTCCGATCGGTGAAAAATATCCGGTCAAGGTTCGAGTGATTGGCAAAAAACCTTGGTTTTTGCCAGATCCAGTAGAAATTTGACCGATCAGATAACTTTCGCCGATCGGACATGTTTGTCCGATCGGTGAAAAATATCCGGTCAAGGTTCGAGTGATCGGCAAAAAACCTTGGTTTTTTGCCAGATCCAGTAGAAATTTGACCGATCAGATAACTTTCGCCGATCGGACATGTTTGTCCGATCGGTGAAAAATATCCGGTCAAGGTTCGAGTGATCGGCAAAAAACCTTGGTTTTTTGCCAGATCCAGTAGAAATTTGACCGATCAGATAACTTTCGCCGATCGGACATGTTTGTCCGATCGGTGAAAAATATCCGGTCAAAGTAAAGTTTCGAACCTGCCCTTCAGGGAGTTTGCTGCTTTGTTCTTCGATATTTTGGCAGAGTTTTGAACATTGATGGAGCTTGATTCTTCTTGTTTTGAATCCTTGATTGGCTTGATGGTTGCTTTGAACCGGCGGTCCGGTTTACCTGGACCGGTGGCTTGATTAGACCGTTGGTTCATGCGGACCGGTAGGTCCGACGTTTCGCCTGGTCGCGACTGTTCGCCTGGTTTTGCGCTTGCTACGGATGGATGCCACGTGTACCTACAAAAACACGCGATTTGATATGGTGAAGACACGTGTCTTCTCGATTTGCGCACCTGTTTTACCCTGGGTACAAAAAGCTTTCACCGGCTGTCATTTTGCCTCACGCTTCCAAAATTTTTCGAAGTCCAGACTCTTGCTCTCTTGATTTCTGCTCTCTGTTCTCTGCGCTTGTCTGATCGGTGAAATGGCTTCCTCGGGCAGTTCGAAGAAGTCCGGTACGACTCCCTCGAAGAGAAAGGGAAAGGAAATCGTCGAGGTCCAATCTCCTCCGAGGGGCCGTGGCAAAGGCAAGGCTGCTCTCGCTGAACTTGGCCAGCTTGGCAAAAGGCACCAAGGGGTTGGGTTTGCTTCGGCGCCATCAAGGCCAGAGTTCATCCCCAAGGTGAAGTTTGTTCTGGGCCCTCTCATGCCCCTGACAGAGGAGACGGAGTACATGTATAATGTAGGTAGCGAGCTCACGGATACGAAGAGAAAGAAGTGGCAAGCATTGCTCTCTTTCTTCACAGAAGGGAAGGGGGCGCAGCCTTCGCTCCCCAGCATTCAGACTGCATTCGGCATCGACAAGAAGACAGTCTTCACCAATTTTGCTAGCAAAGAGCAGGTCATGGGAACTATAGTGACCGTTGGCCAACTCAACTGCGGTCTACGTCTGCCTCTGCCACCCTTCGCTGCCAGATTGCTGAATACTTCTGGCCTTTGCCCGGGGCAGGTCACTGGGAACGCATGGCGAATCATTTACGCCTTCTGCCGAGTGGAGTCAGATTTTCAAGAGGACTTGAGGGCCTGCTACTCCAGTATCCCGGTAGGAGAACCTGCCCGGATCGAGCTTGGATATTTCTTCTTTCACTATCGATGGAGCTACAGGAAGGACAGCCCTTTCTATAATTTGACTGGAATATCTCCACTGCGCCCACTCACCGATACAGTCCCTTCGGACAAATTGTATACTGACTGGCCAATCTCTGTCTCCGGCGCGTGGACATCCATGTCAGTGCCAGACACCCCCCGAGACAGCGTACACGACGCAGTTAAGATGTACAGCGCTGGAGGCATCTTCGCCTGGAGTTCTGAGAGGGCGGGAGCCATAGATAATTTGTTCCTCGAGCTGACCTGTGGAACCAGGTCGTGGAAACAGTTTTCTAACTGTCCTGTGAGATATGGCAAGGCCAATCTCCTCCACAGATCGAAGGACAGGTATGAGGACAACGAAGTCCTATACTCTGATTATGAAGAGGATCCCAGCTCGGGCAAGATCATCCGGAAGATTAGGGTCGAGAAGAAAATCTACAACGCGAGGCGCCGATTGCCCACTATGGATGAGAAGTTGGTTATCCAAAGAGGCCCCGCGAAGAAGAAGCGAAAAACACTCGTCAAGCCTAAGGAAGATGAAGAAGAAGAAAAGAAGAAGAACGAAGAGGAAGAAGAAAGGAAGAAAAATGAAGAAGAAGAAACAGAGAATATCAGCCACGACATCAGTGGCAATGATGAAGACGAGGACGGCGAGGATGATACGTCTACTACCTCCTCCAATGGGGATGGTGAGAATGAAAACGGGGGTGGTGAGGAAGAAATTCCTCCCACCCCCACTGGTGGTGCAACAGGGGAGGATTCGATTCCAATTCCCATTGACGAGGTCAAAGCCCGTCAAATGGAAGAAGTGCTTGACATGGAAGGTGATGGCCCAAAAGCGGTTCCCACCTACAAGTTCGACGAATTGAAGAAGCCGATGCGCTTCAAGATAAAGCTGTCGAAGAGTGCTGGGGTTGGAAGCAACCCCACGCCTCTGGATCAAATCCCCCCCGACGCTCCTCGCATTGAGGGAGCAACAATGAGTGGGGGTGTAGAGGTTGAGCAACCCCCTCCCCCCTCTCACTCTCTGCTCAACGAGGTGGAGGCCATGCTGGCCGGGCTTATCCAGCCAGGCGGGTCGCAAGAAGAGAGAGCCTCACCTCCCAGGAATGCTTCCCCCCCTGCTAATTTGGAGAGGGGAAGTCGAGTGGGGGATGGGGCTCCTCAACCTCAACCAGCGCCAACCCCGACTCAGGAGAAATCAACTCCTAAGAGTGGCTCTGATCGTCGGAAAGGCAAAGAGCCGAAGGTCGAAACATCAGGTAATTGAACTTAACTTGTTTTGAATGTCTTGTCTTTGAAGTTAGAAAATAATCTAACACTTTGATTCCCTTTGATTGCAGGTACGCCTGCTGGATTGACTCCGACAATAAAAAACTTTGGTGACGTTGATATCAACCGCCCCACTGCTGCGATCAGAAAACTCATCAACCTTCCGAGTGCCACTTTGGATGAAGCTTTTGATAGAATTAACCTGGTGGTAGGTGCATCTGCTTGATCGATCATTTGAATCTTATCTTTCTTCAGAATAATTCAACTCTTTTGTTCTTTTGCAGAACTCAGCACTTATGAATGTTGCAACCAAACTCTCTTTGAGGGCGGGAGCAAAAGAAGCTGTGGCTGAAATAAATCAGTTGACCGCGGAGAGAGATGAGCTAAGAGATCTCCTGACTTCGAAGAAAGCTTCTCTCAAAACCAAGATTAAGGAACTTCGGGAGGGAAAGCTGGAGATCAAAGGGCTGAAGGATCGATGTGAGGCACAGAGTCACGAACTCGAATCTTTGAAGACTCGACTCTCAAAGGTTGAGGATGTGTCCTGTGGCCGTACCATCGAGATCCAAGAGCTGAAGCAACAACTTGCTACCCAGCACGCTGCCTTTGCTGCCAGAGAAGAGACTTCGAAAAAGGCACTGGAGCACGCGTTGTCTGAGTGCAAGGTTTACAAGGAGACAGCAGAGAAGGCGGCAGAAGCGCTCAGGACTCATGTAGCTAGCGTCCGATCCTCCAAGGCATCAGTGGCGAGTAAAGCTCGTCCTGGATCTGAAGGGGAGAAGTCGCATGCGAAGAGTGTGGCCAAGCCCTGAGACTTTTCTTCTTCTTTGTTGTTGTACTTGTAAATTTTTGAAATGTAACAGCTCCTTGTATCTGACATATTTTGATGATAATAGAAGACATCTTTTTGTATTTGAAACTTGCACTTCTTTTGAGTTGACTGTCTTTGAATGTTGAGTTCTGGAATGCTATTTGACATGATTGAGTATTCATACATTTGAATGTAAATTGAATACGCATATACTTGAATGTAAGGGGTTGAATCGTTACTCAATCACCCAAACTTTGTAACTTTGAAAATTGAATTTGAATTCGAATAACATTTGAATGTAAGGGGTCGAGTCGCAACTCAAACTCCCAAACCTGTTAGACGATATCGAATTGATTGAAATTGGATATTGAATTTCGAAGGTCAGTTTAACATTCGCTAGTAAGGGGTCGAGTCGCAACTCTAACACCCAAACATGTTAAGACCTGGTAACTTGAAAATGGTCAGTTTTTAACATTTGCTAGTAAGGGGTTGGGTCGCAACCCTAACACCCAAACTTGTTAAAAGACCTGGTAATTTGAATATGGATAACTTGTAATTGCTTCAGAACTTGGATTGAAAATCAGAACACTTGTACACTTGAACATTTGAAAGAGAGCTTTATTCATCACAGAATTTACATTATGGATAGAACAACTTGAGGTGTCTAGAATTCCAAGCTCGAGGCAATCTATCTCCTTCTGGTGTAATCAGTCTGTAAGAACCTTTGCCTCCAACTGACTCAATGATATATGGACCTTCCCAGTTGGGAGCAAGCTTTCCACTGCTGTGTTCTTTGGTATTGTAGAAAACTGCTCTAAGAACTAAACTACCCACTGGGAATTGTCTCTTGTGGACTTTCTTGTCATAGGCTCTTTTGATCTTCTGTTGATATTTGGCCACACGAAGTGATGCTAGATCTCGTAGTTCTTCAGAGAAGTCTAGATCATTGATCCGAAGTTCTTCATTGACTCCTTCTTCAACAGCTTTAGTCTTCAAAGTACTTGATATGTTTTCTGTTGGGAGTACTGCCTCTGATCCATATGTTAGGCGAAAAGGCGAGAACCCAGTTGATCTTCTCGGAGTTGTGCGATACCCCCAAAGAACTTCAGGTAGGACTTGCTCCCACAATCCTTTCTTATCATTGAGTTTCTTCTTGAGTATACCAAGAATAGCTCTGTTGGAGGCTTCTGCTTGGCCATTGCATTGAGGATATCTTGGAGTTGAATAGAATAGCTTGATACCATGGTTCAGACAGAACTCTCGAAACTTGTCGGAGTCAAACTGAGCTCCATTGTCTGCAATGAGAACTTGAGGTGTACCAAATCTTGAGAAGATGTTGTGCCGAATGAATTTGATCACTTCGTTATCAGTCTCTCGGAAGAGGGGCACAGCTTCAACCCATTTGGTGAAGTAATCTGTGGCCAGCAGTAGGTACTTCTTCTTGCTTGGAGTTGGAGGGAAAGGACCCAAGAAGTCTAAACCCCATTGATGGAAGGGCCAGGGACTTGATAATTGATGGAGTTCATCTGCAGGGAGATGAATAGCTCGAGCGTGCCGTTGACAAGGTTCGCACCTTTGAACGACTTGTTGAGCATCCCTTGCCATTGTTGGCCAGTAGTACCCTTGTAGCTTCGTCTTGTCTTCAAGGGATCTTCCTCCCGAATGATTTCCACAAGCTCCGGAGTGGATATCAATCAGGATTGCCTGTGCTTGTTCAGGACCAAGGCACTTGAGTAACATCCCGCTGTGAGATTTGAAATATAAATCTTCACCTTGTAAAGTGTAGCAAGGGAGCTTCCTTTGGAGCCTTCGGGCTTGATTTGGATCTTCTGGCATTTTGCCATGTTTGAAGAAGTCAAGAATTTGTCGTCTCCAATCTTCAAGCTGATCTCCACCCCCAGATCCTTCTGTAGTGGTAAGAATCTGTTGATCGGGGATGGTTTTGGGCACTTCTTGATAATCAATTTGTATTTGCCTTCCTCCGAGTGAGTCTCCAAGAACTGAGGCAGCATTAGCTAAGGCATCTGCTTCTCGGTTCTCTGCTCTGGGGATTTGAATGAATTCAGCGCTAGTAAAACGTTGTTGAAGACGTCGTACTAAGGCCAAGTAGAGTTGCATTCTTTCTTCTCGAGCTGTGTACTCTCCATTGATTTGCCTTATGATCAATTGGGAGTCGCTGTATATGATGATTTGATCTACCCCCAGAGATTCTGCCATTTCGAGTCCGGAAATGAGTGCTTCATATTCAGCTTCGTTGTTGGTGGCATTAAACCCAAGGAGAGTGGCCTTCTGGAGATGATCAAGTTCGGGGGATATTAAGACTATCCCAGTTCCCGAACCGATCGAACTTGATGCTCCATCAGTATATAGCTTCCAAGGAGGAGTTGCAGCAATAACTTCAAGACTTAGATCAATTTTCGTTGTAGGATTGATCGGAGGCTTATCCTCATCTTCCAAGCGCATATCGACATCTTCTTCCCAAGTGATGGGGTCTTCAACTGGAAAGTCAGCTAGAAAATCAGCAATTGCTTGACCTTTGATAGAAGTGCGAGATTCGAATTGAATCCCCAGAGCACTCATTTCGATCACCCATTTGGTCATTCGACCAGCTCGACCAGCTTTGTCAATGATATCTTTGAGTGAGTGTTCTGAAATGACAGTGATCTGGTGGGAGACGAAGTACGGTTGAAGACGACGCGATGCAGTGAGCAAGGCCAATATGACCTTCTCAGTTTTTGAGTAGCGAGTCTCAGCCGGAAGAAGAGTGTGGCTGATGTAGTAGACTGGATGTTCGATGCCTTCTCTTCTACTGACTAAGACCGCGCTGATTGCTTGATCGGTCACGGCAAGGTAGAGCCACAAGTCTTCTTTTGGAAGTGGAGCAGTCAGGATAGGAGCTTGCACCAGATATTTCTTGATGCTTTGAAATGCCTCTTCACAGATTGGACTCCAGCCAGATGTATCCGCCTTTCGTAGTTTGTCGAAGAGTGGCTTGCACTTGTCTGAAGATTTTGAAATGAATCGATTGAGTGCTGCTAATCTTCCAGTGAGACGTTGAACTTCTTTTCGATTTGTAGGTGAAGGCATATCGATGATGGCTCGAATTTGATCAGGATTGGCTTCAATACCTCTCCTGGTCACAAGATGACCCAGGAATTTGCCAGATTGAACTCCGAAGGCGCATTTGGCTGGATTGAGCTTCATTCGATACTTTCGAAGGACTTGGAAGGTTTCAGCCAGATCAGATAGATGTTTGCTCCGAACGGAACTCTTGGTGAGGAGATCATCGACATAGACTTCGACGTTGCGACCGATCTGATCTTCGAACATTTTGGTGACTAGCCTTTGATAGGTGGAACCAGCATTTTTGAGGCCGAATGGCATGACATTGTAGCAATAAAGGCCTCGGCTAGTCACAAAACATGTCTTCTCTTGATCATCAGCGTGGAGTGGAATTTGATTGTATCCAGAATACCCATCCATGAAAGACAACAGCTCGTGGCCAGCAGTGGCGTCGACGAGTCTATCTATCCTTGGCATGGGAAAAGGATCTTTGGGGCAAGCCTTGTTGAGATTGGTAAAGTCGATGCAGACTCTGACTTTCCCATTCTTCTTTGGAACAGCCACTATGTTAGAGATCCAAGTTGGATACTCTACTTCTCGGATGAATCCGGCTGCGAGTAGCTTGGTAATTTCTTCTTGAACAGCAACTTGGAGCTCTGGTCGAATGGTGCGAGGCTTTTGCTTGACGGGCTTCACCTCTTCTTTGATCGCAAGTCGGTGACAAGCGTCATCTGGATTGATCCCAGGCATGTCTTCGAAGCACCATGCGAAGACGTCGATATTGGACTGGAGGAAGGATACCATGTCTTGCGCTTCTGCGTCGCTAAGACCGGTACCAATAAATGTTTGTTGAGGGAGATCTCCGCTGCCTATGTTGATCGGGATGATTTCTTCAATTGAAGGTGATGCTTCCCATTCGATTGGTGGAGGTTTGGTCAGCGGAATCTCCTTTGATTGCTATTTGGAAGAGGGACCAGCTTCATCTCGTGGCCGCTTTGGAGGAGCAATATTGATCTTTCGATCTGTTTTAGCAGCAGCAGCTTCACAAGATCTTCCAGCTTGCTGATCGCCTCGAATGCAGACGATGCCTTCTCCAGTTGCAAACTTGAGTAGTTGATGGTAAGAGGAGGAGATGGCATTGATCTGATGGAGGAATGGTCGCCCAAGAATGGCGTTGTAGCTAGACATTCCTTCGACGATCGCAAACCTCACCGAGACTCGAGTCTCTCGGCTGAGGTCGATGGTGAATCTGGATTCGCCCACTGTGATGCTTTGTTCACCATTGAAGCCGGTGATCACAGTGGGGACGACGTTGAGACTTTGATACTTATGTCCCAGACGTTTGAAACAGTCGGAGAACATAATGTCAATGGAGCTTCCAGTGTCTATGAGGATTCGATTGACGGTGCTTCCGTCGATGATGAGTTTCAAGACCAGAGGGTCTCGATGGGGAGTGTGAACTCCTTGAAGATCGGTGTCATTGAAGACTATGGATGGCCAAGCCAGACCTTCGATGGGCTTCTCGATCCAGGTATCTTCTTTGTTTGCAGTAGATCGAACATGGAAGATGCGTCGAACCTGCCGATCGACTTCCTTTCCGGTCAAAGCTTGATTGTGCAAGGTTCCATGAATGCCAAAGACATTGGCATTCACAGAAATTGGTTGCCGGTTGGAAGAGATTAGATGTATCCAACATACTTCTTTCCCCTTGGCAGAGGTTCGACGTTGATCGTGCCCGTTGTTGACGAATTCTTGAAGGTGGCCTTCTCGTAGTAAGTCTTCAAGATGGAATTTCAGCCGAAAACACCGATCGGTGGAATGGCCGTGACTTCGATGGAATTCACAGTAGACTGTTTTGTCTGCTGTGAATTTGGAATTTGGTTGAAGAGGATTGGGCCTCCGAAGATACTCGTCGTGTTGAATACGGTCGAGTATCTGCTCGACTGGCATGTTCCACTCGGTGAAAGTGGTCTTCGTTGGAGACCGACGCCCATCATTCTTTGATCTTTTGTTGGCCGGAGGGGCTGCTGCTTCAGTGTTGTGAGCCTTTGCAGCATATTTAGGTGCTTCTTTTTCAGCAGGCCTTCTCTTAGTTTCTCGCCCTTTTCGAGCGACTTGATCGTCTTCCACCTCAATCTCCCTCTGAATTCGATCGAACATAGCTCCCAGAGAAGGAGGGGGATTGCAGATGAAGTCGTTGTAGATGTGTAGATCAAAGCGGAGAGCGTTCTGGAAAGCCAACATGATGGCTTCATCATCCAGATGCCTTCCAGAGAGAGCAGCATGCTCGTTGCGAAACCTCCTCGTGAAGCTGCGGAGAGTCTCATCTGCACCCATCCTTAGTCGATATAGAGAGTCGAGCTTCTTCTCGGGTTTCAGGTTGAGCTGGTAATGCTGCACAAAGAGGTTAGCCAAAACACCGAACTGGGTAATGGACCCAGCTCGGAGATTGTGATACCAGTCGAGTGAAGGCTCGTCGAGACTTCCCGCGAAGGTGCGGCAGAGCACGTTGTTTTCCTCTTCGTGTGGCGTTAGAGCTTGCTTGAAGGCAAGTATATGGAGGCTTGGATCTCCTCGGACGCAGTTGAATTTGGGGAGGGTAGGAGTTCTCCATCCTCTTGGAAATACTGATTCGAAAAGGCTTCGATGTAGTGGCCCGGCAGAAGAGTAGCCATCCCTACGACCATGTCCTCGACCTAGAGGTGGGTCAAGAGGCAAGATCGCAAGGTCTTGCTCTGGCATTGAAGTGTTTGCTGGTCGAAGTCGGTGTCGAAGGTCCGATCCAAGTCCACGTTGGAGTGGAATGGAAGGGGAGACTCTACTCTTTGAAGGAGCGCCTTTCATTTGGTGCTTCCTTGGCAGGTTGAGCTTCGATGGTGCTCTTTTGTCGCAGTTACGACCAGATGAAGATTGGGAGGACTCGTCTTCAAGACGATCCCAGACACTCTGCTTCCAAGGAGCAGCAGAGAGAGTTGGGTCGCGTCGAATCCTCTCGAGAGCATCAGTGCCCATTGACCTCCGTTGTTCGGAGTAAATTGAATGTCGAGGAGGATCAACCCTCTCGCTTGCGGAGGGGATCGGAATAGCAATTCCAGCTTCGGAAGCTGCCTTCTTCAGAGCATCCCTCTCAGCAGTGAGGGTGGCGTTTTGTTTCGCCAATTGGAGTAGTTGGAAATCGATTGCAGAGATCTGGTAAGTTGATGGAGGATCTTCAGCAGGAGCAGGGACAGTCTGCCCAATTGATTGATGAGGATGAGGGGCGATCGGTCGATCGACTGATCTTCCGCTTCCTGATTGAACCCCCATCTTGGGGACAGCAAGGGGCTGCCCGAAGTTGAGCCTTTGACTCATTGAACGAGTCTCAGGACGAGGTTGATGTTGAGTGTTACTTCCTTCTGGTTGACCCTGATGTTTGGTTCTCGCCATTCAGAATGCGAAAGGTACAACGAGATTGCCGATGTCCGATCAGTTGTCTGATCAATCGAGGGGGCGAGGAAGTTTGGCTATTGATCTGGTAGTCGAAGTAGAGAGGACACGGCTTCTCGCTCGGATCCCACAGACGGCGCCAAACTGTGGGGGAAAATCTTCGTGCCGACCCGAAGACTCTCGCAGCACCAGTCAATTGAATGTTCGTGTTGACGTCGAAGATCGTTGGTCGATCTGTTGATCGACTGTTGATCGAAGTTGAAGCTTTTGATTTGTAAATAGAGAGATGCAATCAGAGAGAGTTTGACACGAGAAGTGATCTCGGAGTTCAGCCGAAGCCTACGTCTCCGTGCTATAGGGTGCAACCCGAATTCACTAACACTTATATTGAAGTGATCTCGACAGGCCGAGTATCACTGTAAACACTGATCTTTCTAAAAGAAGATCAAAGGGAGATGGTAGATCGGAAGTGTGAAATCCCAGAGCTCTGGTTCTGAAAGTCAGATCTTAGAGTGGAAATCAGATTTGTGGATCTGGATTTCGATCCTTTTTACATTCGAAGGCACTGCTATTTATAGGCACTCCGGGTGGCGAATGGCGGTTTCCGCTGTAGTATCTGGGGATTCTCCAGGTAAAGTTGTGGACCCTGCGGTTGTCTTCGGGGGTCCACCAGGCAGGGCTGGTGGGTCCCGTTGTAGTCCTCGTGGGCCCACCAGGCAGGGCCGGTGGGTCCCGCTGTATTCCTCGTGGGCCCACCAGGCAGGGCCGGTGGGTCCCGCTGTAGTCCTCGTGGGTCCACCAGGCAGGGCCGGTGGGTCCCGCTGTAGTCCTCGTGGGCCCACCAGGCAGGGCCGGTGGGTCCCGTTGTATTCCTCGTGGGCCCACCAGGCAGGGCCGGTGGGTCCCGCTGTATTCCTCGTGGGTCCCGTGGTAGATTTATGCCAAAATTTGCACCCACAACGACCCGAATATCGACCTCCCGCTAACCATGGCGGAAGTCGAATCCGGGATGGCCCAGATATTAATGAGCTACTTCCCGGGTGATCTGACCGTCCCTCTTCGTGTAGCAGTGCTGACGCCGGAGATGGAGGCCCGCGGGAAGAAGAAGGCCAAGCGCGCGGGGCCCACGCCTCCGAACATCCAGACGGAGCGGCGGCGAAAAGCGCTGGAGGAGGCGGGCTTGGACTCAGAGCCCAGCTAGACAGACTCCGCGGAGGAGGCATCAGGCTCCGAGGAGGAGGAGCCCGCTCCTCAACCTTCCCAGGCGGAGCCCTCTGCTTCCGCCCAAGTGGAGAAGCCCCCGGCTCCATCAGCTCCCGCACCAGGGGCGGGATCGAGCGGGCAGGAGCTTCCATCTCCTCCCACCGGGGCGGAGGTCCAGCAGGGCGGGGTGCCACCCTCTGCTCCTCGGGAAATTCCCGTGAGGACAGTGGGCGAGAAACCCCCACCACCGCTGCGACCTCTACGCCCCCTGGAGCTTCCATACCCGCTCCCCTGCCCTCGTCATCTGGACGGGGCAAGGAGAAAGCGGACTTCCCGGAGGATCTGGGGGACTTGATCTATAGGTCCCCCTCCTTCGTGGATATTGGCTCCGACTCCTCGAGCTCGGGGTCGGAAGCTGAAGCTGGCGAGGCGATCCCTGCTAGCCCGTCGCACGAAGGGGCTCGCCCGGAGGTGAAGCTAGCCCCCACATCCTCTCTGAGTGCGCCGCCCCCTACCCAAGCTACGGGTGGCGCCAGCGCGGGCTCCTCAGCCGAAGATGGGAGGGTGCCCCACTACCTGCGGCAACTGCTAGGTCGCAACGTCTTCGCCTGAGCTCCCTTCGCTTCTATAAGCGAACGCCTTGCCGAGGTACTTCTCACCGCACCTGTTTCTGTGCAAAATTTAGTCTCGATTCTCGCTAACTTTTTCACCTTCCTTATGCAGGCGGAGAAGCAGAGCCAGGCGCTGGCCATGGAGGTCGCTGGGGCCGGGAAGGCGCTGGCTGCCTTGTTCGACGATTCCCTTCGGGGGTCCGAGCGCAAGGTGGACGAGCACATCCACGAGCTTCAACGAGCTAAGGGCTCCGAGGAGCTGAGGGCGGAGTCCAAGGCACTGCACCACAGGGTCAAAACCCTGGTGTCAGGCCTCACCATGGCCGAGGCAGCCAAAGGCCTGTCCGCTACCGCCCTCCTCAAAGCTAAGGCGGAGCGAGACGAGGCTGTGTCCGCCAGGGAGGTCGCACAGCGGGAGGCGGCTCAACTTCAAGGTGAGGTTGCTGCTCTGAAGACAGACATCGCTGCCCTGAAGGAGACGCACGCCGAAGGCCTTCGGGCTCAGCAAGGTCGCCTCCAAGCCCAGCTGGACGATCTCCTCAAGAAAGGCGCCCTGGCCTTCGTACTTTCGCAGCAAGAGACCTCTGGGCGACCTTCAAAGCGTCTTGCTCCAGAGTGGGCCACCAGTATCCTTGCCTTCGTACTTTCGCAGCAAGAGACCGCCCACCAGCGTGGTTTCCCAGCTCGCCAGAGTGAATGCACTTTAGAACTTCTTCGGTTTCCGGGCTCTCGACGCAACGGAGATTTGGCCCGCCAAAGGATCTTCGAAAAAGGCGATCCCAGCGAATGAGATAGCGCCCAGCGCATTTCTCCACTCGCCGGGCTTCCTCTCTATCCTCTGGCAGCTCGCCCTTCTGGAGAAAGCAAAGAATGGGGGCGGTCCACCCGCTGGGTGGTACGTCGGTGGAGACTTGGTTAACAGCGGGCTCCATCAGTTGAAGCCGAGATTGATTTTGGACCTCGATGAGAATCTGGCGAGCCTCTGATGTTCCCAGCAGAGAGGCGGGGTTTGCCAAAGCATCAGCTCGCCTATTATCGGCTCGCGGAATTTGCTCGAAGGAGATCTTTTCGAACTCCGCGGCCTTGTGCTTCACCAGATCCACATAGCCCGCCATTCGTGCATCCCGAGAGGCGTACTCCCCATTGATTTGGAAAATAATTAGCTGGGAATCACTAAAGACCTTCAAGCGTTTGGTGCCTACCTCTTGAGCGTGCTCTAGACCAGCCAGCAGCGCCTCATATTCTGCCTCATTGTTGGTAGCGGTGAAATCCAGCCAGACTGATTTCTCCAGAAGTACCGACTGGGTGATCAGTGCGATTCCGATCCCAGCCCCCAAAGCGTTGGAGGATCCATCGACGAATAATTCCCAGCCCGCCACCTCTGAACGCTTAGTCGGAAGAAGCTCGCCTTGGTTGTCCAAGAACCTCGCCTTCCCAGGGTGTGCCTCAGTTGGCTCATCCTCCTGGTACTGGACTGGTTCTTCTATGGGGAAGTCCGCCAGGAAATCGGCGAGAACCTGCCCTTTGACAGCAACTCAAGGGACATACTCTAAACCATAGACGGCGAGCTCAGCTGACCATCGATAGAGCCTGCCAGCTACCGAGGGTCTGGAGAGCGCGCTCTTTAGAGGGTGCTCTGTGATGACTTTGACAGCGTGCGCCGAGAAGTAAGGGTGGAGCTTTCTCGCGATAAGGACCAAGGCCAATGCGACCTTCTCGATTGGTCGATACCGGAGCTCAGCAGGAAGCATTGTGTGGCTTACAAAGTAGACAGGCCACTCCACCTTTGCTTCTTCCATAATAAGGACCCCGCTCACCGCATTCTCAGTGACCGCAAGGTACACGCCGAGCTCGGCGCCCTCTTTGGGTGCCGCTAAGATCGGTGGGCTCGCCAGGTAGTCCTTGATCTTCTAGAAGGTGTGCTCGCACTTTTCATCCCAATAAATGCTTGCTCCTTTTCGTAGCAGCTCGAAAAGAGGTCGGCAGTTGTCTGAGGATTTGGAGATGAACCGATTGAGCACGGCGATTCGCCCGCTCAACCTCTGGACTTCCTGCCGGGTTCTTGGTGCAGGCATTTCGACAAGTGCTCGGATTTGCCCAGGGTCAGCCTCGATCCCCCTGTGGGTAACCAGGTACCCGAGGAATTTCCCAGAAGTCACCCCGAATGCGCACTTCGCCGGGTTTAGCCTCATTTGGTACTTTCTCAGTATCTCGAAGGTTTCGCGGAGATCGGTAACATGCCCCTCTCGCTCCCGACTCTTCACCAGGAGGTCGTCTACATAAACTTCGACGTTTCTGCCGGTCTGATCTTTGAACATCTTAAATCCGAACGACATCACTCGATAGCAGTATAACTTCTGGTAGCCCGCTCCAGAGTAGAAGGCGGTCTTCTCCTGATGTCGGCGTGGAGAGGTATCTGGTTATACCAAGAATATCCATCCATAAAGGACAGGGCCTGGAACCCGACAGCTGTGTCGACCAGCGTGCCTATTCTCGGAAGAGGAAAACCGTCCTTCGGGCATGCTTGTCTATCTCCGCCGCTACTGGAACGGACTTCGCAGCAGGTATGTGCCGAGCTTTCTGCTTGATCGGCGGGAACTCTTTCATGGTGTGCAGACGATGACAGGCGACCTCCGGGTCGATCCCTGGCATGTCTGCGAAGCTCCAGGAGAATACGTCACGGTATTCCCTGAGTAAGTCGGTTATGGCCAGGACCTCGCCCTTGGTTAGCGAGGTCCCGAGGCTAACAACTCTCGGCCCTTCTTTGCCGCCAATGTCGACCTCTTGAAGTGGTTCGGCAACTGGAAAACTTCCTTTCTTGGGGGTTGTCGGGCGACCTTCCTCCAACTTAAGATCCACACCGCTCCCACCCGGGGGTGGAGTAGGGGACTTAAGCGAGGAGGCCCCCAGCGGGCTCCCCGGTAGCTCGCTCGCAGCGGGCGGTAATTGCTAGGAGGGTGCGGGCCTCTTGGCCTCGGCGACCTCCATGTCCATGAGGTGAAGAACATCCTGCTCGCATCGGGTAGCGGCTACCTGATCACCCCGAATAACTACGACCCCGCTCGTGGTGGGGAATTTGAGGGCTTGATGGTTGGGTGAAGATACCGCATTCATTTGCCTTAGCCAAGGCCGCCCAAGGATGGCATTAAATGCGGAACTTCCGTCCACTACCGCGAAGCGGACTTGGCAAGCCTCCAGGCCCGCGGTCACAGTAAGGGTTATCTCTCCTGCCACTTTGGCGACCTCGCCGGTGAATCCACTGAGGGAGCTCGTCGAGGGAGACAGGTCGGCAAGTCTCAACCCCATTCGCAGGTAGGCCGACAGAAAAAGGATGTCAACGGCGCTCCCCGAATCAACCAGAGCTCGCCTCACCTCGATGTTAGCCATCATCAGGCATATGACGAGGGGGTCATTGTGGGGCGTAACGACCCCAGTCATGTCATCTTCCGAAAACCAGAGAAAATCGCGGGCTTCCACCCTTGGTGCTTGAAGTAAAGTAGGAGTTAGTGAGACGGAAAATACCTTCTGTGCCCGCTCCATCTCCCTAACTCGTCGGCGGGCTTCATTACTGGATCTCGGGCCGCTCAGCCGCCCGCTAATGGTATGGCAGATCGCCAGTCCTCCCGGGGGAGGCGGAGGCAGGGCAGGTTCAGTGGGCCCCGGGCGATCTCCCTCCCGAGGAGCCCGCGCCGGTATCACCTCGAACCTCCTTGGAGGCGAAATAAACTGATTTAAATGGCCCTGGGTGACCAAATCCTCGAGGTGGTTCTTCAAAGCCCGGCATCTGTTAGTGTGATGCCCAGGGCTTCAATGAAAAGCGCACCGCCGCGAGTTGTCGGTAGAGCCGGGTTCTCCGACCTGCAGGGGTGGCGGGTACTGGAAGAAAGGTTCATTCCGAATCTGATGAAAGATTTGTCCTGGCGAGTGGGTTAGCACGGTGAAGTCCCGCTCCCCGGGTCCCGGAGGCAGGCGCCAGTTCGCCGGCCTTCCAGCGACAGCCGCGGGGGCTTCAGCGGGCTGTACAACAGGAGCTACGGGCGGTCCGGGCAATGGCACCGCTAGTGGCACCTCCCTCCTCTCCACGGCCTTAATGACAAGTGGTCGCAGAGCCGGAGGAGGTCGTTGCTCGACTTCCTTTCCCTTCCGGTCTAACACGACGTCTTCGAGCTTGATGTGTTGCTGGACCAGGGCAAATAGTTCAACCATCGTGCGAGGATCTTTGATCACTAGAGCGTCATGAAGCTTGCCCCCCTCGGGGAGGGCGCTTCTGAAAGCACTCACCACGGTACGATCTTGGCCCGCCGCGTCTTCCAGAGCGAGGTAGGCGCTTCGGAATCGCGTTGCGAAGCACCAGAGCGTCTCGCGAGCTCCCATGGCTAAGGTAAACAGAGACTCGATTTTCTTCGGGGGCTGCCTATTGCAGCGATACTGCTCCAGGAATAGCCTAGAGAGAGTTGGAAAGTCGGGGATCATACCGGGTGGTAACTTGTGGAACCAATTCAATGCCGTGCCGGTCAAACTGCTCGGGAATGCTCGGCACAAGACGTGGTCTTGGTCTCGGAAAAACAGAAGCTTTCTGTAGGCCAAGAGATGGTCAACGGGATCCTGCGACCCGTCGAACAATACAAACTTCGAGGGGATCCAGTGGTGCAGAAAACCCCCTTGGTGGACCTCGCTGGTGAAAGGCGAGCTACCTCCGTGGGCGGCGAGGTCTTCCAATAAATCTACTGGCGCACTAGATCGCTGCCAGTGCCCGGGGAGAACTCCCAGAGGCGGCTGCGCAGGTCCTAGGCGGTCTCGTACGCTCCCTCGTGGCAAGGTCGGACCCACCCCGTGGCGACCCTCGGGGGCTACCGCTCGGCGGCCTCCTTACTGTCCACCCGCGGATTCCTTCAGCGCGTCCGTTGGTCTGTGGAAGGCCGTTGCCTCTCGAGCTTCGGAAGGTATAGCCACCGCGGGCTCTTTCCCTCGTCGCCGATGGTGCGGGTCGCGATCCCGCTCTAGAGACCTTGCCTCCGATCCGTTAGAATCAACGCTCCGGCTACGGCGGCAAGGGATGGTCGCGCGCGAGGTCGCCTGGTTGCTAGACCGCTGGGTTACTAGCTTCTGCAACCTCATGAGCGGGGTTTCCAGCACCCCGCGCACAGCCGCTCTCCCGACTGGGGGTTCCGGATGGGAAACCTGCCGCACCGGAGCGATCGTGGGCGGGCGCGATGTTGACGCCGGTGGTCGCACCGGAGACGCCGTCTTCGCCTGCCCAGACCGTCGGCTGGCCGCCTGAGCCTGACACAATCGTGTCAGTTCCTCCATCATGGCCCGCTGGGTGGCCAACATCTCCAACAAGAGTTGGTCACTGAGCGGGACCTGGGGCTGAGGGGTCTCAACAGGAGGCTCGCTGCGCGCAGATCTCGCACGAGTCCTCAGTCGCCTGCGTCCCCTTGTCGCCGGAGCCATCTTTGGGGTTACGAGAGCGAACGGTGCTCAACCGCGTGGCCGTGGGCGTTCTCGCAGGAACCAGTTGAAGAATCCCACAGACGGCGCCAAATGTTCGGGGGATTTTTTGCTGGTCCGCGCGGGCTGCCTGCAAGACAAAGAAAAGAGAACGTGAGAACGGCTGGCTCCCTTAGGAGCGCAGACCCTCCGACGCTCAAGTCAGTCACAGTGGCACAACGGCGAGCTGTGGTATACCAAAGTGGTAGGGAAATGGGATTCAAACCTGTACTATGGAGCCTGGGGGTGAGCATTTATAGCAATCGGCGGCCTACCGTGCCCCGACACGTGGAGATTCTTCCAGGGCCTTCTAGACCCCCACGTTCTGGCTCGCGTGGGTCTGACAGTCCTTGGTACTCGCGCCCTGACATTCTATCGTTAAGCCTGCCAGACGGTTTGAGTGGGAGAGGGAATCTTTCTTGTCGTGGCCAGGTGGCTATTCTGGAATGTTCAAGTCCGGGCGGTCTCAGGGAGGAAGCGAAAGCCAGCTCGCCCGGTACTTCTCCGTCCTTTCGTCCATATTTATCAAGAGTCGAACCTCGCAGGGGCAACCTCTCCAATAAACAGGGGTCGAGGCGAGCTTGGGCGAGCTCCAGAACGAGCTAAGGGAGCCCCCGAGCGAGCTTGGTGAACTCCTGAGAGAGCTTAAGTGAGCTCCGGAGCGAGCTTAGGCGAGCTCCTGAGCGAGCTTGTGCGAGCTCCTGAGCGAGCTTGTGTGAGCTTCTGAGCGAGCTCTTTGCCTAAAGCACCTTCGGCCGAATGTGGAGCTCGCTCCCTGTCAAAGTGACTTGGTTAGCATGGGAGGGGGAGGGCGAGCTCCTGGGCGAGTTCCCCACCCCTTGGAATCCTGGGGTCTATGAGATCCACAGGCAAGGGC